>CM070617.1:2337500-2707993 GCA_036346255.1 Ampelocalamus luodianensis | reverse complement strand
TTTCCATTGAAGCTCGATAAGAAACCCTAGGCTCGATTATCGACAGTTGGCTAAGCACTTTGACAGTGCCCTCCACCATGGCACATTCAAAATTCTGCATTCTGCAATCTGATCCAACTCTGGAGTCGATCCCATTTTAGTTTATTCTAGATTAGGCACTGGGTTGTAATTTTCGTAGAGTTGAAATCTTTAAGTGTAGCACATGCATGCTTAGTGCTGTAGGTTTGAGGCTTAATTAGATGGGTCCAAACACTAGCTTGGCTCATTAAGCCACAAAGGTATCTCATTATTGAGCTGCCTTTTACTGTACTGGCTACTGAGAGCTATCTACTAGCTATAATGGCACTTATGGAGTACGTAACTATGCTAAATTGATATAGTATGATGTTTATTACCATTTGCGTAGCTAGGTTTGTTAGTCATGACGTGTAGGCAGGCATCTAAACTCTAAAGCGCGATTGTCGGAGGCTCGGAGCTAGCTAGCCATCCATCCATCCAGCTTGAGTTAGTTACAAGGCAGAGGAAGAACAGTGACGTGAGAAAGTAAAACAAACGTTGAGATGTGCGGCACCAGCACGAACAACAGCACTGAAAAAGAAAGGTAACAAGAAAGCAGAAGTGGGGAAAGAAACGAAAATGAATCAACAAATCTGGTGTCAACTCCTGTTTGACGATTTTTTTTCATTCAGATTTCAGTCAGTGCTGGCAGAGATCACAGTGTCATACAATGATGGAGACATGGGGTGCTAGATCTCAGCAAATGTAGGGCCATGAGTTGAAACAAGAATCAACTAGTTTCTTTCGTGCTTAATCGGAACGGGCTCTTCTGATTGGAGCTAGCTAGCGTGTGTTTGCGCCAAGCTCGCTAATCCGGTCAGGTTCACAGGACACCCGTGTCAATTCTGCTTGGGATTTCGGTAAAACGTCGATTCGGCAGGCCCAGCCGATGCCTTCTCCCGGCCGCGTCCGCCTCACCCGTCAACACCAGCCGAGCGGGCCGTGCTATGCCGAGTTTTTTCCCCTTAGGACTACACGCCGCTGTTCGTCGATCCGGCAGGCGTGGCCTTTCCAGCCTTATGCCACCGGCCGCGTCTGCTAGGCCCGAAGCACTGGCCGAAAGAGCCGCAGCAGGCCGAAAATTTGCTCACAAAACACGTCAGTTTTGCCGTCCTGCAAGGCTTTTCTTGGTCCTCCTCCGCACGCACGGCCGCGAAAACCCACCAAGCGGGGCCGTTCGGGGTTTGGAGAGGACCAAAATTTGGTGGTCTCGTTCGTCTCCCCGACCTGCCTGCCTCCCACGCTCCCGTCCAGCCCAAGGCCGAAGTAACTACCCACAACCGCGGCGCCCCACGATGAGCAAGGCAGGCGGCAGCGCCGGCGCGGCGGCGGGCCCGACGGCCGCGGCCGCGGCAGCTGCGGCGCAGAAGCAGAAGTCGCTCCTCCAGAAGGCCGACGCCGACGTCTCCAGCCTCGTGGACAACTTCTCCGCCCTCATCAACATCGCCCGCGTATGTCTCAAGTGCCCCCCGAAACCCTCCTCGGTGTCCCCGCTTCCTGATTAAACCCTAACTCGGTAGTATCCTCAACGCAGGTCAACGACCCGCCCGTGCGCAACTCGCAGGAAGCATTCCAGATGGAGATGCGCGCCGCCCGCATGGTATCAACTCGCTCCCTGCCCACCGACTGTTCGAAGATTTGTTTCTTCGGACTGTTTATACCCTGCCCTAGTTTTTCACTAGATGAGCAAACTTGGGAGCTATGTTACTGTAATTTTTAGGGCATGTTTGGGACAGCTTCGGCTTTGGCTTTTCGCTAGGAAAAGTCAGACGGACGGTTTTCAGTAGCCACTTTTGGAAAAGTGGAAAGCCGCCTTTAACGTGGAGAAACCGGAAGCGGGAAGCTGGCCTGGGGCAGCTTCCCACGGCTTTGGCGGGTTGGGGTTCTGACTTTGCACCCCCCTCATACCACGTATAAAATCCCAAACCCCACCCCTCACCCCCATTCCACACCCAAACAGCCCTGACTCCTCAGCACGCAGCGACGGCGCTAAGGTTTGTGCCCCCGCGGTACCTCATGTTGACACCGCCATCCGTCGCCATCGGCCGCTCCCTCCGCCCTCCTCGTTACCGACGCCGCCTCCATCCTCCTTCCCCGATCGCTTGCCCCCACATACGACCGGTGCTGCCCCCGACCGTCTCCCTCTTTCTCTGTCGCTGTCGCCGCCGCCCCGGCCTCCCTCCTCCCTTGGCGACGCCCCAACCTCCGCCTCCTTCCTCGGTGTCGCCGCCCTGACCTCGGTGCCACCGCCCCCCGTGCTGCCGCCACCCCGACCTCCTTCAGCCGCCGCAGCCGTTAATTGTCGTTAATTGCCGCAATGGTCATTAATTGTCGTTAAGATTTACTTGTGTAGAAAATGTCGTTAATTGTCTCAAGGGTATTTAAGATATTTCTCAACTTAGAACAGCTAGGCAGTCGACGTAAACACCAAACGTCTTCAGCTCAGTCGTTCAGCCGTTCAACCCTTCAGCCATATAGCCTAGCTGGAAGCTTCTTTTTAGAAAAACTGCAACCACGCAAACAGGCCCTTAGTGTTGCCAACATATGCCACTTCCCACTAACCTCTGCCCGAGAACGTTTGTGTTGGAGAGAAAATGAGGTCTCAGTTAGTAGTAATTACTTAAAGTAAAAAAAAGTGTTGATTCAATCTTGTTTGATGGTCATGGTCTAAAGTTTCAGAAGTACCAATGTTCTTTATCTGCTGATGCTGAGGTAATGTTAGATCATGAGCTGCTTGATCAGCTAATACTCTGATCCATAGTGGGTAGTTTATGCTGCGTGTCCCATGCCAGGAGGTAGGAGTCTAGAGCATTCCATGTTTGTGTGATTCAGTTGCCCACCACATGTTTGTTGTAATGCCTAACTGAGAATTAGATTTCTTGTCTAGTTTGGGTGAATGCTATTAACCAATTTTTTTTTGGTATGGATCTACAGGTTATTTGTGTCATACAGTTGCCCACCACATATCTAGAGCATTGATGTTTGCAAATAATGATTTATAGATGTAAAATATGTTGCAATGCATATGTTCAATGTTCATGTGCTTTGATGATGAATTGAAAATGTTTGGCCGAGTTGATTGCCGAGTTTACATACAGGTAGAAAGGAGTCAGAACCAAATAGACTTGAAGTGCTAAAACTAGGGGTACAATAGTCTTTTCTCCTCCAATTCTCTCTTTCAGGGTTTTGGGAGCCAGCTTCCTACCAAACACTTTCCTCAGCACCAGATTCTCAGAGGAGTGGATACTAAGAGAATCAGGAGCAGGAGCTGGAAAAACATAATTTAGAGCTCTACCAAACAAGGCCTAAGTCTAGGCATGCAGGGTAAGATTTCAGAAGAATAAATCAAAATTTGGGGCATGGGAACCTAGATTTCATGTTCATGTATTTTAAAAAACCGACGTCCGAAGATACAGACGGCCAGTGGATGTGACAATAAGAGAAGATTACCTTAGTTTGTTCGCCATAATCAATGCAGCGATGGTGGCGAGTTTAAACGCTTTTCCTCCACATAATATAAGTAGCAGCCGATTTTCTGTCTATTTTTGTGTTAACATACTGCAATCACTTGCTGTATGCGACTGTTATTTTTACTAAACTGGAGCTAACTCTAGAATACCATGAAACTAGCAATTAGTTTTATTTAACAAATCCCTTCAATTTGTAATTTCAGCTGTCAAATGCTGTGTTATGTTTTTTAGGTACATTCAGCAGACTCTCTGTTGAAACTAGTGTCGGAACTTAAGAGGACAGCCATCTTTTCTGGGCTTGCTTCATTGAATGAGAATGTGGATAGGAGGATTGAGGTGCTAGGCCAGCAGGCCGAGGGGACAGAGAGAATGCTCGAGAGGATTGGGCAGGAGGCAGCAGGAAGCCTCAAGGAGTTGGAGGCACATTACTACTCGTCTGTTGTGCGAACTCCGCCCTACGATTGAGGTGAATATTTTCTTTGTCTGAGAAAATTGTGTGTGTTTTAGTTGGTACAGGCACATAGTCGGGGATCAGAATTAGAAATCTACATTTGTTCACTTTCGTAGATGATTTAAAGTGACTGTCAAAGGGACCAGAATTAGAAATCTGCATTTGTTTACTTTCGTAGATGATTTTTTAAAGTGACTGTTAAACTGTTGCATTTACCATCATATCGACACTGCATTGAAGCAAACTGTTGCATTTACCATCATATCGACACTGAATTGAAGCGGATTGATGCTTTGTGGAATAATTTAACCATGGTACCATCTAAGTCTTGATATCAAATTAACATATAGATGTGATGAATAATCTAAGGTTATATATTACTTTATGATTTATCGACTATTTGACTCCAATTTACAGTCCAAGAACTTAGCTAATGAAAAGTACATGAATGAATAGTCAAACCATGGCATTTTACATGGGGTATAATTGTTGGAGTGTTTCGTTGTTCCCATAAAAATCTCTAGTTAGTTGAAGAACTTGGTTGATGAATGTTTACTTGGGGGTATAAAGGTTGGAGTCCTTGCGTGATAGACAAGTTGGCAGCTATCAAATGCTTGTTTCGTTGTCCCCATAAAAAAATATATAGTTAGTTGATGGAACTTGGTTGATGAACATAAACATTTTTTTGGTTTTGTTCTTGATTATTCCACAATGCTATATGACAACAAGTACCTGGATGGATTTACAACAAAAATTTGCCTATTGAAACTATGGAAATGCACCAACATAACAACCTCACCTTAACTCTTTGGTTTGCTCTTTAGATGTTGAGCATAAATTCTTTTGAGATAATGTTGACTACAGACAGAATAGTAGAAACTTCTCCCTTACTTTTTTTACTGCCCCTTCATGGTTTCAGGATTGCGGGCGCTCGAAAGGAGCAGTGCAAGGAAGGACGTGGTCAATGTATCTTGTGTAAAAAATCAACTTAAATTATTGAGTTAAGAACAGATGTAGACATTTTCCAAGGCTGTTGTCTTAGTTCCTGAAATATCATTATAATTTCTAGTTCGTTTTAGAAGATTCTAATTTCTACTTCCATGAGGTGATATTCTCCTTACCAGCGTGGTGTGCTACTCCATTTTTCTGCGAGAAACAATCTTTACCCTACCATGTAAATTGCAGGGAGCCTTTTCCAAACCGATTAATTTGGTAGTTTTGATTTGGAATTAGTTTGGGCTATTCTTCAAATCGGTCTTTGCATTCCCCTGCTGAACTGGGCTTGAATTTTCCATATCTCTTTGTCGGAAATCCAATATTCTTGAGGACACTTGTGAAAAAAATTCTCATCAAAATCCTTTTGCTGTTGGATGAAAGCCGAAAAGGCAATCCTATGACTCGAATTTGAGCCTTTCGATGTCCGCCTTGTCTCGTCAAATGTCAGTTCCATGACACTTCCGTACTTGTGTCCCTGTAACGGGGAGGACTCGGAAGAAGTGCGTGGTATCGTGTCGTGTATACAGTCCATTGGGAGATTTCCCCTCGTCTTTTTTACTATCATTCATGTAGGAGTACCTTCTGTTCAGGTGCACTAGCCACTGGCCTATTGACCTAGCCTAAACCTACTGCATGTCTATCTTTTTTCTTGGGCAAGGCTTGGTCGCGAAGAAAAACATCTGGGGGAGTACAATATTCTTTGCATTAGTACAATCTAAACAGTGTTTTCATACAGTGATTTACTACTGTATCTATAACAGCTGTTGTGCTGCTGCTGCATATCCTGGAGCTTGGTCACGAGTCCATCTGCTGCATATCCTGGAGCTTGGTCACGAGTCCATGAGTATACTACAGCACTCTTATCTTAGGTTACCTGTGGAGTGTGGAGTAGAGTACTTTGAGGGGGAATTCATATTTTATCTTCAACTTAGACGTATTTTAAGGTTTTACACTTCTTCCCGATGTAATACATTATTTGCTCTAAACTTAGTCGTTTTCTTCATTATTTTAATATTATCAGCCCGTTTTGTTGTTACAAGACATGCAAAAAGACCATCCTACCCTCAGTCATCTCCTTCGTCTCCTCGGTCGGGATGACCCCATAGCACAATTCCTTCGGCAAACGAACATGGTGGTAGCACATCCGCATATCAGATTCAAAGTCTAAAACATGATAACGTACTACATATCAGATCAACCATTTCTACATCCGCATAACATTCATGTAGTTTATGGAATATTAGCGACGACATCGATTAAAAAACTAACTAAAATACCTCACTGGACGCCAACAGACAGGCATAAACAAGAAAGAAGATCACTTGCTAAGTTCTTCGCCCTTCTTGACACCGAGGACCCGGAACCGGTCCATCACCCACCCGTCGGTCTCGCCATCGGCGCCGTACGCGAACAACTCCCTGCGCCACGCAACGGCCTCGCCGTCCTCGGAGACCACGGCACCCTTGGTGACCCTCGCTCTCCACGCTACCGGTTCGCGACTATAAGAGGTGCTTGGGGGAGAGGACGAGGAAGAGGGCGGCGTGTTGCGGTGGCTCGTAGATGAAGTCGACGAACACCTCCTTGGTGTCGGCGTCGACGCGGCCGTAGAGGAAGCCGGCCCGCTTGATGGAGAAAGAGAGCGCCTCGACGACGTAGAGCTGGAAGGCATTGGCGGCGTCGCGGCCGGCGAGGCCGCGACATCGAAGCGCGCCAAGAGAGGAGCTTCACCGCCGCCGGCCGACGCAGCGGTGGCGGCGGAGACTTGGCGGCTACGAGGCCTCGCCGCCGAACACCTCGTTGGCGAGCACCATCCGATGCCCTCGCGCGTGAACCACGTCTCCCTTGGTGGTGCGCGAGTTCACGCCGCGGTCGCATACCACGATCTTGCCGCGCACGGCGGCCGGGTCCAGCGAGCCTTCCAGGCACATCGACGCCGAGTAGCCGTCAGCGGAGTCCGGATCCGGGCGGGGACGGCGGCGGGAGCTCAGGGCAGAGGAGCGTTGAGCAGAAGACCACGACGCGGAGACGGCAACTCCGGAGGCGAGGGAGATGCCGGATTCGGCTATCCCAGGCCAGATCCGACCGCCATGTCTGGCTGCCATAAAACATGAGGAGGAGGCGGCGGCGGCGGAAGGAGAGGAGATGAGGGAGAGTAGGAGGAGGTGGCAGCGGCGGAAGGAGAGGAGATGAGGGAGAGCAAGTGGTGCGGGTACGGGGGAAGAGAATGGGAGATGAAGGAGAGGAGGGGACGGTTTGGGCGGCGGAAGGAGAGGAGATGAAGGAGATGACCGAGGGTAGGATGGTCTTTTCGCGTGCCTTGTAACAGCAAAACGAGCTGATAATATTAAAATAATAAAAAGAGGGCAAATAATGAAGAAAACGACTAAGTTGAGGGCAAATAATGTATTACATCGGGAAGGAGTGTAAAATCTGAAAACGTGTCTAAGTTGAGGGCAAAATATGAATTCCCCCACTTTTGAGATGCTAGAAATTGAGAATTTTTTTTCTCTAAATGACCTAGTTTTTATTCTGAAATACAGAAATAATACGATCTTTTTTTTTATTTTACAGAAATAATTATCTGTCGTTTAACCGTTGGACGACTAGCCTAAGTTGCTCAACCATTGAGCGACTAGCCCAAATCGCTCGAACACTTGTCACACAACGGTGTATAATGTATGCCACCTAGCTAATTGAGCAACCTGTACACTAGGACCAACTATTAAGCGACAAGTGTCTAAGTCGCCCATTGAGTTACTTGGACTAGTTGCCCAACCGTTGAGCGACAGATGATTATTCTTGTAAAATTTAAAAAGGTAATATTACTTCTGTATTTCGAAATAAAAACTAGATTATTTAGAAATTTTTTTTTAGAAATTGATATGCAGCATGTGTTCATGGATGAGCACGTCAGATCCTCGAAAATGGAAGCAACCCAAGGCCACAGTGACGAGTGCGACCACTGTAACTGTGGACTGTATGAACAGATGGCTGCTAGCATATGCCACGGCAAGCGTCGACTGTGTTGCTGCAGCGATGTAAAACCGCAGCTACGCGAAATGTGGATGCTGCTGTTGAAGGAGAGTAGTAAACGCTGCACGAATAGAAAGCTACAATCCTGGCCTGAGTGAAATGGATACTCGTCGTTCTGCGCCAGTGGGCATCAACTTGCACCGCTAGAAGGCGTCCAGGCTCCACGAAGGGACATCCTTGAGAATGCGAGGGAACTCACTTGCATAACCATTGCAGGACACGAGAAGGTGAAACGAATCTGTAGCGATTGCTTCCTCACGCCGCTCTGAGAATGCTCTTAGCCGCCGACACTCATCTTCTCCCGGTTAGTGTTTGCCATGGAGTTGTCGTAAATGGGAGCACGAGTTGGGGTTGCCGACAGTGCAGTGCAGGCCTACGCTAAGAGGGTCGAGCTCACCTGGCTTGCTGCCCCGAGATTTTTTTTAAATGAGTATAATAAATTTGCATATTACAAAGTATTAATTCATGAAATTTTATGTAGAAAAACATAGTAATGCTATTACTAAGCACAAATATGATCCGTATCTACCTAAATACACGAGTACTGCCCGTAATTGAGTTTTTTTTTTTCACTTCTTTTAAGAAGGTACAGACGTACCTCTCATTCTTTTGTTCTGAATAAGAATCCATCACGCTCTTTTTTACATTTTTACATCTATTCGCTGCTATCATCCCCACCCAGAAGCTACTCTCTGCTCTCGTCTTCTACCGATGAGGCCATGGGAGCACCCCTGCTGTCGTCTTCTTTTCCCATCCAGCATCCAGCGACACCGGGGATGTTTGGATTGAATCCCAGATAAACCAAGCCAAATTTTGGCAATGCCTATAAATTTTGGCTAGGATTTGTTTTGTTGCCAAATTTTGGTACTAGAATTTTTTTTTTGGGTAATACTTATGTATTTTCACTGACTGGGCTGGCGAAATTTGGGCAGCCGATTTACGGGAAGGAAATCCTATAGGGCGGGGTCTTCGTGAGGCACCACACCCCAAGCCCTTGGATCATGGGAGGGGGGAAGTGATGGACGGTGATGGGGCAGGGTCTCACGCCTTACGGTGAGGTCCCGTCCCACTGCATTTTCTTCCGATTTATGCGCCCGTGTTTCAAGTGCTGTTTGCTTTGGTGAGGTGTCAGCAAGTTGTTGGTTGTATTTAATGCTTGAATGGTTTGATTAACAAGCTTCAAATGATGATATTTTTTAAATCGAGTATCCAATTTGTGATTTGTTTGAACCATTGTGTTCCTTGTCATTTTATCAACAAAACAAGACCAATGTTGACATATTTTCGGGCAAAAAAAAAAAATCATACGGGACCCACGTGTCACGCGGGAAAAAAAAAAGAGAAAAATTTGGTATGGTTACAATCCAAATACATCAATTTCAGTATTACCAAAATTTTGGTATGGCTACGATCCAAACAACATTTTTTTTGCCCCAGTTTTGGCATTACCTGCGTTTTAGCATTACCAAAATTTTAGTATGACTCACTGGCGTCACAGTCCAAACAGCCCCAACATCTTCTTCTCCCATCCAAGCATCCAACGACGGATCTGCATAGAGGGCGCGAAGGACTGCGGTGAGTCATACTTTCCTAATCGCTGCGCTTCTCTCTTCTTGATCGATCTCGATCCCAATGAAGGACGGCATGACCGAGAGCTCGCGAGAGAGCCTATAAATCACGATTGAAGGCTCCAACTACAACGAGTTTCTTTGTGCCGCGCCGCATGAAAGTTGCGCTAAGGTCACGGGGAGGGCCACGTGAATTCGGATAAGACGAATCGCAATTGTGTCGCGATCCCACTATGATACTACAAGATTTCCGATCCATGGTCCGATCACGTAGCGTCGCCCAATTGGCCGTAGGATTGTAGAATCGCACGATCATACCATACCATCCGTATATGCGTGTCACGATCTTGATAACCTTGAGCATGTTTAGCCTTTTTATCCCTCAAGCAATAATGGTCAGTTGGTCACTGAAATTGCTTACTCCTGTCGCCCATGTGAACTCTGGCTCCGTGTGGCTTACAATTCTCCTAACCATGGCATAAATCTATATCACTATATGTAACGCCGAGAGTAGCCCAGGTGTAATGTTCCTATATCATATAAGTTTGTTCCTCTGCTAGGATTTGGGATATACGTAGTGTTGTTACGTCGGTGCAATTCACGACACCAGGCCAGGGTTGGCCGGTAGGCTGACATGGTTGTGTGTCATACCATACGGTTCCAAGGCCGGCGAAAAGCTAAATACACGAGGAGTCGGCGCGTGGTTACACTCCGGCTCAACGCGTTGCCGTTGACCATCACTTTCCGGAATCAAACACGACCCGGCTTAGTTTTTGTCAACCCGCCGCCACGGTGTCATCGGTATTACAATACAATATCAATATGGATGGGATTCGATGGGGTTTAGCACGTGCCACTCTTTGAATCTTAACGCTAGTCGCCTTGGTCAGAATCCGAGCCAAACCGAACAATATGGATTATTTTTTTACTTTCTCATGCACACTCAACCTTGACCTTTGATAATCTTACTGAAAATTCTAAGTGGGGCTGAGGATTCAAGGGTGATCGATTGTCCAACCTTACAAACTTTACACTCTTTAAAATGGAATAAGGACATGGATTTGAAGGAGGAGAAATTTTGCATGCTCAAACTAAAGATTTGGACACAGCTCCTAAAGACAAGCAAGGAATTAATTTGCAGGCATGTCGATCTTGTCCCATCAGGTAGGTGCACTGTCAAGGTCGCACGCATGATTTGGACCATCCGTCGCGAATCAGACGGCTTGTACGCACATACCATTCGATCGGTGCAGCAGAGGCCGGGATCATTAAGAGACTAATCGAGCCATCCATTTCTCAACAGTCTGGTGTTTTCACCATCAACTTAAAACCGTGGTCATTAATTGAATTGAAGCCCCCAACCAATCCATAAGAAGAAGGAGAAAAACCCCTCGTTTAACACATGAAAACAGCGGCGCCCAGCACACATCCTCCGGCTAAAGTCATCAGCGTGCATGGACCTAGCCCATGGACCGAGCAGGCTCCAAGGAAGCGTACAAACCGCACGCCATCACCAAACTTGGACGGTCCACGACCGGGACCACCCTGGATCAGATATGTGCCAACGAACTCAGGCCTCTCTGACAGGTCGGCCCCACGGGGTACTAAAAACAGGCAACGAAAAGACTCTGCCCACCGGCAAGCGGTGCCAGGGTTTTCCAAACTGTTCGGTTCCCGGGTATGGTCGGGCCCACGTGCCAGACACACAGCAGTCATTCTTTCTTCGTACTAAAAGCGGTTGGGCCCCGCCGCACCGTGCCACGCGCCCATGCGTGATGCGGCCCGGCCGTAGGCCACACCACCCCAGCCGTTACCGGTAAAAGCTCACCCGGTTTGCGACCCAAAATAAAACTACAATTAACTGCTCAAAAGACTTGCTAATGCCACTTTCAGAAACGAAATTTGTTATGGAGAGCTGAAGAGTAATACTAGTACTGTGTTGTCGACGTCGTTATTTTTGTGACGATCGTAGGTAGCCTTTGCCACTTCGAGTACGATGGAAGGAAAGATTAAACAATGGAAGGAAGGTAGCATTAACATTGCAATTGAGATGTCAACAAATGTACCATCAAGGACAACAATACCACTACTAGCACTTCGTTACGTCCTCTGCTAATAAGAACTACTACTAACTAGTAATCACTTGCAGCTAGCTTACTACTAGCACTCTATTTGATCAATTAATCGATTCCTAGCTCATAATAACAAGGAACGCCAGCCGAGCAGGGAGGAACAAGTTAAGAATCAATAACACAAGGGATTGTGATTGGTGAATTTGCCTTTCTTTCGCGGCTCGACGGTGCTTGTCGGATCCCACAGCTGGAGCCCAGTGAGCTCACCGATCCTCCGGCACCCGGTAAGACTCGACGGTGATCTCCGACAGCCACGCACCGGGAAATAGCAGCTGCGATGACAAGTTTTACGAAATTACAAACCGGTCCCTGGGGGGTGAAGTGTAAGGGAAGAAAGGAGAGGGCGACGGATTACTCACATCTAGCTGCT
Organism: Ampelocalamus luodianensis; assembly: GCA_036346255.1. NCBI lineage: Eukaryota > Viridiplantae > Streptophyta > Magnoliopsida > Poales > Poaceae > Ampelocalamus > Ampelocalamus luodianensis. Next base: position 2,695,916 of record CM070617.1, on the reverse strand, counting down.
TCTGCACGGGGCGGGGCCGCCGCCGAGGCCGGCGGCGCGGGCGCGCGCCGGTGACGGCGTAGATGTCCTCCTCGATCTCCTCGCTGGTGAGCGTCACCGAGAACCGCGGTCTGTCGAGAGCCTCCGCGCGGGACCTCACCGCCCTCCGCTCGGGCGGCGGGGACGCGCTAGCCGCAGGGGCCACCGCGGGGCGACGTCGAGTGCGCAGCTTCCACGGCCGCGAAGACGCCGCCACCGCCGGGTCGGCGGCCGCTTCCGCGTCGGCTGCACCCGTGTCGCTCCCGGCCGCCACCTCGCGAAGGTGGAGAAGGAGCTTCTCCCTGACCTCGTCGAGCTGCTCCGGGGAGCGCCTGGCGGCGGCCGCGATGGCGTCGCCGGCGCGGTTGACGTGGGCGCACCGCAGGACGCGGTGGCTCCCCCACGTCTTGAGCGATGGGAACGACGACAGCACCGCGGCCTGGCGAGCGTTCGACGTAAACTCCACGGCCGCTGCCGCCGCGCCGTCGGCGACGGGATCCGGCGGAGGGGCCGGGAGCGGCTCGGCCGAGATAACCATGGCCGCGGGCGACGTACGCGGACGCGGGCGTAATCCTGCGCCCCTTCACGGGCTGTGGCGGCGGCGAGAGGAGGAAGGAGGGCGTGGGACGTGGTGAAGAGAGGAGAGAGAGGAGGTGGGCTTCGGCGATGCAAGTGTGGGGGAAAGGAAAAATAGATGGAATAGTAGGTGGTGTTGATGAATAAATATTGGGGTCGTGTGCGTTGGCGAGGCGAATTATAGGGTTTTATTTCGTTTTCTATTTGGGCGCAACTACGGTTTCCTATCGTAAATTTTGATGCAATATCATTGTAAACAGTATATAATATTTTTTTCGATAAACGTAACATTTCTTTTCAACGGATTTTAACATTTTGTTTCCAATAAATCACAACATCTTAAATAATAGTATGCAATATTTTTTTCAAAAGGTCACAACATATTAAAAAAACAGGATGCAATATTTTTTTCAATCGCTGTATGTATCAAAGTGAGAATCGATATGATTCATTCAACAACAACCACCCAGAAGATGAAATTTCATATCTGAATTTTTGTGAGAGGGGAGGTGGAGTCTTACCTCGCTGAACTGTGGACGTGCAGAGCAGCTGGAGAGGAGGATGGAACGACGGTTGGGGAGGAAGCAGGGATGGCAGCGGTGGGGTGGCTCTTGGGGCGGCGGCGGGGTCAGCGTCGAGGGATGGTGGCGCTGGCAAGAGTGGAGCGAAGGGCGGCTCAGGTGGGAGGCGGAGCCAGCTAGAGCCGGAGGGGACTGGAAGGCGGCGTTGGGAAACAGGGGGTAAGGGAAAATGGAAGGGAGGGGGTTGAGATCCATGTTTTTATTCATTGTATGAGGTGAGCAAAAGGGTCCGATTTTCTTTCTCATATCGGACGGCCGAGTACAAGCATTTATCTTTCTATTTCGTTCGGATTTATTTTGAGGAAAGGTGTGTGTTTGCTGTTGGAGTGCGGCGTTTCATTTGCATGCAACACCTTCTAGATCTTAATCTTAATTCGGTGGTGTCCTTTTTTAAGTAGAGACTAGAGGTAAATATTTTACTTTGAGATATAAGCTATTCTATGTTTTGCCATAATAAGGACTAAAATGACTATAACAATTTCATAGTTTTATTAAGCGCGACATAGGCAAGTGCCAAGCGGAGTTCAGAGGGCAGGTAAGTATCGAAAGGGTATTAAATGTATCACACGTTCCCATATGGTAAATTTACCTACAAAGCGTGGGGTGGGGTTGTTTGGTTTGGAGCATGTGGTCACAACAAATTGTAGCCTTGGTTAAATTCAGGAAGCATTTGATTGCATCGAAATTTTGTTTCAACATGCAACTCAAGAAATCAAACCTAAATATTCCATTTCGAACTATGTGGGATTTGTTTTCCTTTGGAAGTTGCAATATTTGAGCAGTATATCCGTGTAACTATGCAGGATAATACAAAAGGACGTGGTATGGTCAGAGGGATTCCTTAATGATTGTTGCAAAGTACCAAGGTCTTGTACGCAAAGAAGGCCGGCGAAGGAAAAAGATGCTACTAGCTGGGCTGGCCGGCGTAGCGTGCTGCTGGAGTGATGGGCTGGCTGTCTGCCACACGCAACGCAGCCGGATCCATTTTGCGAGCGCGCGCACAACCCACCTGCGCGTTGTTAACGTCCACACAAACGATTCTACTAAACAAATGACACGTGGGCCACGAGAACGATCACAATGTTGGGCCCCACACGTCCGTCTCTGTTTAGTACTTGAGTTCGTCCCGTTTCTGTCGTGGTAGCCTTCCCAAGTGAGAGCACGGGATCAGGTCGACCGAACGGAAAGGTAGGGTACGAACTACCTAGCAACTGACATGTGGGTCATAGGTAATGTGCCCCACATGTCAGTTCAAGGCGTCGTGAGAAGAGCTGCTCCTCTGTCCTACTCTTCTCTCTCCTCGGTTTGAATGTTCCGAGGGTACGGCGGTCACGTGAACCGCTCGCCGCCGGACGAGTCGTTGTGTGGCTGCTCGCGGCTGCGTGGCTGTCAGTTTCGTGGCTGCCATGTGGGACCTACCAAAAAAAACCCCTCCTGTTTGGCATCGCGTTTGGCGTATCTCATGAGCGTAAGCTAACCTTGTGCTGTTGTTTACCAGAAACTGTAACAAGAACAACCCGTGAAACTGCGTCAAGATTCGCACTCCCCTATCACTGACGCCAAACGTGTGCGGTTAACGATCTCCGCCACGCCACTACCGTCCCATTCTCTTCTCCATCCACTTGTTCGACGCGGTCCATAGACCGGCGCAACCCGGGGCAGTGCAATAATGCACTTCACGAATCTCGAAGCACAAAAAAGGTAGGGAACCCACCCATCGTTCCTGTGAACTGGGTCCACCCAAACTCTAAACATCACAGCAGCAACCGACTAACGAACTGGCCTCCGCCGCTTCAGAGCTTACAACCGCTCACGCCCCTTCCCACCATCTCCACCTCGCCCCGGCTCTGCTCTCCTCTGCTTTTTTCAAACGCCTCTCTTCCCTCCTCCTCCTATCCTCGCTTCCGCTTCATCCCCCAAATCCAAGAATCCCACGCCAAGGACTCGATTGATCCCACATGGAGCAAGACAAGTACGCGGCTCTTGATCTGTCTGAGGGAAGGACCACGGCGGAGGCATTGCTCCGGCGGCGGGCCCTCCGGCGAGGTGGCCGATGCCGAGGGCCTGACGGAACCGGAGGGCGTCTTGGCGGTGCACGATGCCGGCCATAATGCCTATCTGGAGAGTGCCAAGAGCGAAGATCTTGAGGTGAGCGATGATCCCCGTGAGGTGTCCACCAACCCGAGATGCTCTGTTCTTGAGTTCCTTCTTGGTTCGTTGGAGCAGGAGCCTTGCCGGAGTCCGAGGAGTTGTGGCGGTGTCCAATAGCGTTCATGCGGCCGCGTCGGGTAGCACCAAGAACGAAGACTACGAGGTGTTCAACAACCCGGCGGCGATTCGCTTCGGTAAGGAGACTAACCCGAGGGGCTCTCTCTCTTCTTGGTTATCTTCTTGATTCATCTGACCACGAATTTGTCAGAGTTCCGATCCACTGCTGCGAACACAACGCCGCCTTCCACCAATCGCCGCCTGCCGTCCCGAAGCAGGAAGCTTTCCGTACCGACGCACTTCTTCGCCGCGGGAGCTGCTGCGTCAGCGTCGGTGTCAGGGTCACCTGAGGACGCCTCTGCAATGGTCGATGCTGATCAAGACGCTGCGTCGGGCAGCGACAAGAACAAAGATGATGAGGCGGTCACGAATGAGAGGAAGGCTTGCCTCGGTAAGATCAACAATCCGAAGCATTCTGTTCTTGGTTACTTTCTTGATTCATCCGAGCAGAGTAATTTGCCAGTGTCCGGAGCCACTGCGGCCAATGCCACGCCGCCGTCCACCTATCGCCTCCTGCCGTCCCGAAGCAGGAAGCAATCCGGCCCGACGCACTTCATCACCGCGGAGGCCCAGCGTCGGCCGGCGCACATGCCACAAGTGATCCACCTCCCCTGTTAGCCACGGCTCCACATTGCCGTCAGCGTCGCCGTCAGGGATCTACAATGCGATTCCTCTGGTAAGTTCATAGAGGGCTCTGTTCTTGGATTGACTTCTTTTTATTCACCTGATCAAACGATCTCGCCAGCGTTGGATGCCGCGGCTGCCAAGGCGAGTTCCGACGCGAAGGATGCAGCGGTGTCGTCCTCCTCCTACCGCCTACCTCATCGAGGCAGAAAGCAGCCCCGCCCTGACCACTTCATCCCCGAGGAAACCGAGGCTAGAGCCCGTGCCAAGGCTCATCGGAGTAAACACTGTTCTCGACAGGTTCCTCTCTTCTGGTCCGCGGCTCGTCGGAACCGAGGCCGGAGTGGGTGAGGAACGTCACGGCAGACGGAGTCCGCGGCCAGCGCCAGCGCAGCATGGAGGGCTTCGAGATCAGGGATGTGAATCACCACGCCGCTTGTGTTCGGGGGCCACGGGCAGCGATCAGCCGTTTTGAAGCCACAAGCGATCCGTCTTCCTCCGCGAGACCTGGATATGCATTGCCATCAGCGACGGCGTCGGGGGGTCCTGAAGAGCCTGACGAGAGCGGAACAATTTTCAGCGTTCTTGCCATTCTTGGGGCTTCTCTGGCTCTCAGCGTGGTGTCGGGCGTGCTGTTCTACATCGTTGGTCAGAGAACTGAGTCCGGTCAGTCCGGCGAGCAGCAGAAGAAGGTAAGCGTCATCTACTTCTGATGCATTGTTGGTGTGCTGGTTTCTGGGTTCTGATGTGCTTGTTTTGTTCCTGTTCTTTAGTGACAGTGAGCGATCTGAAATATTCAAGATTCAGCAAAGGGTAGCTACATAGTGGGCGCAGTACATGCGGTGTTTTTCTGAAGCAGAAAAGGCCTTATCTGTACTTAGTTTTTTTCCGCAATATTGCTGTGAGCTGTAACAGACCAGAAATACTGTTGTCATCTGTGGTGGAACAGTTTATGTTGTGGCTTTGAACTGTAGTACCATGGCCATCGTGTGGTACTTGTATAACTGAAATTCAGAATGGCAGCAAGATAACAGAAGTTAGCATAAATTTCCATCCTTTCTATGTGCGTGCGATGCTCTCAGCTTGCAGTTTCTGAATACTGAGTTAGTGACTGTTTAGCATTCAGAATGTTAACAAGACATAGCTTTTGCTTATCGTTTTTCAAGTCCAATGGGTGGATATGTTAGCTTGCAGTTTTCTGAAATTTGATTGTGTAGTGTGTATAAATGGTTCGCTAGTATTATTCTCTTTGAATACTGTCGTTTTCAAGTGTGCTGAATTGTGTTCCTTTCTAGCTGACAACTAACTGCCTCAACCTCTTGTTTTGATTTGCTCATTCGAATCAGTGCTATTGTGGATTCTTTTCTTGAACTGAAAATGTTGACATGGATTCGAATCAGTAATGGTTTTGGAAAGGAAAAAACGTCACATACAACAATGCTTTCGTTGAGAGTCGAACTCAAGACCTCCCGCTTACTAAACGGGTGCTCTAACCAACTGAGCTACGAAAGCAACTGTGTGAGACAATGACCTGTAATTGTTGACAAGCAACAACTCAGGCATAGGCACGCCCTGGGTGCAAGCTGCAAACCTGCAACACATGTAGTATTGCAATGTTGCTACTGGCTAGTGCCACTGGAGCTGTCAACGCACAACGGAAGCGCGATTTGAACTCTATGAGATTTCAGAAAATGCGGTGCTTCCTTAAGGCAGGGCTGGATAGATTGGATTGGCCTCAGTAGTACTAAACAAGCTGGCCCAACTACTCGAGCCCAGCATTGTTCCTTCTATTTTCCTTCCCAATTCAGTCATGAAAACACAGTGTGATATAGAAGCTTTCCAAAGAGAACATGGACCATCATGATCTTTAGAGAGAGTGAGACAGAGAGGTACCGTCTACGTGGCTCTACATTGGCATATATACTCGCCGACTTCAACAGTGGAGAGTGGCTGCAAAATGTCAATAGCCACCATAGATCCAGGAACTGGACCCCTAACCACGTAGCAACCAAACACAGACAGAACTGTAACACCAGGCAATGCAGTAGAAGATGCCAGTCAGTGGAACAGTGAGCACCGAGGAGGAACAGGTCGGCTATAAGAGCCTAAATAACTATACATGCCCAACCATTTGTTCTCACCGATCATGCGTGCTTCCCTGAATGCAGGGGCAGCTCTGTTTCAGATGCCCCCTACGCTTTGACTGTTACCGCCTCCCTCCTAGGCAGCTTGTCTTCATCAGCACAAACTGTAGCAGCATTCGGCACTAGTATAGTGGGTGCTCCTGGATGATTGTTAACTATGGCTTGATTCCGTCGCAAAAAAAAATGGCTGATTAACAACAAATCAATTGAATTACGCATTTCAGCTAGACATGGTTGCTACTTGAAAAGTTTGTAGATATATTATGTAAACTAATCATTTGCATGCATAGCACTGTACAATAATTTCCAGTCCATTCTGGTCCAGCATTGCACAAAAGTGAAGGCACGTATGAATAATTGAGTGTGTCCGGAAGGAAGACGACCATTCGATTGCTTTTTATGCAACTATGAATCTGTGATGTATTGCTCGACACCTTATATTCTGATGCAAACACACGGTTGGGGAGAATTACCTTGGCATTGCCTCGATGGATTTTACCCCAAATCCCAACAGATGTTTCACCTATATGGTCAAGATGAACAAGATTTCAATGCGTCTTTTCGCTTTTTCCAGTGCAGCGCCCCACTTATAGGATTCCCTTTTCTCCAATATAATAGAAAAAAGAAGGGAAGGGGCGAAGCTACCCTTTTCTGTTCCTGTTGCTGCCTTTGCTGTCTCAGGAGTATAATTTGGAGGTTTTGATTGAAATGCAAATGAAATGGAACCAACATATGGGGTGCCCGTCCCCCGTGTTTTCGCTGGTTTCATTCATTGAGATAGGGACCACATAGACCCCTCCCATCATATTCTGTCCCAACAAATGTTTGCTTAACTCGGTTTCGTCGTCGATGTCTCGCCATACAGCATGAACAGTGAAGTGCCAATCTGATATTACAATATTCATTAATTTGCCAAGGAGTTTGCTAGAGAGTACTCGAATGCCCATGTCAATTAATTGTGGAGTTCTCAATGATGCTAAATTAAACCATCGATATCATCGTTGCACTGTAGTACTTCATACAATGAGAAGATTGAGTGAGAATTGAATAGATTTCAGAGTAAAGTTCAACAATGTTACACAATTAACTTCGAAATGATTCTGGCCAGAAACAGTTACGGTTCGGTAAAAAGCAAAATGGGACAGGTCTACGGATCCAGTTGCATTGCGAAAATTTCACGTCCAATAAACGAGAAAACGGCAAAGATATACGCCATTCACGTAGGTAGGTGACCGACCAAGGGACCAGGATGCGTGTAAGATCGAATCAACCTCACAATTCGGATGCGAAATTTGTACACCATGGCACGGTCCCCAGCCGTCCTGGGGCACAACCCTCCATCGACAGACAGCTCTATTTATCCTTCGCCTGTCAGGCTCGCACTATTCCCACTCGCCCACTCTCTCATCCACACACTGACAATTTAGAGACCACACCAATGGACGAAGCCCCAGAGCTGATCAGCCCAAGGATCTCCTTCTCTCACGACCTAGTCGCGGCGACAACAACAACACCGGCTGCAGCACAACCCAGCCGGTCGGACATGTCGCTCATGTCACGGCGGCTCCCCGAGCCGGAATTCGACTTCGCCAATGCGGCCGCCGTCGACGTCGCCCCGGCCGATCGCCTCTTCGCCGGCGGAAAGCTGCTGCCCGTGCCGCCGTTACCGCCCCCTCCCAACTCACGTGCCAAATCCAGCCCTTGCAAGCATCAGGCAAGCAGCAACTGCATTAAGGCGCCCCAGGCGTGCCAGAATCGGCCGGGCTCTTGGACGTCCCCGTTTTCACGCAGCAGCAGCGTGAATTCCGCCACGACGATGGCGCCGCGGTCGGCGTCCGGGAGGTTCAGCTGCCCGTCGTTCCCGCTGATGCGGAGCCGGTCAACCGGCTCCGCCGCCGCTGCGCACGATGGCCTCGGCGGTATCGTCCCGGCCGGCCACCGGCCACAGTACAGGAAAGTTGGCGCTACAACTGCAGCTTGTAACGGTGGTAGTACAAGATCAGTTTACTACTATGGGGGTAGCAGTAGAAATGGTAGCAGCCATGGCGTTAGGGTTAGTCCGATTCTTAACGTGCCATCCATTGGCACGAGTGTGGTGAACGTGTTGAGCTACTTGCTTTGTGATTGTGGCAATAAGACCACGAAGAGCAGGGGTTTTGGGGTAAATTGCTAGGTAATAACTAACTAGATGGAAGTTACTTGATTAGTCATTGTACGGATACTTGCTTGTAAGTAAAAGAGAAGTAGAGCTGTGAATTAATTGTGATCGATTTATACTCGTTTGACGGTGATGATGATGCGTTTGTGTGGAGGGAACGGGAAGAAAGGACGGCAATGATAGAGTAGAGTAGTGGTCTTTCTTTAGAAGATGCCTTTTGCTCGCTTGGCGTTTTGCTTTATGCATGCATGGGAGGCGCTTTTGGTTGTGCAGTTGATTATTGGTTGCTTGGCAAGCCATGGAGAGTGATGAAAGGGTTGTGCATGTGTGTTTGTGTGGGGGCGCATCCGCATGGGGAGTTGGGGTCCCCGGCCGGGTTTCCTGATGGCCTTGCTTGGCTTCGCAGCATGTCTACATGTCTCTCACGGAATGCAAATGTAGCTTGTGAGTTGCAACAATAGTTGTATCATCTTGATTTCCTATATATCTCGTGTACATGATCGTACTACGTCCGTCTCAAGCCATCGTCGACAAGCTGGCAACTGATCCGCAAGCGGCAGGCCGGCAGCGGCGCTTTGTCTCACCGCTGGATGACCGAGGTGGGACGGCCGGGCCGTGTATCAATAGCACTGCGGCCTTGCTGAAGCCCACGCATCGCGCGAGATGTTCGTGGCCGGCTAATGCATGCGGCATGCCCGAGAGCCGAGACGTGAGGTATGCGGCCTGGCATAATGGTGGCCCGAGGTGGCAAACATTAGCCTGTTTTGCACCGGTTGAAGGCGGTTTTCTGGCCGGGTCGTCGAAGAGATGATGATTCTTCAATGTTATCTGGGCTAGCAGCTACATGTGTTTGGGCTCACTTGGGGCCTAACATAGAGGTTTTGTATCAGGAATCCACTAAAGATTTTTAACAGGAGAGCCAATGATATTGGGCTTCGCCCATTGTCCATTGTTTGTTAGGATCGCGAGGCTGGATGTGTGATTCTTTTTTATTTTCTTTTCGAGACGGGCTCCATATGTGATTAGCCAGCGCATTTACATCCATTCCATGAAGATTTTTCAAAAGACTTTCGTTATAATTCACATACTCCACCATCTCACAGGTTCATTCGAACAATCGGACGATAGTAACTCATATGGTGGTGTAAGAATAGATTCTACTATAATTTGCAAAATAGCTCTATACAAGCTGCTTCTCATGGTACCAAGGGCAGCCCACCGCCTGCTAAGACTATGCGCATGCAGCAATTTCCATTTTTCGTTTTTTCTTTTTAAAAAAGAAAAAAATGGAAAAAAATTAATAATATTTTAAATTTTTTTTAAATATTATTTAATAATTCGCGACAGCTGGCCGTCTCGGCTCGTGCGCTCGCATGCTGCATGCATCGAGCGACGCGGCAATAGGCCCCCCATTTTTTGTTTTTTTCTTTTAAAAATTGGAAAAATAATAATATTTTATTTTTTAAAAAATATTATTTAATAATTATGGCACTGCCGCCTTCGCCACGCGCTCGCGCGTGCATGCACCGAGCGACGCTTAGCTCGCGCGCTGCGGCTTTCACCAAAGCAAAAACATTTTTGTTTTTTCTTTAAATCACGCCAAGTCACATCGCTTCACATCGGGTCATTCGCTGTCCTGCTTTTGCGCTGTGTATATGAACGAACGCCCGCGGCTTAGTCGTTATAGCCGCAGCGCGCATTCTGACGTTGTGATTAGATTAAGTAATGACGTATTTAAATTTTTTTTACCTTATTACAGTTTTTAACGTTAAGTACGTACTTAGATTTCGCTAACTATTAGTTGTTCTCTATTTGCAGCAATAGCACATACTCTACCACCCCTACTCGAGGAGGCATGGGACGCCCAACATCGCTGTCACGCTTGGATTGGTGGCAATGGACCGCCAACTCTGGTGACACGGGGATCGAGAGAGACCTGGTCGTTAGACGAGCGGTACGTTCCGAGACTTCGCCAACCGATCGATGTGTTCGCCGCATGCCGAACATGGGGCGTAACCTCCCGATTGATGCCCGCCTTCTTTCCGCCTCGTTGATCGTTGGCGCCGGAGACCCACACGCTCCACTTCCGGTGGGGAGATGACCGTGACATCGCAAGACGCCGCCTTCATTACCGCCGCCGCTATGCGAGGTCCGTGGCGGTTGTTCCTCCGAGGTCGGTGGACTAGAAGGCGCTCTCATCATCGCCGCATCCTATCCCGAGAGGTCTAAGGCGCTCGCACGCCGTCGCGATAATTCATGCATTACCCAAATGACGCAACGGAGGAGGTGGTTCGATGCCACCTAATTGCATATTTGTTGTTCATTTTTGGGTGGGTCATGTTCCCTAGCACGCAGGGAGACATGGTGTACCAAAGTTATATTCACCTTGCGGAGTCCATTGTGGACGCCGACGATGAGGATGTGCCGCAGATACGCTTGGGGTTCAACAGATCGTGGGTACGCATCGCGTGCTCGTCGCGACGCTTCACAAAGATCGCATGGGAACAGAGCTTGTGTTGTCGGGTTGCCACACGCTATTACAGCTGTGGTCATGGGAGCACTTCGCGGTCGGACGGCCGTACTTCCGCCGCGCAGTCCACCCTTACCCGCGCACAGAACATTTCTATGGTTGGACGGACGACGAGGATCCCGTGGAAGGCCCAACCATGGGATCCCGATGGACTGTGGCAGCACTGGTGGGTGGTCTAGGGATAGGGCGCGTCGTATATACCCCGAGTTCCACAACGAATTCGAGGTCCTGCACGAGGACGATGTAATATGAGCTCCTTGGACGGATGCCTTTGTGCAGGGCACAGCGCCCGACGGGTTGAGCTTGCTATGTCACCAGGATGCGGCGTACTGGAGGACAACTTGTCATCTGGTCTTCTCCCACATGGTTGAGGCCTACAACCCACAACGGGTGATGAGGCGCTTCAGCCGCACGTGAGATCCTCGCCTAGGCGACCGCCATGCAGGTGTAGTCACTTGTAAGTACATTGCATTGCTTAATAATATTGTAGGTCATTTAGTCATATGTTATGTCGGTACCATAATTTGTTGTGTTTGTTCCACCTGCAGCCTGACGAAGAAGGGCCGAAAGAGCGATGACTAGCTTCAGACGCAGCAGCTGTGGGTAGATGCATGGCAAACGGCCACTGATTCCATTTTGCAGGAGGCACGACCTTATGATGAAGGGACTTACGTCACGTACCTGGAGTGGTACGTACGGCACACACGACGAGATTGACAGGCGCCCCCCGGCCTAACATGCAGATCCTAGCCACGCCAACGCTTGACTTGGGCTCGACCGCACCGCAAAGACGCCGCGATTTATTGATGACGCTCAAAGACGTAGTAGATTAACCACCCTCCGTAATAGGGTTAAGTAACCAAATTTTGTTTGTTCGGTAACCATCCAGGTGGACCGGTTGGAGAGCGTTCTGGAGCGTGACTACCGAGAACTCGAGTTGGGCACGAACAACACAGTTGAACGCCTTTTTTCGGTGATGAAGACGCTTGTCGACGATGTTAAGCAAGTCGTTCGTAACATGAGCTGTGGAAGACCCACCGATGTCGACCTGAGGCATCAAAGGGAGCATCGTCGCGTACCCTCGCCCCTTCATCTTCCCGTCCGAGTGAGTCGACCCAGCGGCGCAGCAGCATGGGCGGCGGATCATCTTCGCAGTTGCCACGCAGGATCAGACGTGCACGATGCCGCTGCTGCCGCAGATGGACCCTACGCTGATCCCGTCCTCATCGCGGAGGGACCCTACGCTGATGTCATCGTCATCACCGCAGCGGGAAGATGACATTAGAGATAGCACGGACGTGCAACCCGAAACCACCGAGGTTATCCCAGATTCTCCCTCCCAACCCTACACTCTCGGCCAATTTCCAATGGGCGATACGGCGCCATGGTATCAGTCCAGCTACACACCATACCCTGCGCAGTTCACCCCGCAAGGCGAACTGTACCCGGAGCTGTTCCCCCAGTTCACCTCGCAAGCTGAGCCGAGTTGGTGCCCTTCCGCTGATCCTGCTGCGGATCCTACTGCTTGGATCACCGACTTGTTGTCAACGCCAGTCCCGCAGGTGATGCCCCCCGTGTACGACGGCACGGATGTTGAGGAGCCCCACTATGACCTGCGGCATAACCCACGGTCACCTGATAGGCTGACGTTCCCACAGGGGCAGATTCGATAGAGACCTACTGCAGCAACACGATGCGGAAGGCCAATGCAGGGTCCTATGCCAGGCAGTACTGAGGAGCAGCGCGAGGAGTAGTAACATTAGAAGTCTATTATATGTTGTAACTTGTAATCCAGTTGCTTATTTGTAATGTCATTGCACTTGTTTAGTTCGTTGTCTATGTAGAACAATTTTATTCTCATTCATGAAGGACCGTGACGCATGTATAAAGAGTGCGCAGTACAAACCCGAGTAGAACTGACGCTCTACTTCGCAAGAACAACATACAATAGAAGAAACACCGTAAAACTAACTATGTTTACTACTTTGTGAAGCATCTTCTCAACTCTTGCTATCGTCTCATCTAGTTTGTTAAGTCTGTTTTCTCCATTTTGGGTTGGTTGATCGGACGCTCGAGGCACCGCACTTAAATGCATCAAAGACCACTGAGTGTTCTTGTAAGGCAGCAATTTGCATTGCAATATCTCGAACCACTGGGACAGCTTCATCAGCCCACTGCCAAAACCGACATGTTGTGCTCGACAAAATAATTGCAGCGTGAAATGAAGGTAAGAAAACCTGGTACGTATAACTTAATTCTTGTCGATTTTGCCAAACTTACCGTAAGATTTGAACACTTCATGAACACTCGAGACGGGTTGGTTGGCGTATGAGAGGTAAACACATTCGCTGGATCCCTACAACGAGGGCAAACCAAGTGTTGCCGTAGTGATTGTAATTCTCTGCTCACTCGAAAGTTAGATGAGGCCGAAGACATCTTGTTTTGTGCTGGAAGAAATGAGAAGACTAAGACATGAGTGAGGTGAATCGCAGTGAAAGCATCCATATATAGCGTTCAGACCAGGAAGGGGCCACACTGTGTGGAAAGCATGATTTATCTGTCCTTTAAAAATATTCAAACAATTTCTACAAATTGTGAAATTCTTCAGAGGGGTCACACCTTAACCCTAAATCTTAGAAAAATTATTCCCAATGGATGATCACAAGGTTTGACAAGTAAGTCTTTGAAGGGTAATGTTTAGGTCAAAAAGACTTGTGACTTTGTATTTCCATAATTTCTTTACAAGAATTTTTCAGAACACACAGGAAATACCAGATGCAAGAATAGTTTTAATTTCTACACATGTTCTTACATTTGAAACACAAGTCTAATACTTGGGATGTTACACATACAAAGTAGTACAGGTTACAACGCAAATCACTACAACACTGACATCGCTACGACCAACATGACTTAATACACCGGATAGCTTACGGATACACAGTGGCGCTGGAGAAAGAAGGTCTATTCGGGCAGTTCCTAAATGAGTGCCCATGAGTCTTGCATAGCCTACACCTTATTGGTCTTGTTTGATCTCCATGTTGGCTCGCGTCCATGTCGTTGTGGATGCGCCTTGACTGACGCCTTCCACGGCCTGGATGTCACAGTGCTTCATTCGGTGACCACTTAACTGCTCCCCGCCATATGTCCTCAGAGTGGCCTTCGACGCCAGAGGAGTTGAACTCTCCGCTCAAGTGTCATACAGTGTCGATGTCATAGTACTCGACATATACATGCTACAAGATTGGTGAAATACAAAGACATACAAAGACATACGTGCGAGCAAGGCTTGTGCACGAGTTGAGGCTTATTGCAAGTGCAAACTGCCACATCGCCTATGGTGCAAACATGCTTCCGGTCACCTCTCATGTGGCCACGAACGTACTTGTCCTGCAGGCGGACCTCAAACTTTCTCTCACGCCATCCATTGTGATAGCTACATGGGATCGGGCCTTGTAATCTTCTTGTCCATGTAGGCGAGGGTAACCTCCGAGTATTGCTTCCTTCGTCCAAATGCTTCTTGGCCATTGTTGCCCGATTGACGGCTAACCGATCATGGCGGTTCCATGTCTCCTCAACAACAAATGTGATGGGCAGGGCACGAACCCCTTTCAACACACCGTTGTAGACTTTGGACATGTTGGTTGTCATGATGCCGTACCGAGCACCATAGGTGTTGTGAAGAAGGGACCATTTCTCATAGTCGGGGCATGCAAGCGTATCCACTCGGCCGAACTCGCTGCGGTGCGCTGGGCACGAACCTCCACTAGCACGCTCGGTTTCGACCTCGAGCTCCCACCACACGTCATCGAACTTGCGCTTCTGGTTCTGCAGGTAGAGCTTCTTGAATTTCTTCATGAGGTCTTTGCTTCGGAAGCGCGTGTGGAAGTTGGCGGCTAGATGCCGCATGCACCAACGCAGCGCATGTCGCTCCATTGGTACGACAGCTCGCATCTGCGTCTTTAGCATGGTGAGCAAATGCATGAACAACAACCCAAAGATGACGGCGATTATGAGGCACACATTCGGTCGGTCCTTTACAACATATTGCTTTATGTTCACTAGAAACCACAACCAACTGTCAGTGCTCTCGTTCTCTACAATGGCAAAGGAAACTGGGAGCAACTGGTCATTTCCATCAGCGGCAATAGCAGTGAGAATGGTGCCCTTGTACTTCCCGCAGAAGGAAAGTACCGCCCATAGTCGACGGACGACATGGGAGAAGCTCGACCGCCGCCAAATGCCCAAAAGACTCGATCAAGGATTAGGTAATGTGGGTTGTTCGACCGGTCGGGCCTGTCCATCCTATTGACACATGTCCCCGGATTGGCATCCGCAATTTGCTTCAGCATTCCAGGGACTAGGTCGTACGCCTCCTTGTAGGTATCGTACAACCCTTCGAGGACATTCCGCTTCGCCCGCCATACCTTACTGTACCTAACGGCATACCCTACTGTATTCGCTACATGAGCCATGAGGACTTTCGGTGAAATGGTCAAATCGACGACAACTACGTGGCTTATGATGGTCGCGATGTAGGCAGAGGTTATATTCTCATGCATTTGCAATGACTCTTGAAGCTCACATGTGTGATCTGTCACGATTGTAATGCGGAAGGCCGTTCCCGCCCCAGGGAATCTCTGTGCACGGACTTTGCCAGGGCAAGAGCTATGCACGCACTTAACTATGTACGTGTCAGGATTAGACTTGCAGGTAATGGAAACTATATAATAGTTAGTGCGACTTCATCGTACATAGTTCGGCTACAACAAACAACGCCCGAACTCACCAGAAACTTCGGTAAGTCCGATCGTCTTCACCGCGAAACTCACGATAGCTTGCCTGGCGACGGCCTTGTGTGGGAACTGTTGGCCCACAAGTAGGATGTCCGCATCGAAGGCCCACGAAGACTCGTGCTCTTGGGCCAGAACAAGGGAAGAGGCCGCTTGGCAATCCAACCGACTTGGAACATAGTCCGTGTCGGTCGAAACAATGCCACCGACGATCCTACCCGCATCGCCGCCTTCGTCCTCGCTGGATTGCGAGTCAAAATTTGCCTCATCTTCGGTGGCAGTGCCATCGGACATGCTATCAATAATCTCGTGATAATCAACACGAGCATCGCTCCATTTGTCGACACTTTCATTCGGTTCGAAACTACCCGAATCTCCATCTATTGGAGCATTGTACCTAACGACGTCTGGCGCTCTCGACACCTCTCCCGTCGTCAACAAACTGAAGAGGGGGACAAGAGCGTCGCTGGCTCCTTCAGCGGCGCCCTCACCAGAGGATTGAGCAGGATAAACAAAATAGACATACACCATGGGTCGTCGATAGATCGGAGCGTGAGGATTGCTAACGATCTCCATGTACTGTGCCCACATAGCACTGCTGGTCACCTTCGCCAGGCCCCACACCATCTGCCCGTGTGGTACGACCGTGTTCGCAGTGATCGCCTCTATTACTATCTTGTTCCTAGCGACGTGCCTATCGAACAATTACCGAATGCAGCGTCGTAGCTCGAGCAAATCGACGTGTGCTAGGTTGGGAACGTTTGCAAGGCACGCTGGCAGCTGGACAAATCCACTCCGTCTGGACCGGCACGCACGTTACCGTGGAACACATATAGCGTCTCCATTTCTAACGAAAATAAGACAATATTTCAACAAAAATACACCATAAAAACCGTACGCGTGTTGCTAAAATAAGCTTACCGTTACGACGACTTTCGCAAATGGTGCGAATAACGAAAAATAAAAATGGTAAGTACAGGACAGGGAGGCACCTCAGAAAGAGGGGAATGATCGACCGAGTGTGTGTCCGCGCGTTTATATAGCCGAGCACGGGAGACGCAACGCGTGACGCCGGGCGTGGTCTCTTTGCGGCGGCGCAGGGGCAGTCCCTACCGCGCTGGCGAGGGGCGCTTTGCGCGACCGACTGCACCACGGGCGGCTTTGCACAGTGACAAGACCACACGGGGCAGCTTTGCGCAGCGACAAGACCACACGGGGCAGCTTTGCGCCGCGACAAGACCACATAAGGCAGCTTTGCGCAGTGATAAGACCACACGGGCCAGCTTTGCGCAGTGACAAGACCACATAGGGCAGCTACCGCGCGCGCGTGGCGGGGCAGTCCATATGCGCTTTGGGGGAAGGTCCCTACCGCGCCTGGCAGAGGGGGCAGCTTTGCGCAGTGACAAGACTACACAGGCCAGCTTTGCACAGTGACAAGACCAAATGAGACAGCTTTACGTAGTGGCAATACCACACGGGGCAGCTTTGCGCAACGACAAGACCACATGGGGCAGCTTTGCGTAGTGACAAGACCACACGGGCCAGCTTTGCGCAGTGACAAGACCACACGGGGCAGCTTTGCGCAGTGACAAGACCACAGAGGGCAGCTACCGCGCCTGGCAAAGGGGGCAGCTTTGTGTAGCGACAAGACCACACAGGCCAGCTTTGCACAGTGACAAGACCAAATGAGACAGCTTTGCGCAGTGACAACACCACATGGAGCAGCTTTGTGCAGTGACAAGAGCAAACGAGACAGAACTCTGCCTGAAATTAACCACACCATACCATCCATGGGGTTTATAAAACATGGTTGAACCCAACACTACAGAACAGATACCCAGCTATGGACTCTTCGACAAACTTCTACACGAAGATGTTGCAGAAGCGCAAGTGGCTTGCGCAGAAGAGAAAACATCTACAATACCCAGATCGAACAATGAAAGATGCTTAAGTACCACCATATTTTCCAATCCCGCAGTGTGTGTGTGGCGAACAGGCAGAGATTATTCAGTCCACACACCCAGACACCGCCGCCAGGGTGTACTATACGTGCGGGCACCACCTCGTAAGCGTTTCTTTCCCGTACATCGATTTTCCTCAACGTTCGATTCCTAAAAATTTTAACACCTTCCCCACGTAATGGTAGCCCGAGATGCGCTGCCACTTCTTCCAGTGGATCGACGGTCCAGAGATGTACGATAAGGCATTCATCCAGCAAAAGTATATGTTGAACTACTCGGTGCGGGCCGAGAACTTCGTGCTGTGGAAACCGTATGTACCAGACCCTGTTGATGAGGCTCCGAAGGAGACCAGTACTCAGCCGGGCGTAGTCCATATCGACAACGTGAGTTATGAAGAATTTACATCCTTATTATGTTTTTCACTCTACAGTGTACCTACATCATACAATCGCAGGACATGGACGACTTCGACATACCAGCCCGGGGTGGACAGTCCCGCGACAAGGGCAAGGGAAAGGCTCATGAGGTTGTGCCCGCCCACCACAGCTTTTCCGGTCGCCCATGCGTATTACGTATACACGACGTCAGTTACGAAGAATTTACATCCTTCTTACGTTTTGCACTATACAGTGCACTTATATCATAGAATCGTAGGACATGGACGGCTTCGATATACCAACCCGAGGTTGACAGTCCAGCAATAAGGGCAAGGGAAAGGCTCATCCGGCTGAGCCCGGCCGCCACAGCATCTTCGGTCGCCCGGGCCTAATCCGGATCGACGACGTGAGTTATGAAGAATTAATATCCTTCTTAGGATTCTCACTATACAGTGCACTTACATCATGAAATCGCAGGATATGGACGACTTCGACATACCAGTCCGACGTGGACAGTCCTGCGACAAGGCGAAGGGGAAGGCCAGCCAAGAGTTCAACGCTGTGCTAGCAAGGAAGGGAAAAAGTCCCCGGTCCAGACAGTAGTTCATGTCATTACGTAGTAGTCCCCAGTCCTACCACGCATGTTTTGTACTATCCCCTAAAGGCATGTACAGTTATATGGTCCGGATGCTTGTGTCGCAATGTATCGTAGTAGTAGCAGCGAGGATGACCAAAGCAATTTGCCGAACCATCATGCCATGTAACATGCTTCTGGTTCCGTGTCTCCGTTAAGCCTATATTGCAAGTATGTCGCTTCTAGTGGAGTCCTACAAAGAACCAACCGACATCGAATCCTTCATATTTTAGGGCATCTTTGTACTCACAACGAGCTTAACCCGTCCAATCATATTCTCTACAAGTTTCATAAACTACTTCACCGACTCCCTACCTATATACGTTCAAACGACTTCATCGAGGAGAGACTCCAATACTTTGGACAACAGGACAGTTTGCTTCGACGACACCCTCAAGGTTATACCTCGTTTGATACGATTATCAATCATCCTTTCTCTGAAGGAATAAAATTATACACAAATTACAGAAGCAACAACACTATTTTTTTTAGATAATGGAAGAGAAAACATCTCCTCCGGCATCTGCTTCGCCACAAGCTCTAGCCTTTGGCTTCCAGCCAACATAAACTCCTTCTGGTCCGCTTTCTGCAAATTTGCCCAAGCACGCAGCCAGTACTCACTCAAAAAGATAACCTGCAATAGGTTAGTGACAATCTTTTTGTCAAACACAACATCATTTGATGTTCGACATAACCAAAGGAATATTTTCACTTTTAAAGGGATCCGATAAAATTAGAAGCAACAACACTATGACGCACGAAAAGTTTTGAACCCTGATTTTCGATCAAATGAAACCCTAATTTACGAACCTCCGTACACTTATTTTCGAGAAAAAGAAACCCTAATTTACAAACCTCCGTAGCTTTATTTTCGAGAAAAGGAAACCCTAATGAAAGTTTTGTTTACAAATCTCACTACCGATATTTTTTTTAATCAAATATCATTCAATTATATTTAAATTTATTTTATTCAAATATCATTAAATAATATTTAAAAATTTTAAAATATTATTAAATATTTTATTTTATTTTTCCATTTTTTTCGTTTTTTAAAAGAAAAAGAAAGGGTGTCTTCTGCGCTACTGGGTCGGGGCACTACTCTTCACGCTTCGGGCGGGGGTGGTCGCCGCCTGCACCGCAACACAGAGCAGACTATTTTTACAAATTACGGTGAAGAGGGTTATTTTTAAAATTAAAACGAGCTATAGGGCCAGAAATACAAAAAATTCCACTTGCTGAAGATAACCGAACAATATAAAAGCTATGTGTACATGCATACCGAATTGCACCCGAGACACATCGCCTTTCCAGTAAATCATACCTGCACTGCAAAGTGCAAACACCGGTGCGCCTTGAGGTCAAGTTCGCCGAATGCTTACAGAGCGAAACCACCTGCCAATCCAACTCAGCTTCATCAGAACAGCTGCTCCAAATCCGACGCCGAATCCCACGCCAACGAAGAGAAACAGTACAATATCGACGTGCTCAGAGGAGCTGCTCACATGTGCTTCACTTGGAGCATTCCAACTGCCGCATTGTTTTGACAAGGGCTGTCCACAAAGTCCTGCGTTGCCATCAAATGAGCTACTGGAGATGCCACCAAATTGACGTACCCGCGGTATCCTTCCCTCCAATTTGTTGTTGCTCACGTTCAAGATGCTAACAAATGTGAGATTCGTTAGCTCTTGTGGAATCTCCCCCTGAAAGCTGGTTTGAGGATAGGTCCAGTGACTCCAAAGCAGTCATGCCACCAAGCTGCGGTGGAATATTTCCTGTGAAGACATTGTGTGACATGTTCAGTGCATGTAATGAAACAAGTCTACCGAACGACTCAGGAATGCTGCCTTCCAGTGCGTTGTCTGATAAGTCAACTGCTGTTAATGTATCTACGAAAGAAACTGTCTGAGACAATGAGCTTCTTAGCTCATCTTCTTTGGAGACCCCAAACAAAATAGCAGGGAACCTAAGATAGGATCCGTTATTTAAGATATGAATATGATAGCTAACAAGTATACCGTAGAGACTTTTTGGGAACATTTGTTTGTTACTATTTTTTTTTTCTATTTCTTAACCAAATAGGATTGTCTACATTTGTATTGACCTACTTGGCTAATCTTGTGGCTAGTGGCAATAGAACGTGTGCTGGTTTCAAAAAAGTTCACCTCAACAATTGTGCAAGGGCCTTGAATGAGCATCTAAGGGTGAATGTTACTGGAGATCATGTTTAAAACCACTTGAGGAAGTGGAAAAAAATTGGACAAAGATAGACAAGCTCCAAAACCTAAGTGCTACTCTTTGGGATGAAAACACCTGCACTATTAGGTTTGAGCATAGCCATTACACTAATCATGTTAAGGTAATTTCTATCATATGTAGTTTCATATCTAGGAACTTTTTTTTTTTATCATACCTAGTTTCATATCTAGGATCATCACGGTAATGCTGACTACTTGAACACTCCCCTTGAGCACTATCATGAGATGGCTACTATATTTGGGAATAGCATGGCTACCAAAAAATATGCAAAGGGAGCAAATGACCCTATTAGTATAGATGTTAATGAAATTTTAGATTATGAAACAACAAATGCTCCAACAAAGGATAAAGGTAAAAGAGCCACTAGACATGCTAGTGTTGAAGAGGTCAAAATGTCTGGAACGTGTGGAGGTGACTCCGCGGCAAGCAAACCACCAAAAAGGTCCAAGATATCCAATGATGATGATTTGTATCCCTTCATGACCACTGTCATAGAAAGACTTGCTAAAGCTATTGAGAAGGCGGGTATTGCAGCTACTGATGTTTCTGAAGATCTTTGGGATAATATGATGGATCTTCTAGGATTTGAGGAAGCGCATATCACCTACTACTATGCTCATTTGTGTGAGAATATTTCTCTTACCTGGGCATTCAACAAGTTGAGCTTCTCAAATAAGATTATTTGGGTTGCTAAGTACATCAGCAACAATAATATCTGAACTACCATTGTTAGAGTGCAGTAGGACTTATTTTGATACCAACCAAAAACCTACTGAGGAGTGAACCTATCTATGTGGTTGAAGTATAACTTATTGATGTGTTTGGACTAGTATGATAGTGCCTATATGATGGTAAGGCTTGGACCAATGGTTATAGTAATGGATGACATAACTAGTTACGATGTACTCCAATGGTATTGTGCAATGCATGGTATAACTAGGTGATTGATGAATTTTTTGTATGCTCTGCACCTCTAATTTTGAATCTGAAGATTTTCCACACACTTGATTTCTGTTTCTGTTGCCAATAGAATAGAGCTTACCTGTTTGTTCATCAATGTACTAGTATATCGTTATATTCTCTTGTCTATTACCATTTTGTCTGAAGTGATAAGGATCCTTGATTTCTAGTTAGTGATAAGGATCCTTGACATGTCACCAGCTCCTACTCCTAGTGGTTTGCCAGGTTCTTGCCTACTTAAACATGTCTATGTTCATTTTTGGTTAGTGCACACTATCTCTATCTTGATTTTATGTGCTGATAGAATATTTGTTGGTCTCATCGCTGTTGATATGTCCATAAATGTTACCTATCCAAACCTGTAGGATGTCATTTCCACGAAGCCACATTTCTTGTGGAGTTCGATTGTTGTTGTATTTTTGTGTCATTGTGCTGATTCTTATATTAACTGGGATTGTTCTATTAGCACCAGTTTGGAAAATGATCAATTTGTACCATCAGACGAGTTATTACAGTAACAATGCATGTAGCACTGGTTTGGAATATGGTCATCTTGTATCTCCTTTGTTTGCTTATTCCTTATAGCACAAACTTATTTCTGTGGTGGATACTGAATAGAACTCTGAGGTGTGGACCTTTGATATTAGCATCTTTCTTGATAACACAAACTTAACTCTGTTTTCCAGAAATTACGGAAAATTAAGGTTCGAATGAAGGTTAAAGGTTTCCTATGCCTGTGCAGTAAGAAGGATATACAGACAAAAAAAACAACCTAGTCAGAAGATGCTGGCAGGGAGATTTCAAGTGTTATGTGTGTGATAAACCAGAGACAACCGATCATGTTACATTCGGCGTTAGATAGGGAATTGTTTTGGAAGTCTGTCTAAACACAGAACCTTAATGGAGTTTGTTGTGGGCATATGCACTCTTGCCAAGAGGGCACAAAATTGATTTCATAGGGCCTGCTGCAGTAAGCTAGGCTATATGAACAATCCGAAATGGCATCTGTAACAAAATGGCTAATCATATATCAGATTTCCAAATCTACTGGTGGCACAAGTGTCCGAGAGTCTGACTTGAGCAGCAGATCAATCTCTGGTGGTGCTGGACTGAAGCAGCATAAGGCCAGCCTGTTGTTGCTTTCAAATAGTGCCTGTTATCTGTTTTGTCGTGAGGGTATTTTGCCAGGAGCCTATTCTCAGCGTGTGCCTGTTGTTAAGAAATCAGGCCTAGGACCGGGAGTCCTAGCTCAAGGTGGGCTCCTCATCCCAAATCCTAGCAGGGTTGTAGCCTATAAATAGAGGGTAATAGTCATTGTAAAGGTTGATCGCTTGATGAAGGAATAAAGAGAAGCAAGAAGTCCCTTTATATCTCTATGTTCAATCTCATGTTCTATTCTTGTGTTGTTGCATTGTTCTTACGATTCTGAGTTTTTCTACGAGGTAATCGCTCGGACTGGACTCGCAATGACGTGTCGGACCGGATTTTCTAATCCGAATCCTCGTGAAAACAATGTGCTATTCCTCGATCAATAGATAGCACTCACGAGCATTGCTGAATCATTCATACATGGCGTGAACTAAAGTATCATTATTACAATCAACGGGTGACATAGACCACGCCGGTCGAAGTTTACAACAAGGGCGATCGTGCCAAATTGATTACAATACGTAACACCGATTACGGTAGCGGAAGCAAAGGGTAGAGCTCATCTCTTCACAGTAAGCGATCGGGCACCAGGTACGATCGATATTATCCAAGGACCCGATAATATCGGTTGTACGCAAGTACCAACGAGTCAACTTAGATCGCGCTGCAGGCCTAGACTACGATCCTAGACTACTCTTCGTCGCTTCCTTGTCCATCAACTTCGGTTCCTCGTAGTAAGCATAGTCTCCTCCATCGCCACATCCAAGGGTTTGGGGGAGAGCGAGGATGAGCACAACTACCGTGCTCGCGAGCCAATACACAATGCAATGATATACATGCAAGGCTTACAAGGATGGCTCGGTTCTTTTATTTGCGAAAGCACTACTTTTAATTTTCATAAGTACAAAATCCTAGCTCTTAGCATTTTTAACAATTTCATTTTAGTTAAAGAGAGAAATTGTGCAATATTTATATCAGCAGAGGTTACCTCCACCTTCATGCTTAATTTTGATTGTGGTTACATCCACCACTAAACGACACTGGGTACAACGCCCCAGGAATAACCAATCTCAGGGCTAGGTGAGCCCGCCAAAATTTTCATACCACCCAACAAGGTTTTTGAAATAGAACTAACTCAAGTTAGGTTCCCATGTCCGCCTTTGACCGTAGGCACTACTGCTTAAACAAGCTTTATAACTCGCAGAGATTGTACACTTTACCCACAAGAGACAATTAACCCGCTGTCCTACACGATTCCTTAGTCGTGTAGTCGAGAGGTTGTCACAATAACTTTCTAAATATCTCGCCCCTTCCTCGCCTCACCCATATGGGGTTATGCCCATACGCTTGCGCGGATGTCCACCTCAACATCGGCGTGGCGTGGCTACACCTCGGCGATCGCGAACTTCACCCTTGACTCGTGTCCCATCCAAGCCCGACATACCCGAGCTTGTGCCTCCTTTAACCTCCAAAGGAGATGATTTTCAGGATTTGATAAATGTACTAAGCCAAGTCGCAGCTTTGTTGCGTACTTGTGGTTGTACTTGTTATACAGTGAGGTCGTGACAAGATTAAGTCCTTAGGGTTGTCTCGGGCGGCTCAACCACATTCCCACCATTCTCGTGCTACATCCGCACTCCACCATCTTACCATCCGCCTGCACGGGTATTAGCGCTTAGGGTTTTGAGATGTAAAATACAACAATTCAACCATCTCACCATTTACCCGCAATGACCGCCAAATCATTTTATGTTTGAAATGATGATGATTAGGACATTTTAATGTCCCGGTACTTAAGCAAGTCTAGCATGTCGCTTAAGTACAACCTATAGCTAGTATTACCATATAGTTACTAGGGTGACAATGGAATTAAGGGATTCAAGTTGTCAAGGATGGCATAATAATTAATTATTCAACAAATGGGTATTAACTACCTTAAGCTTTAACATACATTTGATTAAAGAATTAAAGCATGCAATTTGCTATTTTAAAGGAATATAATTTGCATAAAATGTAGGCTCAATATGATCAAAGTATTGACTCGCCTTGGTTGTAGGGGAGAGAGTCCGAGTAGTCTTGTCCTTGATCGACGTGGAGGTCTCCGCGCTCCAAATCTACGCGCAGGTACCGCAAAAATAAATGACAAGCAACGAGAGCAATTAAATACACAAGAATACACAAATGAACTCCAAATTGAACAAAACCTATGCCATTAGCAAGATCTTGATTTTAGAAATTTTTAGAAATTTATTTCATAATTTTTGGAGCTAAAATGGGGGAGTTATTAATATTTGAAGTCTCACTTTTAAATTAAAATAGAAAAGGGAAATGAAAATCAGCAGAAAAAGAAAAAAAGCAATCGGCCCAAAGTTGAAAAGCCGGCCCGGCCCAAGGCCTCAGCCGAATCGCGTATGCGCGGCCCAGCGCGGCCACGGCGGAGCGTCGCGGCTCAGCGCGCGCGCGACGCTAAAGGGGCGGTTCGAGGGCGCCGCCTAGCGCCGAGCGGGGGGCAAGCGGGAGGCGGCGCCGCATGCGGAGAGGAGTGGCGGCGGCGCGCGCGGGAGGAGGAAGGAGGCGGCGGCGACCGAGGGGAAGAGGAGGCGGCGCGGAGGTGGAGGAGAGAGGCGGCGGCGCGCGGAAGGGGCGCTCGGCGCGGCGGCGGGAAGAAGGCTCGGGGCTCACGGCGACGACGACGACGGAGGCGGCGACGGCGGCGACAACGGCGGAGGTAAGCCCTCGGCTTTCTTCTTCCTCTCCTCTTCTTCTTGCTCGGGGTGGGGAAGGGCGCGGGAAAGAAGGAGGGCGCCGGGCTCTTATAGCCGGGAGAGGGGGTCCGGCGGGAGGAGGACGGCGTGCGCGTCGGGCAATGATGACGGCTCGACGGCGTGCGGGAGGACGGCAGCGAGGAGCCGAGGGGGTGGCGTGCGCGGTGACAAGCGGCGCATGCGAGCGGGAGGAAGAGAGGAGGGGGTCCGGCAGGGAGGGGTTGACGGGAGGAGAACGAAGGGGCCCCGCGAGGGTTGACCCGGAAGGGGGAGAAAAGGGCAACACAAATCCTACCCATTTTAAACGGAATCTCGACCCGAGATT
Organism: Ampelocalamus luodianensis; assembly: GCA_036346255.1. Classification (NCBI taxonomy): domain Eukaryota; kingdom Viridiplantae; phylum Streptophyta; class Magnoliopsida; order Poales; family Poaceae; genus Ampelocalamus; species Ampelocalamus luodianensis. Next base: position 2,669,797 of record CM070617.1, on the reverse strand, counting down.
CAAGTCGCTCCGAACACGGGACGGAAATCCAGCTTGTTGATCTTCTCGCTCCTGTGTGGCTTCTTTGGTGAGTGATGGCTCCACCAACCTTACAAAGACGGATGACTTGACGCCTTGTACGCTTCTCGATGACATCGAGGATCTTGATCGGGTGCTCCGGATAAGTCAAATCCTTATCAAGTGCGACGGCTTCGACAGGAGTCCGCTTCTTCGGTACTCGAGACATTTCTTTAGTTGAGAGACATGGAACACGTTGTGGACGTCTGACAAACTTTCAGGTAGCTCTAGCTGATAGGCAACTTCTCCACGCTTAGCGGTGATCGAACGGGCCTATGTATCTTGGTGCGAGCTTGCCTTTAACTTTGAATCTTCGTTCCACGGCGTGGCGATACCTTGAGATACACTGCATCTCCAACTTCAAGGTTAAGTCTCTTCGACGGTTGTCGGATAACTCTTCTCTCTCGATCGAGCCGCTTGAAGGCGATCTCGATTAGTCGAACTTTCTCTTCACTTGCTTGAGAGTATCCGTCCAAGACATATCCTTCACTGATTCGACCAATGCAGAGGAGTTCGCATTTTCTTCCATAGAGTGCTTCAAATGGGGACATTTTCAAACTTGATTGATAACTATTATTGTATGCAAACTCGGCATACGGTAGACATTTTTCCCGCCTACAGAAACTCCAAAGCACAAGCTCAAGCATGTCTTCTAGGATTTGATTTGTTCTTTCTGTCACCATCGGTCTCATGATGATAGGTCAGGCTTGAAGGTAAGGTGTGTTCCAAGGGCATCATGCAAACTAGCCTAAATGCGAGGTAAATTGAGAACCTCGATCGAGACTATTCTCTTGGGTACTCCATGCAAACACACGATACGAGCCATGTATAACTCGGCTAACTTGTCTCCCTTGTAAGTTGTCTTTACAGGGGATGAAGTGGGCGACTTTAGTCAATCTATCAACTATAACCCATACCGAGTCACATCCGACTTAGTTCGAGGTAGACCGTAATGAAATCCATTCCGATTTCTTCCCATTTCCACCGAGGGATCTGTAAGGGTTGTAGCAATCCGGTGGTCTTTGATGTTCAACCTTGATTCACGACATACATCACAACAAGCTACATACTCAGCGATATCTCTTTTCATTCGTGGCCACCAATACAAAATCTTCATGTCTTGGTACATCTTGGTGCCGCTCGGTGCAGGTGTGTAGTGTAACTGTGAGCTTCCTTTAGAATCGATCTTTGAGTTCCTTCGGTGGGGAACAAAGAGTCGCTTTCCCATACCATAGGATTCCTCACGATCTTCTCGACATCTTAGGGGCCTTTCCTTTGCCATGAGATGCTTGAATCTCTGGACTCTGTGATGTCCTTCTTGAGCGGCCTTGATCCGCTCTTCTAGAGTTGGATGGGCCTCTACAAAGGGCTAGTGTGCCTTGCTCTATTAACTCAAGGTTGAGGGTTTCAAATTCCTTGCAGAGCTCTGGTTGATGTTCTTGAATCATGACATTCTCACAGAGGATTTACGGCTTAATGCATCGGCAACTACATTAGCCTTTCAGGATGATAATGAACATCCAAGTTATAATCCTTTATTAACTCTAACCATCTTCTTTGTCGGAGGTTGAGGTCCGATTGGGTGAAAATGTACTTGAGACTCTTGTGGTCCTGTAGATGTTACAATGATTTCCAATCAAATAGTGTCGCCAAATTTTTAAGGCGTGCACTCATCTGCTAACTCCAAATCATGGGTTGATAATTGTCTTCGTGCGGACGGAGTTGTCCGAAGCATAAGCTACAACTTTTCCTCCTTGCATGAGTACGCAACCAAGACCTTGGCGCGATGCATCACAATAGACTTCAAGTCTTGATGTATATCCGCAGATCAATACCGTGCGTGGTTAACTTCTTCTTCAATTCTTGGAAACTCTTTTCACAAGCTTCGTCCAATCATACTTCTTTTCCTTTTTAGCGGATGGGTCATCGGTTTGGAAAGCTTGAGAATCCTTCAATGAAGCGCTCAGAGTATCCGCCAAGCCGAGAAAACTACGCACTCCGCATCGATGTGGGTTGTTTCCATTCCATTACACCGCTACTTTGGATGGATCAACCGCAATTCCTCCAATGGATACAATGTGTCCGAGGAAACCGATTTCACGGCCAAAATTCACATTTATCGTACTTGGCATAAAGATGATTCTCTTTAAGCTTTTCCAAGACCAATTGCAAGTGTTCGTAATGTTCTTCATCGGTCTTTGAATAGATCAAGATGTCGCTCATGAACACGACAACAAACTTGTCTAAGTATTCCATGAATACTTTATTCATGAGGTTCATGAAGTAGGTCGCGCGATTGGTCAAGCCAAACGGCATGACGGTGAACTCATAAAGGCCATACCGTGGTAAAAGTCGCCTTAGGTATATCCTCATTCCCGATCTTAAGTCGATGGTATCCCGACCTCGTGTCTATCTTGGAGAAAACCGATGCTCCCGCAACCGATCGAACAGTCATCGATGCGAGGTAAGGGATACTTGTTCTTGATGGTCACATCATTGAGTGCTCAGAGTCCACACACAATCTGGCGGTGCCATCTTTCTTCTTCACAAAGAGAATCGGCGAACCCGTGGAGAAGAACTAGGTCTAATGAAACCTTTGTCTTGCAAGTCTTCAATTTGTGTCTTAAGTTCTTCAAGTTCGCAATGCCATTCTGTATGGTCTCTTAGCAATTGGGGCGGTCCTCGGCTTCAAGTTGATGACAAACTCAACATCTCTGTGCGTGGCATGCCCGGTAATTCTTTCCGGGAAGACATCGGGTAAGCTTGAACTACGGTGCGTTGTCTCTAGGGACAACTCTCCAAGGTGGTGGATTGTTCTATTCAAAGGAGAGGAACGATCCACACTAACTCTTATTATGGTCTCTGGGTTCTTGGTGAGCACCACTTTCCTGTTGGCACAATCTATCAATCCTTGATATTTGGCCAACCAATCCATCCCTAGGATGATATCCAGCGTTTGAGATTCCAAGACTGTAAGGTTTGCTAGGAATCTGAATGTTCCATAGCAATTTCTACCTGGACCGATCGAGGTAGCAAAGGGGTCCCCGGTGAGCTAAGTACCACGGGTTTCTTTAACTTATAGGTTGGCAACTTAAGCCTTTCAACAAACTTTCTTGAAATAAAAGAGTGCGAAGCTCCAGAATCAAACAAAACTTGTGCGGGTATCGAATTAACAGGGAACGTACCCATTAGTACTCCTGAGGCACCTTGAGCTTCCTCGGTGTGACGTGGTTCACACGCCATGGCTTTGTGTTGGTGTAGACCTTGATGCTTGTGAAGTCCGGTGACTCTTGCTTGGGTCGGGTCCCGCCTTGAATCTGGCGTTACTCTGTGTTGAGCCTTGCTGGAGCATTCGCGGGTAGGACAACGATTGGCGAAGTGTCCTTTTTCTCCACAGCGGCGATGGAGGTTTGCTTCGGGTTGATCGCTGCTGTTGGTTGCCGGCGCGAGAGCACCGAATCCACTTCCTTGGGGACGCGGGTGGAAACTTGAGTTTTCGAGAGGAGGTCGCAGATGATCCAAAGATGAGCCGCCTGGAATGTAGGCTTCGGGAAAGCTACCTGTGGCCTCTCGAAATGACATCTTCCTTTGCGGCTAATCTCATGATCTTCTTCTCATTTTCACAAATGAGGGCTTTATTAACTAATCTTTGGAAGCTAGAGTAATCATGGAGGATAAGCTGTCCTCTCATGTCTTCACGCATTCCTTCGACAAAGCGGTCGATTTTCTCTTCTTCATCTGCTACATCATTGGGAGCGTAGCGAGCCAGCTGGTTAAACTTGGTTAGATACTCATTTACTGACATCTGACCCTACTTGAGAGCTCTGAATTCATTCTTCTTCAATCTCATTGTTCCAGCTGGTACGAAGTTGGCCCTGAAAGCGGCCTTGAATTCCTCCCAGAGAATCGGCTGCCATGCGGGTTCAACTTCACTTGTTGTATTTCCGCAACTTCTTCTATTGCGCGCGAGGAGGCGGGATCTTGTGGGGCTCCAATCGTAGATGCTACGACTCCGCTATTCCCCGCTTCTTCTTCCTCTAGATTCTCATCACCTCTGGCGGCGAGGTAATTCTCCCACTGTGCAATGGCCGCTTTTCGGTGATGGGTGGCGAATCCACCTTGTCTTCATTTGAGCAATGGCGAGACGAAGTTTCTTCTCGGTGTCCACGAGCCGCCTTGACTTCTAGCGGTTCATTGGCCGCGAAGAAAGGTGAGGGTCGGGTCCGAGAAAATCACCACTTGAGTTGCGATCGGTCGGTCCGATCTGTTGATTGTTTAGTAACGCTGAAGAATCTGAAGTCTGCTGAAACATGACTTGGGTCATTGTCGGGTTTCTTTGGTGGTGGAGGAGGCGCTCGCCCTCGGCCTTGCCACGACCACGCCACGCCTCTTCCTCGGCGCAGCGAAGGCTCCACGAATCATGGCAGCTCTTCTTGGCATCATCAAGAAACTCTAAAGCTTAGAACTAGAGGGAGTATATGAGGTTCACTAGCCTCTAAGGCACACAGAGACAAGAACAAAGCCAACAAAAGAACGGCAAGTATAATACAAAGCCTAGAGCGGCTATACTATAATAAGGGGTTAAGTGTTATATGACTCTCGAACAAAGCTTATACACTAAGCTAAGTCATGACACGTAATACAAACACATCGTCTACAAAAGAAAGAACAAAAGTGCTTGCAACCCAAAAGATCGCTCAGCAAGCATCGCTAGCTAACCTAAACTAATCGGCGACAATGCTTTCCGGGGCCGACCACAAAGTGTATCTGTTCGGGAGCGAACGAACGGCTCGATCAAGGCTTCGCGAACGGGGCAGAACGTGAACGGCCGAGTGGCGCCCACGATCGACTCGTCAAACCTGTGCGGTGGATCGGGCTGCGTCCCACGGCCGACTCTCTAGGCGACGGCCGGACGGCGGCGAGCGCGCACTCGCTATGCGTGTGAGTCTGAGACGGGTCCTCGGGCGGGAACGCCGGCTTGGCACTGGAGGACGGGGCGACGATAGGTGCAACCGGCCGGGCGAGGACCGTGCGGCGGCTCGAGGCGTGCCAACTCGCAAGAGCGGCCTCTCTCCGTATCGCAAAGATCCTCTCTCATCTTCGCAGTGGAGTGAGCTTCATCACTCGACCATGTTGTTCGGCGGGTGTCGGAGTGGGCATAGCCGCCGTGAGGAGTGTCCGCAACGCTCGATCTCATCCATGGCGGCGGTGATGGTGGCTATCATCGCCGCGTAAGCCGGACTCGCCGCAGCGAGGTGTCGCCGCCTCGTGTCGAAATTGCTGGACACGCCTCGTGCGGGAGGTGCGGTAGAAGCGTAAGGGTGACCTCAAAGAAGAGATCCTCGCATTTCCAACACAAGCGGTGGAAGCGACGCGCGCGGCGTCCCGAATGGCGTCGTGACGGCCACGCCGAGGTGCCTCGCCCAAGAGGAAGGAAGTGAACTCGCCAACCCCGCGGAGAGGTACACCTCCATCGCCCGGACTCGCGGGTCTCGATCCTCGTCATCCTACCACGGAACGTGGTCGACGGAAAACCAAGGTACAAAGATCACCGGCGAGTATGTCCGCTGAAGCCTCCCTCGTTCTCTCCGTGAACGAGGAGGTCCCACTGCCATCCGACGACTGGGTAGCCATCTACAAATTTTGAAAACAGGAAAAGGTCAAAGACAGGTAAAACTCAAGTGAAATAAAGATAAGTACAGACTAGGAGTGAAGAGTAGAAGCAATAAATACTCTATATTTTTAGCAAAGCTTTTTCTTAGTTTTTGGAAATAAGATCCAAGTCCTTAAGGCAACGACCAATCTAACTAAGACTCTACAATCGTATGCTCGATATCACTCTGTTTGACCGGATTTTCTAATCCGAATCCTCCGTGAAAACAATGTGCTATTCCTGGATCAATAGATAGCACTCACGTGCATTGCGAATCATTCATACATGGCGTGAACTAAAGTATCATTATTACAATCAACAGGTGACATAGACCACGCTGGTCGAGTTTACAACAAAATATCAAAGCCAAATTGATTACAATACGTAACACCGATTACGGTAGCGGAAGCAAAGGGTAGAGCTCATCTCTTCACAGTAAGCGATCGGGCACCAGGTATGCATCGATATTATCCAAGGACCCGATAATATCGGTTGTGCGCAATACCAACGAAGTCAACTTAGATCGCAGAGGCCTAGACTCATGATCCTAGACTACTCTTCGTCGCTTCCTTGTCCATCAACTCGTTCCTCGTAGTAAGCATAGTCTCCTCCATCGCGTCATCCAAGGGTTTGGGGAGAGCGAGGATGAGCACAACTACCGTGCTCGCGAGCCAATACACAATGCAATGATATACATGCAAGGCTTACAAGGATGGCTCGGTTCTTTTATTTGCGAAAGCACTACTTTTAATTTTCATAAGTACAAAATCCTAGCTCTTAGCATTTTTAACAATTTCATTTTAGTTAAAGAGAGAAATTGTGCAATATTTATATCACAGAGGTTACCTCCACCTTCATGCTTAATTTTGATTGTGGTTACATCCACCACTAAACGACACCGGTACAACGCCCAGAATAACCAATCTCGTGGCTAGGTGAGCCCGCCAAAATTTTCATACCACCCAACAAGGTTTTTGAAATAGAACTAACTCAAGTTAGGTTCCCATGTCCGCTTTGACCGTAGGCACACTGCTTAAACAGTTTATAACTCGCAGAGATTGTACACTTTACCCACAAGAGACAATTAACTCGCTGCCCTACACGATTCTTAGTCGTGTAGTCGAGAGGTTGTCACAATAACTTTTCTAAATATCTCGCCCCTTCCTCGCCTCACCCATATGGGGTTATGCCCATACGTTGCGCGGATGTCCACCTCGGCCGATCGGGCGAAGGCGTGGCTACACCTCGACCGCGAACTTCACCCTTGACTCGGTGTCCCATCCAAGCCCGACATACCCGTAGCTTGTGCCTCCTTTAACCCTCCAAAGAGATGATTTTCGTGATTTGATAAATGTACTAAGCCAAGTCGCGATTTGTTGCGGACTTGTGGTTGTACTTGTTATACACAGGAGGTCGTGACAAGATTAAGTCCTTAGGTTGTCCGGACGGCTCAACCACATTCCCACCATTCTCGTGCTACATCCGCACCCACCATCTTACCATCCGCCTGCATCGGTATTAGCAGCTTAGGTTTTTGAGATGTAAATACAACAATTCAACCATCTCGCCATTTACCCGCAATGACCGCCAAATCATTTTATGTTTGAAATGATGATGATTAGGACATTTTAATGTCCCTGTATTTAACAAGTCTAGCATGTCGCTTAAGTACAACCTATAGCTAGTATTACCATATAGTTACTAGGGTGACAATGGAATTAAGGGATTCAAGTTGTCAAGGATGGCATAATAATTAATTATTCAACAAATGGGTATTAACTACCTTAAGCTTTAACATACATTTGATTAAAGAATTAAAGCATGCAATTTGCTATTTTAAAGGAATATAATTTGCATAAAATGTAGGCTCAATATGATCAAAGTATTGACTCGCTTTGGTTGTAGGGAGAGAGTCCGAGTAGTCTTGTCCTTGATCGACGTGGAGGTCTCCTGCCTCCAAATCTACGCAGGCAGGTACCTAAGCAAAAATAAACGACAAGCAACGAGAGCAATTAAATACACAAGAATACACAAATGAACTCCAAATTGAACAAAACCTATGCCATTAGCAAGATCTTGATTTTAGAAATTTTTAGAAATTTATTTCATAATTTTTGGAGCTAAAATGGGGGAGTTATTAATATTTGAAGTCTCACTTTTAAATTAAAATAGAAAAGGGAAATAAAAATCAGCAGAAAAAGAAAAAGCAATCGGCCCAAAGTTGAAAGCCGGCCGGCCCAAGGCCTCGGCTCGACCGGCGTCTGCGCTCAGCGCGCCCACGCGCGGCGAGCGCGGCGGCGCGGCGCGACGCTAAAGGGGCGGCTCGAGGCGCCGCCCTAGCGGCCGAGCGGGAGAGGCAAGCGGGAGGCGCGCACGCGGGCGAGAGGAGGAGGCGCGCGCGCGCGGGAGGAGGAAGGAGGGTGGCGCGACCGAGGAGAAGAGGAGGCGCGCGGAGGTGGAGGAGAGGAGGCGGCGCGCGAGGAAGGGCGCTCGGGCGCGCGCGCGAAGGAAGAAGGCTCTGGCTCACGGCGACGACGACGACGGAGGCGGCGACGGCGGCGGCAACGGTGGAGGTAAGCCTCGGCTTTCTTCCTCCTCTCTCTTCTTCTTGCTCGAGGGTGGGAAGAGGCGCGGGAAAGAAGGGAGGCGCCGGGCTCTTTATAGCCGGGAGAGGGGGTCCGGCGGGAGGAGGACGGCGCAGGCCGCCAATGATGACGGCTCGACGGCGTGCGGAGGACGGCGAGGAGCGAGAGGGGGTGGCGTGCGCGCGGTGACAAGCGGCGCATGCGGCCTTGAGGAGGAAGAGAGGAGGGGGGGTCCGGGCAGGGAGGGGTTGACGGGAGGAGAACGAAGGGGGCCCCGGCGAGGGTTGACCCGGGAAGGGGGGGAGAAAAGGGGCAACACACGACGATTCCTCAACAAATTATCAGCACGATCGACTCTTCTCGTATCGGAAAGGTAACCGTCGATGAACGACACTCATAGATTGAATCGTATTTTCTAGATCACTTTAAATTCTACAAATTTGTTCTCTAGATTGGTTTTTCAACGGTGCAAATTCGTTCTAACCTACCGTGAGCCGAGTTGAAGTCGCTGGCCAAGCGATCGGTGATTACATGAACAATTGCATCGCATGAATAATTTACATATGCGTGAACAAGTAACGAAAAAAACATCACGCCGGCCTGGAGCCGCCGCCGGTGCTGTCGGCACCGCCCACGCATGGGTTTTTCCCCTCCTCGCCGCCTGAAACCGACGCTGCCCTCGCTTGCCCGTGTGAGAGAGAGAGTGAGAGAGAGAGACCGAGTGGAGAGAGCAAGGCTCAGTCGGCTATTGGCGGTGATCGGCATCACTTGGCTGCGATGGACAACTCGGTGGTGAGAGCTGCCGCTGTAACAGCCCCAATTCTATAAACAGTAATAATCTGCATTATGAACAGTAATAGGACACTGTTCATAGCATTACTGTTCCTAATTACCAGTTGGGAGTTGCTGTTACCAAGTAAAACCTTCCTTTTTAGCCAAAGACTAAAAACTTATTTAAAGTTTTCAAGGAAATACAAGATAAAACTTGTATTATGACTGGAAGTATTTTTATTAAAGCCTAGATAAATTATCTTGGTGAAAATATTTTGTTGCATTTTAGAAATTATTTTGGCTTAAGGAAAAATAATGGTCTTCAAATGAATATTTTCTGCTAAAATAAATATTTATGTATTTTACAAAGTGATCATGTGATTTTAAAATTTATCCGGGAAATATATCATCCCGGTAGCCTCCAAAGAAAAATTTCATGATTTTACAAATTTATTTGCTATTTTTAAAAGCCCAGTCAAACTTTTAAACTTTGAATTTAGGATTTAGTCAACCTTCAGGTCTAAACCTAAACACTAGCACTGTAGCGACTCAAACTTATGCGGTTGGGTCCAACCCAGTGCCAGTGGTCCGGCTCAGTCACGCTCGGGCGCGAGCCCGAACCCCATGCGTGATGAGAGCCGTTGATTTCTAATCGAACTTGCGAGGTCGCAGTGTCCCACGAGCTGTCCACGTGTGTGCCCTAATCTCCGCCGTTGGATCTTAATCTAACGATCGAGGTCGGTGTATGCAATCGGACAACTCCGGATCCCCTTTCAATCTGCGCCGTCCATTCTTGATCCTACCGCGCTGCCCTTTTCTTTTGAAATTAAAGGCGCGCGGTTATCTTGAGCCCTTAGATCTAGATCCTACGGTGCGCCTCTTTGACCGTGGGCTCTTAAAGCCCAAATTTAGCAGATCGTTGGATTTCAATCGTAGGGTCCATATTAGTGTATGCAATCGGACCATCCGGATCCCGCGTTAATCCCGACCGTAGAAGTTCCATCGGACGGTGCTGCATCAGCGCATCTAAGGGATGACATGTATCTTTTGAGCTGGGCCGTTGGATTTCAATCCAACGCCCCTATTTGAACTTAAAACCCCGAAAGCCCGTGGAGCTCTTTTTAATCTCCGCCGTTCGTTTCAGATCGTGCGGCTCATATTTAAAGATACCGATTAAAGTCTTTTGTCACATCCCCAAATTAATAAAGAGGTTTATTATGCATTTCATTATCATGCATCATGTTTTGAAACTTTTTATTTTTAATATTGCACTTGGAAAATCTCAAAATGCTTATGAAACATCCATTTTAAATTGAACTCCAATCATAAAACTAAGATAAATGCTACTGAAGTATCTCTGGAAATAATTTATTCAAATACTATATTAATTATCAAGAATTAATATAATTTTTCCCAAATTTTTGGGACTGGTTTGAACCCTAAGAAAATCCCAACACTATTAAAAGACCTAGTTTGAGTTTGAATTTCTATATCACAAATTAAATCATGAACAGTAGGGTTCAATAATTTTTATGGACACTAGGTTATCCCAGGAACCCCATGATTTATTTCATGATTTTAGGAATTTTATTTCTATTTTTAAGTCCCTGGTCAAAGTAGGAAAACAATTAAAATATCACCAAACTTGGACTCAACCCGATCAAGCGCGATCGTTCCTGCTCGAGCCGACTCGGCGAATGGACTCACCAACCGCTTAATCGCACCGCGACATTCAACCCTTGATCTCGGATCAACGGCTCGATCGCCTACCCTTCGACCGTCCGATTGCACACATCGATCCCATCCGCCCATTCGTGATCCAACGGTTCGATCAAATCGTTCAACTCGCGTTCGCGCGCCACGTGAGTCACCGACGCGGGGTCCCGCATGTCGTGGCGTCTTCAACCTCGGCAGCGCGAGCAGAGCTCTGCGCCACGCCGCCGAAGGAGCTCTGCGCTGCCCCGTCAACGCCGTGACCGCACCGCCCAGTTTGACCTATCCCGGAGCCTCGGCATGTCACGCCGCCTCCGTTCCGTCCGTTGGCCATCTTTAACTAGCACCCGAACCCTAGCAAATTCCTCACTTCTCCTCTGTTTGACCGAGGAGAGGGAAGTTTGTTCTCGCTCTCTTCACGGGTAAGCTTCCTCCTCATGATCCCTCCCTGTTCTAGGTTCATTCCCGTGTCCATTTTTGCTCATGCGAGCTCCTATGTTTGCTTGTAGCTCACTGTTCATCGTCGTGCTCCCGGCGACTTCCAGAGCGTGCTCTCGCGGACACCGTCGTGCCATCTTCGTGTCCCGGAGGTATTATCCTCAACTTTGCGCGTCACCCCTCATGCTTTAGTCCACTGAGAGAAACCCCTAAGTTAATTTTGGTAATGCACGGCAGGATCTGGTTGAATCGAGGTTTGCACCATTTCCGACCGTGAAGCAACTTTTCGCCTCCCACCTTGATCCGGTAAGCCATTGTCCTATTCCTTGCTCTTATGGCTTGCTCTTAAGCTCCTTGAGCTAATCTAAGCATTCACTTTGCTTCATTTTGCTCAGATCTTCCTCTCCACGTTGCGCCGTGTTGGCACCACCTTCTTCTCCGCACCGTTGGTGCTCCAACCGACTTCTAGCTTCCCGAGCGCCCACCTAGCTCGTAGCCTCCAAGTAGTCTTTGGACACTCGGCACTCGCTTGTTTGCATTGCGGAGCGACTTTTTGTTGTTTTCGAGTTTGCCGCTTTGAGCGCCGCCAACTCCGTTAGTCGCCATGCTAAGCGGGCTCGCCGCCGAGACCACTCATTAGGAGCGCCACACTATTGTGATTCTGTTTATGGCCTTGGCCCGCGCGCGCCGTGGCGCACGCGCCGAGCCCACCGGTGAAACGCGCGGATCAAAATCCGTTGCCGTGACGCCGAAAGCGCCAGAGCAAAATGATTAGGTTAAGGGTAATCATTAGCGTTAAATGCCGCCTTAACGAAGTTAAAACGATGCCTTACGTGGCCCCACGCACGTGAACGGAACTTTGAGGTTCAAACCTCGGTGGGTGGCATGTGGACCCTAGGCTTTAAGCGGTGCACCATGCGCGTGCGCGCCGTAGACCAAGGCCCGTGGGCCGAGTCTCCGGCTTAACGGACCCCATGTCGTCGAGTTATTAAACCTATTGTTACTTTGAAAGTGGTATTGTTCCTGCCCGCTGGTCGCTGACACGCGACTAGCTAGTGCTCGGTGAGAAAAGTATGAAATACATTAAGAAATTCGAAATCTATTATTGTGCACATCAAAAATTGTATTAACTTCTAAAATACATAACTAATTCATTTTACTCCAAAATAAGTGAAACCACTTCTGATAAATTTTATTTTTAATGAACTTTGTATTAAAATTGGTTTCAAACATGTCTCTGTAACAGAGGGCATTAATTTGGAAAATGAGCTTTTAACACTATTAATTTTATAAAAGAAAATGTTGGTAACTTTAGAAATTCGTAACTAAATCATGAGAACTCCGAATGACGCAAACTCAACTCTGTTGAGCTTGTAATAATATTGCCTATTTATCCTTGTAATCCATGTACTCACCACTGCTCTACAAATTTTCACCTTATAATTAAATTACTCAAAGAAGACATCTCGAAAACTGAAATTCAAACACTTATAACTTTCACACCTTAAATCAAAATGGAATAAATCTTTCACCATAAATCATCTAAAACCATGACTTAGCTACTGTAGAAAAATCATGCATTTTTGAGCATTTTGAATTTTGAGATGTTTCTCGGTGGTTATTCGTTATTATATCTATCTAGATTCCGAGCCTTTTGATATTGACGCCTACGCCACCGAGAGTGAGCAACTACTTTTCCAGCAAGGCAAGCATCCTTTGAACTTTCTTTTGCATCATGTTTGATCCCAGTTTTGTTAGGATTTTTGTGATGAATGGTTAGACACATCCTATTATCTTGTCATTGAGGCTATCCATGAATTATTCCATTACTGAAATGTTATGATAGGATGAGTAAAGTTATATTGTTCGAGTTGCTTAGCCATGCAAGTCTAGAACCGTAGTTTGATTGTCGGAATAACCCACAATTATGGGATAAACACAACTCTCATTATTTACTTTTGGTTCAGATCTTCGTATCTGTTTTGTGAGTTAAATTTTGTCTTTTCAAATGAGCTTTTGGTCCGGACAAGTGTTGGTTAGTGATGGTGCTTGGTGCACGAGATTGGGTATGTGGTTGACTTGTCCGACAATTAAGGACCGAACTTTGGTAACGTCGTTGATTCAAGTACATTCGTGCTACCACACGCGGGTTGGGAGCCGTATGGTTAAGTAGGGGAAGGTTTTATTGTGATGAGTCCCACGGTGGTGAGATTGTTAGGGCATGGGACCGTGAAATCCGTGTTCCTTTTGGGCCGATAGGATGGGGCGTTAACGCCTTGTGTTTCCTAGGATATATAGGATGGAGGCGTTAACGCCTTGTGTTTCCTAGAGCCATGGGTTGAGGGACTTAGCTCAATGGGATCTTCTTGCTAAAAACGACCATATCTTGATTTACCTACCGCATACCATAGGAAGTATGCTATATTCGGAGGCATCTGGAGGCTTACGGGCTAATCAAGTCGTGTGGGTAAAGTAGTACACCCGCAGGTATAAATCTATTCGAATAGCCGTGTCCACGGTTATGGACAACCGCTTGAGTTCGGGAGTTACTATTGTTAGACTTGGAATTAAAATTGTGGTTATAACTTGGTATCGACATGAATGGGATGTTCATGCTTGTTGTTGTATCAAAGTGGACCGCCACTTTGTTATGATTCATTTGTTATTGAATTCATTACTTATTCACATGTTTTACTTCTACTTCAAATCTGATTTTTAAATGGCACTTGAAAACTAGTGTGTGTAGGTTGTTCAAGATTATGCCTCTTTCGCAAAATTAAGCCAATATGAGCCCTTCCTTTGAATGACCTTATGCATAAATATTTTTATTTGTGTAAGACTTATGCAGTACTCTTTTTACTCACCGGATGTTTGCTGGCTTTACAGTGAGGAGGATTTAGAGACCGACGAGCTTGTCGGTGTCGATTTAGGCGACACCGATGAGTAGTTTGCTATCATCTAACTCCCAGTTGGTTGCCGATGGGTTATGGGGCATACCATTGCTGGTCTTTTGGTTTATTTATGTGTTTCCGCTGCTACTTAATACTCTCTTTTAAATTTGGCCGGTCGGCCACTTGTATTAGTTGTAAACTTGGAACTATGTTGTATGTCTTTTGAACTATCTATGTATGGATGTTGTATGGATGTGAGCAACGTTGTATGAGAGTATGACTTTATTGGTCGCTGATCTTGGGAGCCAATATAGGTCATGCTCGCTGTCCATGGCTTCCTATTTAACTCGCTAAGTGTAGTGCTTGACTGATTGGAGAATCGACAATCACGTAGCGCTCGCAGGGGAGCGGCGTGCATGATCGTCGGGGCTCTAGATTTTAGTTAAGCCTCTCATTTGACCGAGTTAAGTTGGAATTCATTTATCGAGATCTAGAGTTATGTCCCTAAGACCTTGATTAGTCGCGGTCTTACGGAGATAACTCCGGGGTCCCCACAACGTTGGTATCGAGCCATCTTGATCGTAGGTTAGAGATAGCACTGGCGTTAGAATTAGTAAGCCTTCTTGAGTCCAAATATCTTTGAAAATATCAAATTAATTTCAGAAAGTTTAAGTTAGGATATCTTTTATTCCTCATCCATCCGAGTATCTTTTCTTACCCTATTTTTGTTTTTAAAGAAATCTTACCTTATTGTTCTTGCTTTTAGATGAGTCGCCAATACCTGGTCAAAGAAACTCAAGCTGAGAACGTGGATGGATACCCGGCGCTTCTCCGGGAAATGATGTGGAGGGCGAACTTCACCTATCGGCCATCTTACGCCATCTATCGCCGCGACAGGGGCGGGCATGGAGGAATACCTGCCGTGATCAACATTATCGCGGCAGACGAGTCACGGGAGTATCCTCAGTATTGTTTCGAGCACGTGGTACCTCGAGGCCATGGCTCTTCAGAAGTGGCTCGTGTGGCTATGAGCCATCTCCGTTATGATCCGACGGAGTTGTCTCACCGCTTTACTACCATTTTCCTATGTGCGGCGTGGCACTGAGGTGGACACCTTTGCCCGATTCGCTTTGGGGAAGATCCCGTGTTAGGCGATTGGCAAGATTGGTCCATACCATGGACCAAATCCATCGGTGCCTGTGTATGAGTTGTACGAGACTCGCGCCTCGTGGTGGCCCAAGAGCACCTACAACTCATGTGTAACATGGGGATTATTGACCGCCATGTGGTTTATGGCGCGAATGAGATTTCCCCATATGCTTCAAACGCCACCGATGTCACCGTCTTCCGTATACCAGGGCATGTACCCAACTATGGGACGAGACGCCAGTCCGCATGTCGCTTGGTTTTGCTCGTACTCGTAGGATGGAACTCGCCGGTGGCCATGTGATAGAGCAAGGCTCCCCTTTGCGTTTTCTAATTTTGGAGACCCGATGATACGGGATCTCCGAGGCACATCTTACGACGAGTTTCCAGTAAACTTTGACCGAACAACATTTAGAATGTTGTAGGCGTAAGCTCATGGGCAAGCATGTATCTTTGATTTCTGTAATAGGCTAGTAACGATTAAACTATTAATGTTTCTCTTGCAAGAACTATATTTCCAGAGTTGCTTTTACCCACGGCCCTATGAATGGAATTGCTTTGGAAAAACTATGATTTGACTTTATGAATCTTGTATCGCCTTAGTGCCTTTGTACGCCCTTTTGGTGTTGTGATTTGGTGCATTTTATATCATTATGCATGCTTAAATAAGAACTTTGTGCTTGCTGTCCAAAGTTTTATTATTCGTACTTTCCTCAATCTTAGCCTCTTTTAACATTCCTTGTCACTCCAGATGTCGGGCCCCAACACTCGTGCTAGAGCTCAACACGATGGGGATCTCCACCCGGGGCACTCGTTCTGCTCAGCAAGCGTAACTTTACGCCGCGAGGAGAGGGTGAGCCCTCTCAGCAGAAGACCGTCCGCGGACAGTTCCTCGAGGAAGTGCTTCCTCCGCCACCCACTATGGCGGAAGTTTTGGCTCGGTCGAGAGGAATAGGATGGATCGCACCAGATCCCGGAGGCTATAGCTCGCAACACTTCTCGCTCCCTACGGCAGCAGGGAGGGGACATCGAGGCGTGGGGTCTCGCTGAGTTTCAACAACAAATCCTCCCACCTTTGCGTACACGAGACCCTATGGAGGCGAAGATTGGCTAAGGGATGTGGAGAAGAAACTAGCCATTGCCGGTGCACGGGCATTGAGAGAAGTTCTTTTGCCACTATCGGTGGAAGGCGCCGCTAGTGCATGGTGGGATAATTTTTCCGCCATGCAACTTTGACGAGACGTTCCATCATGGAACGAGTTTCGTGCGGCTTTCGTGGAGGCCTATATTCTGATGGGGTCATGTCCATCAAGCGGCGGCAGCTTGCTTTGAAGCAAGGAAGGAAGATCACATCGAGTATCTTCAGAGTTCAACTCCTTGGCCCGCTATGCCCTGATGACGTCTCCACAGATGCTCGCGCCGCCGGCTTCATGGGCGGCTTGATCGAGGAGATGCAATGGCTTTAGTCAGACATGACTTCCGAACTTCCAAAGACATGGTGAATAAGGCCATTGTAGTGGAGCACAAGAGTGTGGTGTGGAGGAGTCCAGAAGAGGAAGAAGGCCGCTCGCTTCTGGCTAGTGGCGCTTCCCTCGGCAACAAGACGGACCGCCTCAGCACCTCGTCCTCGTGCTCCAAGTGCCATCGAGGTTTCTGTGGCGCTGCACGACCTTCTCCACCTACTGTGGCAGCGGCACAATGGAAGTAAGAACTCCCGAAGTAGTGGTACATTCAAGCCTAATGTCACTGCTTTCATTGTGGTCGCCAGGCCACTATGCTTCTTCTTGCCTCGCCAAGCGGCGGGAATGCCGCAGTTTATCGTGCTCCTACACCACCGGCCGTGGCAAGACCTACACCACCTCCTGGGGCAGCATCTACCCTCCTCGTGTCCCTGCGTGGCCGAGTGAACCACGCCACCGCCGAGGAGGCGGCGACGCCTGCACGCCGCTTTGGGTACACTTCTTGTTAATTCTTGTCCAAATCGCTTTATTTGATTCTGGAGCATCTCATTCATTCATTAAAGAAGAATATGCTGCACTTAATCAATTTGAAATACATATACTTCAGCCACCATATCAAATCCAGTCGCCGGGATCGGTTTTCCAAACCGATCAAGTCTGCTGGGGCGTAAAGGTGGAAATTCAAAATGTCAACTTCTTGGCAAACTTAATTGTGATAAAATCAGCGGGTATTGATGTAATCTTGGGGATGGATTGGCTGTCCAAAAACCAGGGAAAGATCGATTGTGCTCAGCGGTCTATTTCTGTCACTAGTGAAGATGGCGCTCAAGTCGCTTTTGCACCTTCGTAGGCGCTTCTCATCTCTATGCCTTGGAAGCTTATACCTCTCTTGAACTTGAGAAAGTGCCTGGTGTGTGAATATCCAGATGTATTCCCGAAGAACTCCCGTGCATGCCTCCCGATCGAGAAGTCGAGTTCGTCATCGAGCTTCTACCCAGATCGCACCGATCTCAAACGGCCATACCGATGCCTCCTAATGAATTGGAAGAATTGAAGAAGCAACTCCAAGAACTTCAAGACAAGGGGTTTATTAGGCCAAGCTCCTCACCTTGGGGATGCCCGGCTATCTTTGTCAAAAAGAAGGACAAGAGTTTGCGGATGTGTGTTGACTACCGTCCGTTAAATGAAGTCACTATCAAGAACAAATATCCGCTTCCTCGGATTGATGATTTATTTGATCAATTGAGTGGAGCCCAAGTATTCTCCAAGGTTGATTTGCGCTTGGGCTATCATCAAATTAAAGTTCGAACCAAGACATTCCAAGACAAGATTCTCTACTCGTTACGGGTTGTACGAGTACACTGTCATGTCCTTTGGTCTAACGAATGCACCGGCATACTTCATGAATCTTATGAATTCAGTGTTCATGGAGTATTTGGATAAGTTTGTTGTTGTGTTCATTGATGATATCCTTATCTACTCTAAATCTGATGAAGAACACGAGCAACACTTGAGGCTTGTGTTGGAAAAGCTTCACAACATCGACTTTATGCCAAATTTAGCAAATGCGAGTTCGCTTCATAAAGTTAGTTTCTTGGGGCATGTCCTATCCAAGGGCGGTATTGCTGTTGATCCTAGCAAAGTGCAAGATGTCCTTGATTGGAGACAACCCAGAAACATTACTGATATTCGTAGTTTTCTTGGACTTGCGGGTTACTACCGCAGATTCATCCAGAACTTCTCCAAAATTGCAAGGCCAATGACTCAACTTCTGAAGAAAGAAAAGAAGTTCGAATGGTCGCCTGAATGTGAGGAGAGCTTTCAGATCCTAAAGGAATGCTTGACCAAAGCTCCGGTACTTATCTTGCCCGACATTCACAAGAGCTTTGACATTTACTGCGATGCATCTCGTCATGGGCTCGGTTGTGTTCTTATGCAAGAGGGCCGAGTGGTAGCTTATGCATCCAGGCAACTGAGACCTCATGAGTCGAATTATCCCACTCACGATTTGGAGCTCGCCGCGGTTGTTCATGCTCTAAAGATTTGGCGACATTACCTCATCGGTAATCGTTGCGAAATCTACACTGACCACAAGAGTCTTAAATATATCTTCACCCAAGCTGATCTGAACTTGAGACAAAGAAGATGGCTTGAGTTGATCAAAGATTATGATTTTGGTCTCCATTATCATCCAGGAAAAGCAAATGTGGTTGCTGATGCCCTAAGTAGAAAGTCTCAGTGCAACTGTTTATCGGTGACTCCCATTTCAGCAGGCTTGTGTGCTGCGATGCAACGTCTGCACCTGGAGATAATTAAAGAAGGTTCCCTTGCTGCCTTTAGTGTGAATTTTACACTTGAGGATCAGATTAGAGAAGCCCAGAAGACTGACTTGGAAGTAGCTCAAATCCGCGAAGCATTGAAGAAGGGCAAGGCTAAGGGTTTCAAAGAAGATTCACATGGCACTCTTTTGTTCGGAAAGCGGTGGGTGGTGCCTTTTGACCGCGCTTTGAGAGAATTAATTCTCAAAGAGGCACATGATTCCAAGTTCTCTATCCACCCAGGTAGCACCAAGATGTACCAAGATCTTAAGAAGCGGCTATGGTGGAGCCGAATGAAGCGGCACATCGCTCAATTTGTTGCCAAATGTGACGTATGCCAAAGAGTTAAGGCCGAGCATTTGAAGCCGGCGGTACTCTACAACCCCCGCCCATCCCAAGTGGAAATGGGAAGAAGTTGGCATGGATTTTATCACCGCCTTCCAAAAACTCAAGCGGGTCGGATTCTATATGGGTTATTGTCGATCGTCCGACAAAGGTTGCCCATTTCATTCCTGGCCAAGACCACTTACACCGGGTCAAGCTAGCGGAGTTGTACATTTCGTGATTGTTTGTCTCCATGGTGTACCAAAAGTGATCATTTCGATAGGGGTCCCCAATTTACCTCTCACTGGAAATGCTCGCACCAAGCAATGGGGACCAATTTATCTTTCACCCGCATACCACCCGCAAAAGCAGATGGACAAACCGAAAGGGTGAATCAAATCTTGGAAGACCTTCTCCGAGCTTGTGTGCTTTGTCCTATAGCAAGGATCGGAGAAATGTTTACCATTTGCGAGTTCTCCTACAACAATAGCTTCCAATCAAGCATTCAAATGTCACCGTTCGAGGCTTTGTATGGAAGAGCTTGTAGGACACCTTTGAACTGGTCCGAAGCCGGGGAAAGGCCATTCTATGGTCCAACCTTGGTAGAGGATGCTGAAGAGCAAGTTCGTGTCATCCGCGAGCGACTTCGGGCGGCTCAATCTCGTCAGAAGTCCTATGCCGATCGTCGTCGTCGCGAATTGAGTTTTCAAGTGGATGATCATGTCTATCTTAAGGTTTCTCCAATGAAAGGAACCCATCGTTTCCAAGTCAAAGGCAAACTGGCACCTCGCTACATCGGACCTTTCCGAGTTCTAGCAAGGATGGGACCGGTGGCTTATCAAATAGAATTGCCACCCTCACTTGCGGATGTGCATGATGTTTTCCATGTTTCCCAACTGAAGAAGTGTCTTCGCATCCCAACCGAAGCAACTGAACTGGAAAAACTTGACTTGCAACCCGATCTTTCCTATCGGGAGCACCCGATTCGCATTCTTGAAGAAAAGGAGCGCAAGACGCGAAATCGCAACATCAAATTCATCAAGGTTCAATGGAGCAACCATACTGAAGATGAAGCAACTTGGGAGCGTGAAGATCAACTACGAGCTAGCTATCCAGATCTTTTTCCTTCTTCTTAAATTGTCTTTGAATCAAGAAAGGAAAGTTTAAACAAAGCAATGGGAAGGGAAAAATGTTTTAGCCATTCCTTGTAACCCTACAAAGATATCTTGGCACTATCTTTGAAGGAAATCAAGACAACAGATGTTTTGTCTTCTTTTAGAACTGCTTATCCTACTTCCACCTATCGATCTCTGGGTGAGATCTTTTGTAAGGGGGGGAGGTTTGTCACATCCCCAAATTAATAAAGAGGTTTATTATGCATTTCATTATCATGCATCATGTTTTGAAACTTTTAATTTTTAATATTGCACTTGGAAAATCTCAAAATGCTTATGAAACATCCATTTTAAATTGAACTCCAATCATAAAACTAAGATAAATGCTACTGAAGTATCTCTGGAAATAATTTATTCAAATACTATATTAATTATCAAGAATTAATATAATTTTTCCCAAATTTTTGGGACTGGTTTGAACCCTAAGAAAATCCCAACACTATTAAAAGACCTAGTTTGAGTTTGAATTTCTATATCACAAATTAAATCATGAACAGTAGGGTTCAATAATTTTTATGGACACTAGGTTATCCCAGGAACCCCCATGATTTATTTCATGATTTTAGGAATTTTATTTCTATTTTTAAGTCCATGGTCAAAGTAGGGAAAATAATTAAAATATAAGTCAAACTTGGACTCAACCCGATCGGCGCTGCTTGTTCCTGCTCGAGCGACTCGGCGAATGGACTCAGCCCAACCGCCTAATCGCACCGCGACATGCAACCCTTGATCTCGGATCAACGGCTCGATCGCCTACCCTTCGACCGGTCCGACAGCACACACGATCCCATCCGTCCATTCGTGATCCAACGGCTACGATCTAATCGCTCAACTCGCGTTCGCGCGCGCGTGGAGTCACCGACGCGGTGGGTCCCGCATGTCGGGGCGTCTTCAACCTCGGCAGCGCGGCGAGCTCAAGCGCCACGCGCGAAGGAGCTCTGCGCGCCCGTCAACGCCGTGACCGCACCGCCCGCTTTGACCTATCCGGAGCCTCGGCATGTCACGCCGCCTCCGCTCGTCCGTTGGCCATCTTTAACTAGCACCAACCCTAGCAAATTCCTCACTTCTCCTCTGTTTGACCGAGGAGAGGGAAGTTTGTTCTCGCTCTCTTCACGGGTAAGCTTCCTCCTCATGATCCCTCCCTGTTCTAGGTTCATTCCCGTGTCCATTTTTGCTCATGCGAGCTCCTATGTTTGCTTGTAGCTCACTGTTCATCGTCGTGCTCCCGGCGACTTCCAGAGCGTGCTCTCGCGGACACCGTCGTGCCATCTTCGTGTCCCGGAGGTATTATCCTCAACTTTGCGCGTCACCCCTCATGCTTTAGTCCACTGAGAGAAACCCCTAAGTTAATTTTGGTAATGCACGGCAGGATCTGGTTGAATCGAGGTTTGCACCATTTCCGACCGTGAAGCAACTTTTCGCCTCCCACCTTGATCCGGTAAGCCATTGTCCTATTCCTTGCTCTTATGGCTTGCTCTTAAGCTCCTTGAGCTAATCTAAGCATTCACTTTGCTTCATTTTGCTCAGATCTTCCTCTCCACGTGCGGCGTGTTGGCACCACCTTCTTCTCCGGCGCCGTTGGTGCTCCAACCGACTTCTAGCTTCCCGAGCGTCCACCTCTTCGCTCGTAGCCTCCAAGTAGTCTTTAGACACTCGGCACTCGCTTGTTTGCATTGCGGGCGACTTTTGCTGTTTTCAGTTTGCCGTTTTGAGCGCCACCGCTCAACTCCGGTTAGTCGCCATTCTAGCCGCTCAAAGCCGAGACCACTCTCATTAGGAGCGCCACACTATTGTGATTCTGTTTATGGCCTTGGCCCGCGCCGCCGTGGCGCACCGCGCCGGCGAGCCGCCGGTGAAACGCGCGGGATCAAAATCCCGTTGCCGTACGCCGACAGGCGCTGTAGCAAAATGATTAGGGGTTAAGAGGTAATCATTAGCGTTAAATGCTGTCTTAACGGGTTAAAACAGTCGCTTACACGTGGGCCCCACGCACTGTAAACGGGAACTTTGAGGTTAAAACCTCAGTGGGTGACATGTGGACCCTAGGCTTTAAGCCCGTGCACCATGCGCGTGCGTCGGTAGACCAAGGCCCGTGGACCGAGTCTCTGACGAACGGGACCCCCATGTCAGTTCGAGTTATTAAACCTATTGTTACTTTGAAAGTGGTATTGTTCCCGGGCCCGCTGGTCAGTGACCACGGCTAGCGCGTGGCTCGGTGAGAAAAGTATGAAATACATTAAGAAATTCGAAATCTATTATTGTGCACACTGAAAAATTGTATTAACTTCTAAAATACATAACTAATTCATTTTTACTCCAAAATAAGTGAAACCACTTCTGATAAATTTTATTTTTAATGAACTTTGTATTAAAATTGGTTTCAAACATGTCTCTGTAACAGAGGGCATTAATTTGGAAAATGAGCTTTTAACACTATTAATTTTATAAAAGAAAATGTTGGTAACTTTAGAAATTCGTAACTAAATCATGAGAACTCCGAATGACGCAAACTCAACTCTGTTGAGCTTGTAATAATATTGCCTATTTATCCTTGTAATCCATGTACTCACCATCTGCTCTACAAATTTTCACCTTATAATTAAATTACTCAAAGAAGACATCTCAAAATCAAATTCAAACACTTATAACTTTCACACCTTAAATCAAAATGGAATAAATCTTTCACCATAAATCATCTAAAACCATGACTTAGCTACTGTAGAAAAATCATGCATTTTTGAGCATTTTGAATTTTGAGATGTTTCTCGGTGGTTATTCGTTATTATATCTATCTAGATTCCGAGCCTTTTGATATTGACGCCTACGCCACCGAGAGTGAGCAACTACTTTTCCAGCAAGGCAAGCATCCTTTGAACTTTCTTTTGCATCATATTTGATCCCAGTTTTGTTAGGATAGATGCAATGATAATTGCTTGCATGATAGTTTTATATTGTCGCTATTTTTGTGATGAATGGTTAGACACATCCTATTATCTTGTCATTGAGGCTATCCATGAATTATTCCATTACTGAAATGTTATGATAGGATGAGTAAAGTTATATTGTTCGAGTTGCTTAGCCATGCAAGTCTAGAACCGGTAGTTTGATTGTCGGAATAACCCATCAATTATGGGATAAACACAACTCTCATTATTTACTTTTGGTTCAGATCTTCGTATCTGTTTTGTGAGTTAAAATTTCGTCTTTTCAAATGAGCTTTTGGTCCGGACAAGTGTTGGTTAGTGATGGTGCTTGGTGCACGAGATTGGGTATGTGGTTGACTTGTCCGACAATTAAGGACCGAACTTTGTAACGTCGTTGATTCAAGTACATTCGTGCTACCACACGGGGTTGGGAGCCGTATGGTTAAGTAGGGGAAGGTTTTATTGTGATGAGTCCCACGGTGGTGAGATTGTTAGGGCATGGGACCGTGAAATCCCGTGTTCCTTTTGGGCCGATAGGATGGGGCGTTAACGCCTTGTGTTTCCTAGGATATATAGGATGGGGCGTTAACGCCTTGTGTTTCCTAGGAGCCATGGGTTGAGGGACTTAGCTCAATGGGATCTTCTTACTAAAACGACCATATCTTGATTTACCTTACCGCATACCATAGGAAGTATGCTATATTCGGAGGCATCTGGAGGCTTACGGGCTAATCAAGTCGTGTGGGTAAAGTAGTACACCCCTGCAGGGTATAAATCTATTCGAATAGCCGTGTCCACGGTTATGGACAACCGCTTGAGTTCGGGAGTTACTATTGTTAGACTTGGAATTAAAATTGTGGTTATAACTTGGTATCGACATGAATGGGATGTTCATGCTTGTTGTTGTATCAAAGTGGACCGCCACTTTGTTATGATTCATTTGTTATTGAATTCATTACTTATTCACATGTTTTACTTCTATTTCAAATCTGATTTTTAAATGGCACTTGAAAAACTAGTGTGTGTAGGTTGTTCAGTATTGCGTCTCTTTCGCAAAAATTAAGCCAATATGAGCCCTTCCTTTGAATGACCTTATGCATAAATATTTTTATTTGTGTAAGACTTAAGCAGTACTCTTTGTACTCAGCCGGATGTTTGCCGGCTTTACGGTGAGGAGGATTTAGAGACCGACGAGCTTGTCGGTGTCGATTTAGGCGACACCGATGAGTAGTTTGCTATCATCTAACTCCCAGTTGGTTGCCGATGGGTTATGGGGCATACCATTGCTGGTCTTTTGGTTTATTTATGTGTTTCCGCTGCTACTTAATACTCTCTTTTAAATTTGGCCGGTCAGCCACTTGTATTAGTTGTAAACTTGGAACTATGTTGTATGTCTTTTGAACTATCTATGTATGGATGTTGTATGGATGTGAGCAACGTTGTATGAGAGTATGACTTTATTGGTCGCTGATCTTGGGAGCCAATATAGGTCATGCTCGCTGTCCATGGCTTCCTATTTAACTCGCTAAGTGTAGTGCTTGACTGATTGGAGAATCGACAATCACGTAGCGCTCGCAGGGGAGCGGCGTGCATGATCGTCGGGGCTCTAGATTTTGGTTAAGCCTCTCATTTGGACTGAGTTAAGTTGGAATTCATTTACTGGAGATCTAGAGTTATGTCCCTAAGACCTTGATTAGTCGCGGTCTTACGGAGATAACTCCGGGGTCCCCACAACGTTGGTATCAGAGCCATACTGACTGTAGGTTAGAGATAGCACTGGCGTTAGAATTAGTAAGCCTTCTTGAGTCCAAATATCTTTGAAAATATCAAATTAATTTTAGAAAGTTTAAGTTAGGATATCTTTTATTCCTCATCCATCCGAGTATCTTTTCTTACCCTATTTTTGTTTTTAAAGAAATCTTACCTTATTGTTCTTGCTTTTAGATGAGTCGCCAATACCTGGTCAAAGAAACTCAAGCTGAGAACGTGGATGGATACCCGGCGCTTCTCCGGGAAATGATGTGGAGGGCGAACTTCACCTATCAGCCATCTTACGCCATCTATCGCCGCGACAGGGGGCCAGGCATGGAGGAATACCTAGCCGTGATCAACATTATCGCCAGACGAGTCACGGGGAGTATCCCGTATTGTTTCCAGGCACGTGGTACCTCTGAGGCCATGGCTCTTCAGGAAGTGGCTCGTGTGGCTATGAGCCATCTCCGTTATGATCGACGGAGTTGTCTCACCGCTTTACTACCATTTTCCTATGTGCGGCGTGGCACGGTGGACACCTTTGCCCGGATTCGCTTTGGGGAAGATCCCGTGTTAGGCGATTGGCAAGATTGGTCCATACCATGGACCAAATCCATCGGTGCACTGTGTATGAGTTGTACGAGACCCGTCAGCGTCTCGTGGTGGCCCAAGAGCACCTACAACTCATGTGTAACATGGGGATTATTGACCGCCATGTGGTTTATGGCGCGAATGAGATTTCCCCATATGCTTCAGCGCCACCGATGTACCGTCTTCCAGAAGTACCAGGGCATGTACCCAACTATGGGACGAGACGCCAGGTCCGCATGTCAGTTGGTTTTGCTCGTACTCGTAGGATGGAACCTGCTGGTGGCCATGTGATAGAGCAAGGCTCCCCTTTGCGTCTTCCTAATTTTGGAGACCCCGATGATACGGGATCTCCGGAGGCACATCTTCTGGACGAGTTTCCGGTAAACTTTGACCGGAACAACATTTAGAATGTTGTAGGCGTAAGCCTTTGGGCAAGCATGTATCTTTGATTTCCTGTAATAGGCTAGTAACGATTAAACTATTAATGTTTCTCTTGCAAGAACTATATTTCCAGCAGTTGCTTTTCGCCCACGGGCCCTAT
Source organism: Ampelocalamus luodianensis (assembly GCA_036346255.1). Taxonomy (NCBI): domain Eukaryota; kingdom Viridiplantae; phylum Streptophyta; class Magnoliopsida; order Poales; family Poaceae; genus Ampelocalamus; species Ampelocalamus luodianensis. The sequence continues at coordinate 2,643,458 of CM070617.1, read as the reverse complement.
GAATGGAATTGCTTTGGAAAAACTATGATTTGACTTTATGAATCTTGTACTGGCCTTAGTGCCTTCGTACGCCCTTTTTGGTGTTGTGATTTGGTGCATTTTATATCATTATGCATGCTTAAATAAGAACTTTGTGCTTGCTGTCCAAAGTTTTATTATTCGTACTTTTCCCTCAATCTTAGCCTCTTTTTAACATTCCTTGTCACTCCAGGATGTCAGGCCCCAACACTCGTGCTAGAGCTCAGCGCGATGGGGATCTCCACCCAGGGCACTCGTTCTGCTGCCAGAGCGTAACTTTACGCCGCGAGGAGAGGGGTGAGCCCTCTCAGCCCGACCGTCCGCGGACAGTTCCTCCGAGGAAGTGCTTCCTCCGCCACCCACTATGGCGGAAGTTTTGGCTCAGACGAGAGGAATAGGATGGATCGGACCAGATCACGGAGGCTATAGCTCGCAATACTCTCTCCCGCTCTGCGGCGGCAGGAGGGGGGACATCGAGGCGTGTGGGGTCTCGGCGAGTTTCAACGAACAAATCCTCCCACCTTTGGTGCACCGGAGACCCTATGGAGGTGAAGATTGGCTAAGGGATGTGGAGAAGAAACTAGCCATTGCCGGTGTCACGGGCATTGAGAGAGTTCTTTGCCGCCTATCACCGGAAGGCGCCGCTAGTGCATGGTGGGATAATTTTCCGCCATGCAACTCGACGAGACGCTCCATCATGGAACGAGTTTCGTGCGGCTTCGGGAGGCCTATATTCTGATGGGGTCATGTCCATCAAGCGGCAGATTTCTTGCTTTGAAGCAAGGAAGGAAGATCACATCGAGTATCTTCAGAGTTCAACTCCTTGGCCCGCTATGCCGGATGACGCCTCCACGGATGCTGCGCGCCGCCACGGTTCATGGGCGGCTTGATCGAGAGATGCGGTGGCTTTAGCAGTACATGACTTCCGAACTTCCGGCACATGGTGAACAAGGCCATTGTAGTGGAGCACAAGAGTGTGGTGTGGAGGAGTCCAGAAGAGGAAGAAGGCCGCTCGCCTTCGGCTAGTGGCGCTTTCCTCGGCAGCGCGCCGGACCGCCTCAGGCACCTCGTCCTCGTGCTCCAAAGCCATCGAGGTTTCTGTGGCGCTGCACGACCTTCTCCACCTACGGGGCAGCGGCACAATGGAAGTAAGAACTCCCAAAGTAGTGGTACATTCAAGCCTAATGTCACTGCTTTCATTGTGGTCGCCAGGCCACTATGCTTCTTCTTGCCTCGCCAGCGGCGGGGAATGCCGCAGTTTATCGTGCTCCTACACCACCGGCTGTGGCAAGACCTACACCACCTCCGTGGCAGCATCTACCCTCCTCGTGTCCTGCGTGGCCGAGTGAACCACGTCACCGCCGAGGAGGCAAGCGGCGCTCGGGCGTCGTTTTGGGTACACTTCTTGTTAATTCTTGTCCAAATCGCTTTATTTGATTCTCGGAGCATCTCATTCATTCATTAAAGAAGAATATGCTGCACTTAATCAATTTGAAATACATATACTTCAGCCACCATATCAAATCCGATCGCGGGATCGGTTTTCCAAACCGATCAAGTCTCACGGGCGTAAAGGTGGAAATTCAAAATGTCAACTTCTTGGCAAACTTAATTGTGATAAAATCAGCGGTATTGATGTAATCTTGGGGATGGATTGGCTGTCCAAAACCAGGAAAGATCGATTGTGCTCGTGGTCTATTTACTCACTAGTGAAGATGGCGCTCAAGTCGTTTTGCACCTTCGTAGGCGCTTCTCATCTCTATGCCTCGGAAGCTTATACCTCTCTTGAACTTGAGAAAGTGCCTGTGGTGTGTGAATATCCAGATGTATTCCCCGAAGAACTCCTGGGCATGCCTCCCGATCGAGAAGTCGAGTTCGTCATCGAGCTTCTACCGTCTGCATCGCCGATCTCAAAACGGCCATACCGGATGCCTCCTAATGAATTGGAAGAATTGAAGAAGCAACTCCAAGAACTTCAAGACAAGGTGTTTATTAGGCCAAGCTCCTCACCTTGGGGATGCCCGACTATCTTTGTCAAAAAGAAGGACAAGAGTTTGCGGATGTGTGTTGACTACCGTCCGTTAAATGAAGTCACTATCAAGAACAAATATCCGCTTCCTCGGATTGATGATTTATTTGATCAATTGAGTGGAGCCCAAGTATTCTCCAAGGTTGATTTGCGCTTGGGCTATCATCAAATTAAAGTTCGAACCGAAGACATTCCGAAGACAGCATTCTCTACTCGTTACGGGTTGTACGAGTACACTGTCATGTCCTTTGGTCTAACGAATGCACCGGCATACTTCATGAATCTTATGAATTCAGTGTTCATGGAGTATTTGGATAAGTTTGTTGTTGTGTTCATTGATGATATCCTTATCTACTCAAGGTCGATGAAGAACACGAGCAACACTTGAGGCTTGTGTTGGAAAAGCTTCACAACATCGACTTTATGCCAAATTTAGCAAATGCGAAGTTCGCTTCATGAGGTTAGTTTCTTGGGACATGTCCTATCCAAGGCGGTATTGTTTGTTGATCCTAGCAAAGTGCAAGATGTCCTTGATTGGAGACAACCCAGAAACATTACTGATATTCGTAGTTTTCTTGGACTTGCGGGTTACTACCGCAGATTCATCCAGAACTTCTCCAAAATTGCAAGGCCAATGACTCAACTTCTGAAGAAAGAAAAGAAGTTCGAATGGTCTTTGAATGTGAGGAGAGCTTTCAGATCCTAAAGGAATGCTTGACCAAAGCTCGGTACTTATCTTGCCCGACATTCACAAGAGCTTTGACATTTATCGCGATGCATCTCGCCATGGGCTCGGTTGTGTTCTTATGCAAGAGGCCGAGTGGTAGCTTATGCATCCAGCAACAGCGAGACCTCATGAGTCGAATTATCCCACTCACGATTTGGAGCTCGCGCGGTTGTTCATGCTCTAAAGATTTGGCGACATTACCTCATCGAATCGCTATAAATCTACACCGACCACAAGAGTCTTAAATATATCTTCACCCAAGCCGATCTGAACTTGAGACAAAGAAGATGGCTTGAGTTGATCAAAGATTATGATTTTGGTCTCCATTATCATCCAGAAAAGCAAATGTGGTTCTTATGCCCTAAGTAGAAAGTCTCGGTGCAATCTGTTTATCGGTGACTCCCATTTCAAAGAGCTTGTGTCTGCGATGCAACGTCTGCGGTGGAGATAATTAAAGAAGGTTCCTTGCTGCCTTTAGTGTGAATTTTACACTTGAGGATCAGATTAGAGAAGCCTAGAAGACTGACTTGGAAGTAGCTCAAATCCGCGAAGCATTGAAGAAGGGCAAGGCTAAGGGTTTCAAAGAAGATTCACATGGCACTCTTTTGTTCGGAAAGCGGTGGGTGGTGCCTTTTGACCGCGCTTTGAGAGAATTAATTCTCAAAGAGGCACATGATTCCAAGTTCTCTATCCACCCAGGTAGCACCAAGATGTACCAAGATCTTAAGAAGCGGCTATGGTGGAGCCGAATGAAGCGGCACATCGCTCAATTTGTTGCCAAATGTGACGTATGCCAAAGAGTTAAGGCCGAGCATTTGAAACCGGCAGGCACTCTACAACCCCTGCCCATCCCCAGGTGGAAATGGGAAGAAGTTGGCATGGATTTTATCACCGGCCTTTCAAAAACTCAAGCGGGGTCGGATTCTATATGGGTTATTGTCGATCGTCTGACAAAGGTTGCCCATTTTATTCCGGTCAAGACCACTTACACCGGGGTCAAGCTAGCGGAGTTGTACATTTCCAGGATTGTTTGTCTCCATGGTGTACCAAAAGTGATCATTTCTGATAGGGGTCCCCAATTTACCTCTCACTTCTGGAAATGCCTGCACCAAGCAATGGGGACCAATTTATCTTTCAGCTCCGCATACCACCCGCAAACAGATGGACAAACTGAAAGGGTGAATCAAATCTTGGAAGACCTTCTCCGAGCTTGTGTGCTGTCCTATAGCAAGGACTGGGAGAAATGTTTACCATTTGCAGAGTTCTCCTACAACAATAGCTTCCAATCAAGCATTCAAATGTCACCGTTCGAGGCTTTGTATGGAAGAGCTTGTAGGACACCTTTGAACTGGTCCGAAGCCGGGGAAAGGCCATTCTATGGTCCAACCTTGGTAGAGGATGCTGAAGAGCAAGTTCGTGTCATCCGCGGCGACTTCGGCGGCTCAATCTCGCGTAAGTCCTATGCCGATCGTCGTCGTCGCGAATTGAGTTTTCAAGTGGATGATCATGTCTATCTTAAGGTTTCTCCAATGAAAGGAACCCATCGTTTCCAAGTCAAAGGCAAACTGGCACCTCGCTACATCGGACCTTTCCGAGTTCTAGCAAGGATGGGACCGGTGGCTTATCAAATAGAATTGCCACCCTCACTTGCGGATGTGCATGATGTTTTCCATGTTTCCCAACTGAAGAAGTGTCTTCGCATCCCAACCGAAGCAACTGAACTGGAAAAACTTGACTTGCAACCCGATCTTTCCTATCGGGAGCACCCGATTCGCATTCTTGAAGAAAAGGAGCGCAAGACGCGAAATCGCAACATCAAATTCGTCAATGTTCAATGGAGCAACCATACTGAAGATGAAGCAACTTGGGAGCGTGAAGATCAACTACGAGCTAGCTATCCAGATCTTTTTCCTTCTTCTTAAATTGTCTTTGAATCAAGAAAGGAAAGTTTAAACAAAGCAATGGGAAGGGAAAAATGTTTTAGCCATTCCTTGTAACCCTACAAAGATATCTTGGCACTATCTTTGAAGGAAATCAAGACAACAGATGTTTTGTCTTCTTTTAGAACTGTTCTATCCTACTTCCACCCTATCGATCTCGGGGTCGAGATCTTTTGTAAGGGGGGGAGGTTTGTCACATCCCCAAATTAATAAAGAGGTTTATTATGCATTTCATTATCATGCATCATGTTTTGAAACTTTTTATTTTTAATATTGCACTTGGAAAATCTCAAAATGCTTATGAAACATCCATTTTAAATTGAACTCCAATCATAAAACTAATATAAATGCTACTGAAGTATCTCTGGAAATAATTTATTCAAATACTATATTAATTATCAAGAATTAATATAATTTTTCCCAAATTTTTGGGACTGGTTTGAACCCTAAGAAAATCCCAACACTATTAAAAGACCTAGTTTGAGTTTGAATTTCTATATCACAAATTAAATCATGAACAGTAGGGTTCAATAATTTTTATGGACACTAGGTTATCCCAGAACCCCATGATTTATTTCATGATTTTAGGAATTTTATTTCTATTTTTAAGTCCTGGTCAAAGTAGGAAAACAATTAAAATATCGGTCAAACTTGGACTCAACCGGATCGGCGCCTTGTTCCTCGGGCTCGAGCGACTCGGCGAATGGACTCAGCCCAACCGCCTAATCGCACGCGACATGCAACCCTTGGATCTCGGATCAACGGCTCGATCGCCTACCCTTCGACCGGTCCGATTGCACACACCGATCCCATCCGCCCATTCGTGATCCAACGGTTCGATCTAATCGTTCAACTCGCGTTCGCGCGCGGCCGTGGAGTCACCGACGCGGTGGGTCCCGCATGTCGGGGCGTCTTCAACCTCGAGCGCGCGCGGCGAGCTCAAGCGCCACGCGCCGAAGGAGCTCTGCTGCTGCCGTCAACGCCGTGACCGCGCCGCCCGCTTTGACCTATCCGGAGCCTCGGCATGTCACGCCGCCTCCGTTCGTCCGTTGGCCATCTTTAACTAGCACCGAACCTAGCAAATTCCTCACTTCTCCTCTGTTTGACCGAGGAGAGGGAAGTTTGTTCTCGCTCTCTTCACGGGTAAGCTTCCTCCTCATGATCCCTCCCTGTTCTAGGTTCATTCCCGTGTCCATTTTTGCTCATGCGAGCTCCTATGTTTGCTTGTAGCTCACTGTTCATCGTCGTGCTCCCGGCGACTTCCAGAGCGTGCTCTCGCGGACACCGTCGTGCCATCTTCGTGTCCCGGAGGTATTATCCTCAACTTTGCGCGTCACCCCTCATGCTTTAGTCCACTGAGAGAAACCCCTAAGTTAATTTTGGTAATGCACGGCAGGATCTGGTTGAATCGAGGTTTGCACCATTTCCGACCGTGAAGCAACTTTTCGCCTCCCACCTTGATCCGTAAGCCATTGTCCTATTCCTTGCTCTTATGGCTTGCTCTTAAGCTCCTTGAGCTAATCTAAGCATTCACTTTGCTTCATTTTGCTCGAGATCTTCCTCTCCACGTTGAACCGTGTTGGCACCACATTCTTCTCGCGCCGTTGGTGCTCCAGCCGACTTCTAGCTTCCCGAGCGTCCACCTAGCTCGGTAGCCTCAAGTAGTCTTTGGACACTCGGGCACTCGCTTGTTTGCATTGCGGGCGACTTTTTTTGTTTTGAGTTTGCCGTTTTGAGCGCCGCCGCTCAACTCCGGTTAGCGCCGTGCAGCCGGCTCAGCCGTCGAGACCACTCTCATTAGGAGCGCCACACTATTGTGATTCGACATGGCCTTGGCGCGCCGCCGTGGCGCCGCGCGCCGGCGAGTCACGGTGGCAACGCGCGGATCAAAATCCGTTGCGCGTCTGACGAAGCGCCGTAGCAAAATGATTAGGGGTTAAGGGGTAATCATTAGCGTTAAATGCCGTCTTAACGGGTTAAAGCGATCGCTTACGTGGGCCCGTGCACGAGAACGGAACTTTGAGGTTAAAACCTCGGTGGGTGACATGTGGACCCTAGGCTTTAAGCGTGCACCATGCGCGTGCGTCGGTAGACCAAGGCCGTGGGCCGAGTCTCGGCGAGCGGGACCCCATGTCGATTCGAGTTATTAAACCTATTGTTACTTTGAAAGTGGTATTGTTCCAGGCCCGCTGTCGGTGACCACGACTAGGCGTGGCTCGGTGAGAAAAGTATGAAATACATTAAGAAATTCGAAATCTATTATTGTACTTTGAAAAATTGTATTAACTTCTAAAATACATAACTAATTCATTTTTACTCCAAAATAAGTGAAACCACTTCTGATAAATTTTATTTTTAATGAACTTTGTATTAAAATTGGTTTCAAACATGTCTCTGTAACAGAGGGCATTAATTTGGAAAATGAGCTTTTAACACTATTAATTTTATAAAAGAAAATGTTGGTAACTTTAGAAATTCGTAACTAAATCATGAGAACTCCGAATGACGCAAACTCAACTCTGTTGAGCTTGTAATAATATTGCCTATTTATCCTTGTAATCCATGTACTCACCACTGCTCTACAAATTTTCACCTTATAATTAAATTACTCAAAGAAGACATCTCGAAAACTTAAATTCAAACACTTATAACTTTCACACCTTAAATCAAAATGGAATAAATCTTTCACCATAAATCATCTAAAACCATGACTTAGCTACTGTAGAAAAATCATGCATTTTTGAGCATTTTGAATTTTGAGATGTTTCTGGTGGTTATTCGTTATTATATCTATCTAGATTCGAGCCTTTTGATATTGACGCCACGCCACCGAGAGTGAGCAACTACTTTTCCAGCAAGGCAAGCATCCTTTGAACTTTCTTTTGCATCATATTTGATCCCAATTTTGTTAGGATAGATGCAATGATAATTGCTTGCATGATAGTTTTATATTGTCGCTATTTTTGTGATGAATGGTTAGACACATCCTATTATCTTGTCATTGAGGCTATCCATGAATTATTCCATTACTGAAATGTTATGATAGGATGAGTAAAGTTATATTGTTCGAGTTGCTTAGCCATGCAAGTCTAGAACCCAGTAGTTTGATTGTCGGAATAACCCAGACAATTATGGGATAAACACAACTCTCATTATTTACTTTTGGTTCAGATCTTCGTATCTGTTTTGTGAGTTAAAATTTCGTCTTTTCAAATGAGCTTTTGGTCGGACAAGTGTTGGTTAGTGATGGTGCTTGGTGCACGAGATTGGGTATGTGGTTGACTTGTGCGGACAATTAAGGACCGAACTTTGGTAACGTCGTTGATTCAAGTACATTCGTGCTACCACACGGGTTGGGAGCCGTATGGTTAAGTAGGGGAAGGTTTTATTGTGATGAGTCCCACGGTGGTGAGATTGTTAGGGCATGGGACCGTGAAATCCGTGTTCCTTTTGGCCGATAGGATGGGGCGTTAACGTCTTGTGTTTCCTAGGATATATAGGATGGGCGTTAACGTCTTGTGTTTCCTAGAGCCATGGGTTGAGGACTTAGCTCAATGGGATCTTCTTACTAAAATGACCGTATCTTGATTTACCCACCGGCATACCATAGGAAGTATGCTATATTCGGAGGCATCCGGAGGCTTACGGGCTAATCAAGTCGTGTGGGTAAGTAGTACACCCTGCAGGTATAAATCTATTCGAATAGCGTGTCCACGGTTATGGACAACCGCTTGAGTTCGGGAGTTACTATTGTTAGACTTGGAATTAAAATTGTGGTTATAACTTGGTATCGACATGAATGGGATGTTCATGCTTGTTGTTGTATCAAAGTGGACCGCCACTTTGTCATGATTCATTTGTTATTGAATTCATTACTTATTCACATGTTTTACTTCTACTTCAAATCTGACTTTTAAATGGCACTTGAAAAACTAGTATGTGTAGGTTGTTCAGTATTGCGTCTCTTTCGCAAAAATTAAGCCAATATGAGCCCTTCCTTTGAATGACCTTATGCATAAATATTTTTATTTGTGTAAGACTTGCGAGTACTCTTTGTACTCAGCGGATGTTTGTTGGCTTTACGGTGAGGAGGATTTAGAGACCGACGAGCTGGTCGGTGTCGATTTAGCGACACCGATGAGTAGTTTGCTATCATCTAACTCCCGGTTGGTTGCCGATGGGTTATGGGGCATACCATTGCTGGTCTTTTGGTTTATTTATGTGTTTCCTGCTACTTAATACTCTCTTTTAAATTTGGCGGTCGACCACTTGTATTAGTTGTAAACTTGGAACTATGTTGTATGTCTTTTGAACTATCTATGTATGGATGTTGTATGGATGTGAGCAACGTTGTATGAGAGTATGACTTTATTGGTCGCTGATCTTGGGAGCCAATATAGGTCATGCTCGCTGTCCATGGCTTCCTATTTAACTCGCTAAGTGTAGTGCTTGACTGATTGGAGAATCGACAATCACGTAGCGCTATGAGGCGCTTGCATGATCGTCTCTGGCGATTTTAGTTAAGCGTGCATGATCGAGTTAAGTTGGAATTCATTTACTGGAGATCTAGAGTTATGTCCCTAAGACCTTGATTAGTCGCGGTCTTACGGAGATAACTCCGGGGTCCCCACATCTTTTAACCTCTCTATTTATCACAACCGCCCATTTCTAATCGGACGGTTGAGATTCTTTTGAGCTTTAAGAGGCCCGCGCGGCTATGGCTGACAGAGGGACCCACATGTCAGATGATTCTTATCATCTTCCTTGTCTCTCTGCGCGCAGCTCTCTCTGTAAACAGAGGAGAGGATTTATCCCAAAGTTTATGCAACTAATTTTTGGGATAATTAGTCCTAAATGGACACCTCATCAACTCTAGACCTTTCCATCTTGCTCTGTAGCTCAACATCCATATATAAACCCTAGCTTTTTGCTGTTACCAGTGTTGGCCGAAGGAGTTCTTCATTCTCCATTGTTGTCCAGTAGAGTTTCTTGCTCTTCTCCATTGCTTATCCATCCTAAGCACTGGTTTCACCTTGCACTAAGGTTTTGACATCTTTTGTAGGTTAAAACCGAAGGTTATCTCTCTGTTGAGCAAAATCGACTTTCTCAACTTTTGGTGTCTTTCCTATTCGGGTAAGCTAAACCCTTAGTTATTGTCATCTTGAGCACCTTAAGGACCTTAGGAGATCATATGAATCATTCTTTTAAATATCAATAGCCTCAACCTGCTTTAAACTGAAAAGTGGTTATTCTAACTTTTCGGTCTTTCATGTCATTTTCAAGAATTAGGGTTTCCCCTGTCAACTTATCATCCTAGTTAGGTTTCAACTAAACCCTAGTAGCATAACAAGTTGATCTTCCAATTCTTGTCATCATCTATTTTGCCTCATAGCTGAAATTTGTCTCTGTCTTCTTTTGTCGGCCTAACCGACAAAATAGGTTTTTCTTTAGCTTTTGTAATCTAACCGAGTAGGGTTAGGTTAAGGTTAGTTTAGGGTATTAACTACCCTAATAGATCAGGCTAAGCTTCATTTTAGAACCTTTGCTTGGTCTATTTTCCTTTTTCCAAAATCTGTAATCTGTCCTGTTTTCAGCTCTTTTCAAAATCTGAAAACTGCAACTTTGGTTCAAACACTAATTTCTGTTATTTAAAAGCTGTGTATTATAATATGGGTTATTATTACTATTATGGGTAGTTATAACTTAAGCATACTGCTAATCATGCATTTCCATGTTGATCATGCATATTTCTTCCATTTTGTACTTACTGTCGACCTTGGCATTTATTGGATTTTATTGCTTCTTATAGAATCTGGTTCATCTGAGATTTTTGAATCTACCTCTGAGCAACCTGAACCTGCAACAGACGTGTATTATTATCAAGGCAAGCATCCTCTCTGCACCATATTGATCCCAAATTTTGTACAATAGCTTTTACAAATCCAGTGATATCTGTGCATGCTATTTTTCTAAAAATACAAAAATGTGATCTGTAGTAGCTAGCTATAACCTAATATAGTGGATTACCTTAATCATAACCATACACTCAACCCTAGTATAGTACTGTATACTATACTATATTTTCAGATTTGGCTTAGACATGCAGTCTAGAGATTTTAAAGTTTGACAAGCATATCTTGTCAAACATGGGAATCACAAATGGCTTTTTGTTACTTTAAACTCTTTGTCCAGTTTACTTATTTCAGAAATGAGTTTTATATTTAAATTGATCTGGACAAGAGGAAGCTAGTGATGGTGCTTTTGTGCACGAGATTGGGAATTGTGGTGGACTTGTCCAGGTTAATTAAGGACCGAACTCTGACTATTCAATTCAAGTCCCCACGTACTTCCACATGCGAAGTATGGTATTGTTTGGTTAAGTAAAATGTTAAGACTATTGGGTTGGAAACAGGAAAGTAAGAATATGTGTATTGACCTTGTATGGCATAAATGCTTAGGTCTTATGACTGTGTTGTATGCCATGTGAGCTTGTATGTCAGTATCAGATGTTCTTAGAAGGGTGAGGGCGTATATGTGCTCCGTAGCATATACGTACCTTAAAGGTGCCGATTGCATCCTAATATGGGTAGTGAGCCCAGTTCGCATTAAATTGTTTGGATCGGCAATACTGACGCAACATGTGTGCCCCGGTTAAGCAGATGCTATCAGTCGTTGTTTAAGCGAGATCAGTTCACACATGGGAGTCCAACTCAATAGTATTAGCTTGTTGAAAAATACCAAATCTTAGTTTCCCCGGTCGGCATACCAAAGGAAGTATGTCATCATTCGGAGGCATCCAAGACAACGGCTAGCTAAGTCATGTGGGTAAAGATGTACACCGCTGCGAGGTATAAACTGTTCAATAGCCGTGTCCACGGTCATGGACGATAACTTGAGTTGATGTCACTGTATAGAAGTTTTGATTTACAAAACTGGTTTGTTTTCTGGTTTAGCATGAGGGATTCATGCTCTGTACTGTTTACACTTGTTCCTTTTACTTACTGTTCTACTTTATCTTTGATTTATCAAATTGCTTTATCAAAATTTAGCCTTTCTAGGTTAAGATGTATTGCTTTATGCAAATCTGAACCTTTATACCTTCCTGTTGTAACCTTATGCATGTATAAATTCTATTCCTTTGCATAGGTTCTAATAAACACTTCTTTTATTAGTTTGTGTAAGACTTGCTGAGTACCTTCCGTACTCAAGGTGCTATCACCTATTGTTGCAGGTGAGGACGGTTATCTTTATGAAGTACCCGTTAGCGCCGATCAGGGTGACGCTAACGAGTAAAGCTACTTCTTTCCTCCACGCAATTGCCTGCGGGTGGATGAGGCCATTGGTGGATTTTGATATTTTGTTTTGCTTCCGCTGTTGAACATGCTGTAGTGACCAAGTCACTCTATAATGTAGTACTAAAACCGAATGTTGTAAACTTATGTTTAATTATGTAAATGTATGACTTGTATGTATTTGATGCAATGTTGATGAAGGATATATATATGCAATGGTCGTTGATCCTGGGAACCATTGTGAGATATATATATATCCGGGAATCCTGATTATTGGATCGGCTACTTGTTAAATTTATACTCCTAGCATGATCTTTAATAAAGGGGCAGTACTGTTCCTTCATTAACAATTGTGCTACAAAGATGAATTTAATTAAGTACATTTCAATATCCTGGCGCCCAGCACGTTGGTATCGAGCATACGTTGCCTGTAGGTTAGAAGTAGCATGGCCGAAGTTATTAGAGAGTCTTCTAATAAAACTATTTTCAAGCAATAGTATAATTTTGAAAGCTTAAGTATGACATCTTTTATTTCTTATCTTTCTTAATATCAATTCTTGCCCAACTTTCTGTTGGTTTATCTAAAAGTGAATTGTTTCTTATCTTGCTTTTTGTCTATAGATGAGTGGGTGGTATTTGGTCAAGGAGACCCGAGCTGAAGATGTTGATGGGTTTCCAGCCTTACTTCGGGACATGATGTGGCGATCCAATTTCACTTACCAGCCGGAGTACGTCATCTATCGACGAGACCGAGGCCCATGGATGGAGGAGTATCGTGCCTTCATCAACGCCATCGCTAGGCATGTGGTGGCGGTATTCCCTCGTGTCCAAGCACTTGCCACCTCCGAGGCTATGGCGGTTCGGAAGCCGCAAGTAGGATGATGAGCCTTCTTCGTCATGATTTGACGGAATTGTCTCAACCACCCTATGACCACTTCCCGAATCAAGGTCCTACCTCCAGTGAGCATGTTCGATGAGATACGCTTTGGGAAGACCTCAAAGCGATAAATGGCGAGGATGGTTCGCATCATGGACCAAATCCATCGTTGTCTTGTGAGGGAGGCGTGGGAAACTCGGCACGCCTTAATGAGGCCCAGAGTACCGCTTCTTGGAGTCAACATGAACGCGTTCCTCGCAACGTGCATTATGGTGACAACGAGATCTCTCCGCTACCTTGCACCACCTCTTCCGACTTCCGTAGTGGTCGGTGCGTACTGTTTATGGACAAGTGCGCTAGGCCCGGATGACTGCAGGTTTTCCTCGCACTCTGCGGACTGCACCTCCTGGAGGTCATCAGCCACTGTTAGGTTCCCCGAGGCGTCTCATTAGCCCTTTGGATCCTGTTGATACTGGTTCCCCTGGAGCTCATCTTTTGAATGAGTTTCCGGTGAACTTTAACCGGGATCTTTATGCTAGTACCTCGACGATGAACCCTCGTGGTTGAGTGTCTTCCAGTCTAGTAGTTGCCCTTAAATAAAATGTATGTACTAGGGCAGTGGTATTTTGTAAAGACTATGTAAGTTTGACTTTTGGCTTGTAAGATGACTTTTATGGCCGACTCTAGTGTATGGCTGTGACCGAAATCTTTTGGTTGCTTATATGAAGTTTCTGATTTTGGTGTTAACTTGAATACATGGCATAGCATGATGCATTATATGTACAGTCTTTGTTTCTTTCCTAATTTCAACCTTGTTTGTGCTTGCCGAGTATATCCTTGTTATGTTGTTAACCATGGTGTGGTAACAGGATGACAGGACCTACTACTCGCGCGCAGACACAACAAGGGAAGGGTCTTTCATCTTCGGTTCCCCATTCTCAGGGAGGGCCGACTGAACCTTCCAGCTCTCAGGGTCCGCAAGGTGGTCCCCAGGAAGAGGAGCTTCCTCCACCACCTTCTATAGCCGATGTGCTCTTGCAAATCGAGCGCAATCGAATGGACCAAACACGCATCCTGGAGCAGATTGCGCGCAACACTTCTTCACCTGTTGCACCGGCCGTCAGAGCAGGAGGTCACCATGTGCGAGGCGATCTTGCGACTTTCAGCGGACTAACCCGCCGGTGTTCTCTAGCTCGAGGATCCCATGGAAGCGGAGGACGGCTTCTACCATTGAGAAGAAGCTATTAATTGCTCGTGTTCCGAGAGGGAAAAGGTTCTCTTCGCCAGTTATCAACTTGATGGGCCAGCTAGCATATGGCTTCTTCCCCTTGAGGAATCTTGATGGTTGCTACAAAACTATCGTATTGATCCATGTGTAAATTTGATTGGAGGTCAGTATTATCTATACAACAAGCTAGTAGTATATCGCCTTAGGTACCACTCTTTGAATTTAGTTCTATTTTGTTAAATGTATTCTGAATTCTAATTGTCTGAAACATACTTGATCTGTGTCCTTCTGTTGTCAAATGTGATCCTTTCTTTCTATTTGGTCGTTGTTGCAGCAATTAAAGGCAATTCTATGCTCTCATCTCACGTATCTGCTTTTGTGCGCTGTTATGTATGTGTGTGTTGCAGGTTGCAAAGGAACGGGGGAGAAGTGAAATACCATGACTAAAGAAGTCAATAGCACAGCTTCATTTCCCTTTTCTATTCCATTTTTGATGTCTCGCATTGCGTAGTTGCTCATGTCTACATAATGTGTGTTGTTGATTGGAACAGGAGAAGAAGCCCTACTTTGACAAGGCTGTAGAGTTAAAGGCTGAGTATGAAAATGGCAAGGATAGTGATGTAAGTTTTTAATCAGTTTGCAATTCTACATTGTTAATGCAACTCTAGTTAATAATAAGAATGTGTGGCACCACATATATATTGCTGGCTTGTTGTGTCTCATTTGCCCTTGCTTATGTCTGTGATTCAGGAGGACAATGATGCATGTGTTTTTATTCTGTTGTCTCTTGTAAATGGCAAATGTCTAGATTCACTAGATTCAAGGGGTAGGGAGGATCTAGCGATGGTAGCAGATCTTGATGGATGTGCTATGCTAGTACGTAGCAAGTAAGACTTGACTGTTGCTGGGTAGGATGCTGACAGCTATTGGAACGAAGGAAGAAAATGCAGTGCTAGTGTGGTGGCACATGTATGAATCGAGGTCCATGGTCTGTTATTCACTTTTGCTCTATATTTTCTACAGGTCCATGGGTCATACACCCGCTAATGTGATCTTCAATTTCATCTCAAGTCTTTCAAAGAGTAGTATGTATTTATATAGTTCTCAGGACAATATTAAATCAACGGTGATTTTGTGTGATTTCCCAACCATTGGAACCATATTCACATCTTCTGTAATATAGTTCTATATGGGAATCATCATCGTTATGCCTTGTCTTTTTTCTTTACCATTTGGAAATAACTTCCCAATGGAAAATTGCATAGTACTTAAGCTTAACTTATGGTGCTAGTCAATGTGTAATTTTAGAGATGCTTTACTACAATTTTGAGATCATTATAAATTGTTCTTTATTTTTAGTATGTGTGCTTTTGAGCAATACGTGTTGTTTCAACATTGGATATTCAGTTTGCTATTTTTCATTAAGAGTAGTAGTACATTAATTTTTAGTTTGAATAATGAAGATCTATATGTTTCCTGCTGTTGTAGCATTTTTTTATTCTTAATTTTTAGTTGTTATCAAATGTTTGTTTGGTGGTTTCGTGTTTGGAGAGGGGAAGTGGTGGTGGTGTTGTTGCTACTGGAGCAAAGAAAAAGCAATTACTTCAAGGCAAGGTGAGTACTAATGATTATCCTAGTGCTTAAAAGATAATTTTGCTATTGAGCTTTTTTGTTAGATTATTTGTTGTTCTAGTTGTTAGATTCTTGTTTCTTGTAGTATGAGGTTTCTTTGTAGTAGTAGTTGGTTAGCGTAGCTTCCTATCCTTGTGCATTATTAAGGTGCAAATTCAATAGTTTTAATCGACACACTTATATACTATGCAGTGTAGTGTTATCATTCTTAGTTCAATGCTCACAAAAAATCACAATTTTTTTTGTCTTACCTCAAAATTCACAAGGCTTCCAGAAGACATTTATAGCTTCATACCGCCGTTTTGCATGCAAAGTGAAACACTAGATGACCTGTTGGATGAGGCTTGTGTATGAGCAGCTGGTACCTTGTGATAAATATAGCTCTTTTATGTGAAAACTTGTTAGAAAGAGTCCATTTGACCCTGCGTAGGTGGACATCTGCAAGTTTTGAAATAATCTGTTAATCTCGAGAAAATAACACAGTGAGCTTAAACAGGTTTACCAATGTGTACATGATAGCAAATCAACTGAACACAAATTAAAAAGGCATCAAAGAATCGGACCAAAAAACATAGCCCAGCCCCATTGTTTACGGGCTAATAGCCCAACCTAGGCTAACGGTTCAAAGACTAAAATTATTTGAATTGTTGCAATTTTAGTTAACTGGTATCAACTTGCACGCCATTTCACTAAAACTTTCAGCGTTTGGATTGTCGCAATTTTAGTTCACTAGATGTGTAACTACTATTTGATTCTACATTTTTTATTAGATATTGAACTGTACAGGTAGGACTGTTCCTGACATGTAAATTGTCATTTATATTAAGCAAAGATGAATTTGTCCTTTTCAGTTTTCTTATTTCTTCTTCTTTATCTTGTGATGTCATATACTTGTGAAATACCTGCCATACAAAAAGTTACACAGTGATGCATTATTAACATAGTTTTTATTGAACCTTGCTGCTAGTTCATTGCAGATGCATTTGTTCCACAGGCAAATGATAGGAATAGGCAAATGATAGGAGTTGCAAGCTGAACTTATTTATGTCGACTATACTCAGGAATATATCATGTTAGACATGCCTAGAGCATGCACTGCACAATGTATAGGGAATATATTAGGTTTGACATTATTATTATTTTGTTATTATGTTTGTATCTTTCTTTAAATATTATGGATATTACAAAATGTGAAATAACATATAGACATTCTTTAGAAGTTGCATACTTTTTGAACTAAATTTGCAATCCCAAGTTTATGCAATTTTAGTACAAACCGACTGCAAATTCTAATGTGTTGAGGTGTAATAAGAGGCATATTCATTTTCAGTTTGTGTAAATTTAAGGAAATGCACCTTGTGTATTTATGTTATGTTTGCACTACATTATGAGTTTGCTATGTGCTGGTAGTTGTATTCTCATTCCAGTGATCTCAGTTGGACATCCTGATAGAGGATTAGTTAGTACAAAATTTTCATTTCCATTATAAAAACACATTTTGTTGCATGCTTTTGTTAACCATGTCTAGTCCAAAGGCATCCATTGGGTTGATTCATGAAAAAACATTGGTTGGGTTGATTTTATGTTGGTCTGTGTTTCAAAGTTATTTTAATGGTTTTCTCCCTGGACAGAATCGCAAGTATGTTTAAATACATGTATTTTGTAATCTTTTTTCTGTATTCTGTAGGGTTCATCAAGTATAGAACTTTTTTTCTAGGATAGATTTTTTTCTTTTCTATATTATGTTTGTTCTGGAATCATGATGTTCGCTCCGCCATCGGCCAATAGCAACTAGTAACGTAAACTATTTTTTAAGCAGTGTGCATATTAAAACTTCATTCAGTACAGTAAGAGTAACATGTAATAAATTAACATGTAGTCATTAGTTGTTACATCAACCATAAATAAATTACATTATGAATTGAATATTTTTAGCCCTCCTTAATGCCTTGTTGTATCTTGTAGTTTTTGTATCTTTTTTGATCTTTCAATGTTGTAGCTTGACCTGTTCCTCTATTGGCCATTGCCATCATTACCTACAACATTTTTATGCTGATCTTTCAACTTAAATGTATGTTGTAGTTATTCAATAAATTTTTAGTCATTTCTTTCTATTTTGATCTGTGTCCTTCTGTTGTTAAATGTGATCCTTTCTTTCTATTTTGTTGTTGTTGTAGCAATTAAAGGCAATTCTATGCTCTCATCTCACGTATCTGCTTTTGTGCGCTGTTATGTATGCGTGTGTTGCAGGTTGCAAAGGAACGGGGGAGAAGTGGAATACCATGACTAAAGAAGTTAGTAGCACTGCTTCATTTCCCTTTTATATTCCATTTTTGATGTCTCGTATTGCGTAGTTGCTCATGTCTACATAATGTGTGTTGTTGATCTGGAACAGGAGAAGAAGCCCTACTTTAACAAGGCTGTAGAGTTAAAGGCTGAGTTAAAGCCTGACATGTGGGGTCTTTTCCTTGTCTGGAGAAGTCTGACAAGTAGGGTTTGTTTTTTTAGTACACAGATGTAAAAAACCAAACCCATAGCCCATGTGCATGGTGCCAACAACAACAAAGCAAAAGCAGACAAAAAGAAACGGGCCACACAAAAAACAGCCCACAAAGAACGGCTAAAAACGGTACAAATTCAAATTGGACCGTTAAGATGCATAATCGTAGCCAGATCTGTTTTGTCATGCACTTACACCGAATTTTTCCTTACCATTGGATGGAAATCTAAAGGTTAGAAAAAGTGACTGATAAATAACAAAATTTCAGGCAACTTATAACTAGACAGTCCCATACAGATAAGGTGGTAAGGCTTGACACATGAATTAAAGCACTTCACAAATGATATACTAATGATTAACCCATACGTACAATACTTGAGAAGTAACGGCTACAGAAATGTAGAAGGTGTATTATACCTGAATAGCTTGCACGTGGGAACAGTGCCACCTTCAGATCAAGTCCGCGAAGCTCTTGCAGATTTAACAAACCATTTGCCGAGCCCATCTCATCAGAATGGCTGCAGCAAATCCGACGCCAAAGCCCAGCCCGACGAAGAGAAACAAAACAACATCAACATGCTTCGAGGACTTGTATAAATGTGCTTCACTTGGAGTATAAGGTGAAACGCCACATGGATTAGACAATGGCAGTCCACACAGTCCTGTATTCCCTTCGAATGAACTGTTGTCAAATGTAAAGAATTGGTGTGATTGTGGTATCTTTCCCACCAAGTGATTCTCCGACAAGTTCAGGATGCTAAGAAACGTGAGGTTTGTGAGGTCCCGTGGAATCTCCCCCGAGAGTCGGTTGCCAGACAGGTCTAGTGACTCCAGATCAGTCATACCGCCAAGTTGAGCTGGGATCTGTCCCGTGAAGGCATTGTGCGACATGTTCAGTACACGTAGTGAAACAAGTCTTCCAATTGATTCAGGAATGGTACCTTCCAACCTATTATTTGAAAAGTCAATTGCTGTTAAGGTAGTCAAGATCCTTTCAAATGTCACAAAGAGCCCCTTGTATGAGATCTCAACAGAATCTTGATAGAATTCCTCAGTATATGACAAGTCTTGAAGATGGATAATATCTCCGGTACTGTTGAATTTGGCCATCATTGATTTTAACCGCCCAAACCATTCTGAACTCAAATTGCCGGAGAAGTTGTTTGAGGCAAGATCAATAATTTGCAAGCTAGAGAAGTATTCCCTGGATTGGTGATGCCCAACAATATCACCTATGGAACCATAGAATCGGTTGGATCTCAATATAAGAACATAAAGATTGGAAAGCCCCCTCAGCCAAGATGGGAAAGTATCAACTATTAGATTGTTTCCGATGTCAAGAACCTCCAAGTGACTGCAGTTAGAAAGTGCCCTTGGAAGCTGTCCTTCAATCTTATTGCCATGTAAATCTATTGTCTGGAAAGTACATTCACTAGTAATGTTGGGTGGCAACGTCCCCTCAAAGTGATTCTCCCTCAAATTTAATACCCTCAGTCCAACATTTTCTATTAGACAGGATGGAATCGCCCCACTAAAGTTGTTATATGACAGGTCAAGGACATCCAGCGTGGAATTGCAAATTGACTGCGGTATATGTCCATTTATACTATTGTTGGACATCCTGAGAAAAAAAGTGCCGCTAAGATATAAAGTGAAATTTGGAAGAACCGAAGAGAAATTATTGTTTGAATAATCCAAGAATCCTCCCGAGGAGTTTGGCATAGGAAGCTGCCCCTGGAGCTTATTGGAACTAAGATCAAGCATTTCGAATGGAATATTCGTAGGGAGCACAGCTGAACTAAGTTGCATACCGGTGAGCATGTTGTGTGAAAGATTTAAATACGTAGCAACTTTACTGTTCCATTTCCCCCATAACCAATTTGGTATATCCCCACTGAGTTTATTGGATGAGAGGTCCAAATCATACAAATAGTTAAGACGTGTTAAAATGCTTGGAAATTTGGCTATATTGCAACACGCAAGTCCTAGCCCGGCAAGTCCAGAGGGATAAGTTGAGGAAGAGTTAAAACGCTCTCCTATGACAGACAACTTATTGTTTGAAAGGACCAAGTATTCGAGGTTTGGTAACCTCCAAAATGAGGTAAGGTCCACCAAACCTACCAAGTTATTCGATCCAATATCTAGAGACCTCAAACTTATAAATCGAAAGAATGACCTCGGAATCTCCCCTGTCAATCTATTCATGCTTAGGAAGACTGACCGCAGGTTTGAAAATGTCAAATCGAACTCCCGTATGTGCCCAGAAAGCTGGTTCCGCGAAAGATATATGTCTTGTAATGCTGGCATAGTGAAAAATGACACAGGAATTTCCCCTGCAGAAAGAGTTAAAATATCAGGAATATGCCCAATTATGTCGAGGCAAACAAAAAACATTGAACGAATTTGCTAATTTACGTGCGCCCACAGGAAACTTTTTATGCGGATGTCCGCATCTGGCCGCCAGTATCCCCATCCTCTCCCTCGTTCCCCATTTCTCACACGCGACTCAAGAGGAGAGGAAACCCTACAATCTCACGCGGTGTGCGTCCGTTGACCCACCCCCACCGTCGCACTGCTCCACCTTCGGCTAGGGCTCCGGGGTCACATCCGACGCAACAATTTTCCTCCCAAGCATCACTGACCTGAAATCATCAACCTAGCGCCGCCATGCCCGGTGGCCACCCACCAGCTCTAGCGCCGCCGCTGGGTGCCGCCGAATTTGGTCTGTTTCGCGTGTCGCCGTGGCCATGACCCCGCCGGCGACTAAGCCCACCATGGATGCGACAAGGAGGTGGTATGCGAAAGTTCTGAATTGAAACGAATTTTTTTTCAAATGATTTGAAAGTTTTTAAATCAATTTTTTTTAAAAAAAAAATCATAAGTTGTTGTATAAAAAGTATTCAAACCCAAACTTTTTGAATCATTTGAAAGTTTCGAATCGGAAGTTTTGTTTATCTTTTTTGAAAGTTTTTCGAGTTAGGTTGAAATGGCGTCCGTGAGTTGCTTTGCTCACGGGCGCCCTTAGGATAGTGATCCTCTTGCAGACTAGTGACGTGTTAAAAGGCGAAATGGAGACATGTTATGGTCATATTTTAGGGATATTTTTTAAGCGAACAATTTTTAGGGATATCAATATAAATAGACTAATAACAAATTAAGGAATTAATGTCACACCATCAGTGTGTAACTAATTAACATAATTTAATGGAGGTGGCTACTTTGAGAACTTTTAGCTAAACTAGAAAGTCAGTACCTTAATTTTCTTGTGCCTGTGGGGGTTATTTTTTCATTATTTGGTGGCTTAGTTCGAAATGTCAAACAGAATATATAGTAGTGTTTGAATTTGTATATATAGTCTTACCGCTTAGATGATTGTCTGAGAGATCTAATTCAATCAACTTATTCAAATTAGCAATTGAACTTGGTATCCTCCCAGAAAAGTTGCATCCTGCAAGTTGTAGTGATGTCAGCTCCTTGAGTTGCCCAACTGCATATGGTATTGGCCCAGAAAGTTGAGAACCGGAGATTTCCAAACTTTTCAAGTTAGTGAGGTTGCCAATTGCAGGTGGCATTGGCCCATCAAACTGACAATAAATGATCTTCAATATTTCCAACTTTCCGAGATAACCAACTGTAGATGGTATTGGCCCAGAAAGTTGAGAAAAGGAGATTTCCAAACTTTTCAAGTTAGTGAGGTTGCCAATTGCAGGTGGCATTGGCCCATCAAACTGACAATAAATGATCTTCAATATTTCCAACTTTCCGAGAAAACCAATTGTAGATGGTATTGGCCCAGAAAAATAAGAAGTTTCTATAGTCAGGCTTATCAAATTCACGAGATTACCAATTGAAGATGGCATTGGCCCTAAAAACCCACAATTATCGATATACAATCTTCTTAAATTTTTGAGATTGCCAATTGCAGATGGCATTGAGTCATGTAGTCTGCAATCATAGAATTCCAAGCTTTCCAAGTTCTTTAGGTCTCCGATCCGTGAAAATATTGATTCTAACTCTCTTAAGAAGCCCAGCCCAGTGAGACACAATTGGCTTATAGACCCAAACATATCAAACGAAGAGAGGAAGTGACTAGAAATAAATTTCCCATCAAGACCTAACACTTTCAATGACTTGAAATTGCTAGAAGAGCTCGGTTTAGCATAGGACAAGTCGGTCCTATCTAGTCTCAAAGTCTCTAAAGAACTCGCATTAGAAAAGTTTGGCAAATTCCCTGAAAGATTCATATTCCGGGACAAATCAAGGACCCTCAGATTTTTCGATTGGAAGATTCTACGAGGGAACCACCCCTCAAGATTAATACCACCAAGTTGAAGCACAGTTAAATTGACAAAATCCATGAAGAACTCTGGAAACGGGCCAGCAGAGATACCATAGTTGTATTGGAGATTGATCACAGACAGAGAGCTAAGGCTCGAAAGGGATCGGTGAATTGGGCCATAGAGAGAACACCCCTCCAAGCTAAGAACCTGAAGATGAGGAACGGATTTAGCTAGAGCATTGCACAACTCTTCTCCGCTACTATATATGTTCACGTAGTCAAGGTAGAGCTCTCTCAAATTGCTGAGGTTCGCCACTAGTGTTTGAAAATTTGATACTGAGAGCGAGTTAAACTCAGACGGGTAAATAAAAATGTTACTTCCGTCATCACTAGTGATAATATGGCGACTGGAAAGATCCAAGGATACAAGGTTCACGAGTTTGCTGATGCCAACAGGTACCTCGCCCCCGGAGCCCGAGTTGGAGAGGTTGAGGTGGGTAAGCAAGGAAAGCCTCTCGAATCCGACGGTGGGGATGGGGTGCCAGTCTCCATCAAAGTCATTCATGCTAAGGTCGAGTCTTCGGAGAGAGGTGAGATTAAAGATCACAGGGTCGAGGCCATAGCTGAACAAGCCACGCCCACTGAGATCAAGAGCGGTGACAAAGCCCGAGGAGTTGTCGCAGCCGGCGCCCTCCCAGAGACAACAGTCGATACCAGCTTGCCAAGATGGAAGGGTGGTGGCGGAGCGATCGAAGATGAAAGACTGCTTTAGTTTGAGCAGAATCTTAGCCTGGCCTGGACGACATTGGATAGGAGCAGAGTGGTGAGTGAGGTTACCATTAGCATGGGCGCTGGAGGTGGCGAGTATGTGGAGTTGAGCAAGAAAGAGCAGTAAAGCCCAACCAACAGAAGCCATTGGGATAACTGCTCGATGAGCGAGCTGGTTATGGGAGGCTAAAACCTTTCACGTTGAGCGTGGGAGTAAAAAAGGGATAGGTGATCGTTTGGGAAAGCACTCGGAGGTCGACTGCAGATGTACTGTAGATAGTGCCTGCAGTTGTGTACTGTAGGTGATACTGTAAGTTGATTTCACTAATTGAAATGGGGAGATAAGCACCCTTTAATAAATAAAAAACAAAGCCATTAGCTAGAGTGATCTAACACAAGTATGAACTCTTAATAGGATATGAAAAAGAGGATGTGTTCGTACTTCCAAAGAGGCACATGCATATATAATGGTAGTATACGTAGTGACGGATTTGTGAGACGGAGATTTAACTACACTTTTTAAGCAAGTCTTCCCGGAAGTCCTCGACAAATAAGATCAAGCTCATGGAGTTGATGGTCTTAATTTGAAAATTCAAAGTCGTGGCATGCAGGTACGTCAAGTAGGAAACTCTTGTGCAGAAATTATAACGCATGACTTTCAAGTCGACCTCCAAGTCAAATACGCACCAATGAATGAGCGAAGATTTTGAATCCGTCTGGGATAAGAGTTCGGAGAAGCAACACAAAGTTCCTTTTGTTTCTTAATTTTGTGTTTTGTTCGATCATGGAAGAACCTGGTGTAGTGACGGATTTGTGAGAAGGCATATTAATTAAGTTTAAGCTGGTGAGATAGGGGTGAGATATAGGAGTGATGGGTCAGGAAAAGGAAAGATCCAAATAACGCAAAACTTCTTCTTAGTACGTGTGAGATGGGTTTCACGTAATCGTGACTGATTCCAACATTCATCCAGAGAGTTCATATGTACCATCAACCGTCAGACAACTATCAACCCCAGGGCGTAGGAATCACCGGTCAGTGTTGCAGTACCTTCACGTAGCTGCAAGTAAAAATGTCATTGATTGAGTTAATACACCAAGACTTGCGTATACGTGTACCATGGGTTCTACGTAATTGCGACTCTTTCACTAGCGACTCGAGAAATTTTGTACGTAATTACGACACATGACTTGCAAGTCGACCGCCTGAATGCTCATGCTGATGCTTACTAGCAGAGTAAGACCTGAGAACAAGCAGCGCATAGCGGAAGCGAGAGGGAAAAGGCCCAGCCATGAGGCCCAGAACAGGGCTTAACGGCCTGACGCAATGCATTATATCGAGGAGGCCTCGGAAAGCATTGACACGAAGGACCATGGCTAAAAAGGCCGCGCTATCTCATGACTGAAAGGCAGAAACCCCCTCAAATCTGATGCCGGCCTGTTATCAGGTCGTCAATCTTTTTGCAGTCTAAGGCGCCCTAGTTCAGAATATATACCAGCCAAGTTACAAGTAGCAGTACGACGAGTAGACAGACGGTCGGGCAGTACTGTAACTGTGAGCTAGCTATGTATCAAGACTGCGAAATGACGTGATACGTCATCGTCAAACCGGTAACGTTCCCTTTTTAGACCCACACACACACACATATATATATAGCCGTTTCGAACGACCAAAATGGTATACAATAATTCACTTGCAGACTGCAGCAAAGACTAGTCCATGTAGATGTAGGAGTACAACAGTCAAATGCTCTGACTTTAATAACAAAGGATTAGCGGTGAGGTTTGGCAGGCAACGCGTGATCGATGCTTATGCTCGTGTTCGTTAGCTACCGATTACTACTACACTGTTACAGCGAGCGGCCGCCGTCCAGGTAGAAATGACGCGGGCGCATGGATCACGTGGACGTGATGCCTGCTTAATTAGCTCAACTAATTATTTCTTTCAGACTGTTCCATCTGACATGAATGTCATATTGAGTCGATGAAGAGACACGTATATATCATCACGGTTGAGCCATGTGTCGTGGTATTCTGGTGTTGCCCAATATCAAAACGATTGTTCGGGAATGATTCGTGTATAAATTTCAGCCTTTTCCTCCCAAGAAATCCATTATTGTTTTCTGATTAGCAATGATGAAACAACGTTCCGTACGATTTGGACATGCTTTAAGAAAAGTTTGGGTATAACTAATAATATTGCCAGCTGGCAAGGTGCCTAACTGAACATTATTGTTTTTTGAAGAACTTAAATAAACAATACGAAATCATCCACTCTGCAGATGTTTGCTAACTAAAACACGCCATTCTTCCCAAATGAGTCCAACAAAACGAAAAGCAATCCTGATTGAGAAGACTGTGTCAATCCATGAGTTCTCTGTACCTCAAAAACATAGAGATTTATTGGTGGAACAAGAACAGAGAAATTAAACAGAAGTGATTACGTTGGAAGGGGGAAAAGCAGCTAGGTCAATCTTTGGCTTAAAAAAGAAGCAGAGACCTCTCTTGTTTTACAGCTTATTTTACTTCTCATGGTCAAGTTCATCACTGTGTAACCACAAGATTTATGCCGATGATAGCGTCACTTTCGTCCATTTTGGACCGTGCTGATGAGGATGATAGGACATGAAAGAGAACAAAATGTATTCACAGCTCGCAGACATTGGTCAAAGACTCGCCTAACAAGCATCCCCAAAAAAATAAAATCTTTGATCCCGGGCATGGCAAATTGGCAACGTGTTATGTTCCGATCTCAACGCCTATATATAGATCTGCTCCATTGCGCTGTGGCCAACAACGCAAAGGCTCCGCGAAGTAGAGAAACTACCTGAAGGCTTTAGTTGGTATAGAACACTAGAAGCCAAGAAGTGACCATGAAGGGTAGCACGCTCTTGGTGATCCTGGTTCTCCTGGCCGTTCTTGTCATGGGAATCTTGGCGGCAGTGTCAAAGGAAAATGGTACGTTTCTTGGTACTGAAAATTTCATCTGATCTGCGACCCTGCTTGCGGTCTCACAATGTTGATTTCCGTCATTTGAGATGGTCTTCTGTTCTTACCCAATGTAGTAGAGAGAAACTAAAACAGGATATGGAGTATGTCTTAGGCAGAGTCCAATGAATTCCAGCCGTGTAAGATGAATGTTCACGATGTAAGAGAAAGTTGCAACACTCAGCTAGAATAGAATGGATGGGTCGACATGCTATGCTCAAACACATCCAAGCATTACTCCATATACCATGCTAACCTGTACCTGCATATGTAAATCGTGATCAGAAAGTGAAGGATCTCATCTGTTTGATTCTGCTGAATGTGATGATGAATGAATGCATGCATGCAGCCGTCGGTGAGACCAAGGCCATCGACATCAACCCAGGCAAGCTCCAGTGCTGCAGCAACTGCAACTTCTCCTTCTCCGGACTCTACACCTGCGACGACATCGTGAAGAAGTGCGACCCCGTCTGCAAGAACTGCGCCGTCGTGAAGACGTACCCTGTCAAGCTGTTCAAGTGCACCGACACCTTCCTCGGCGAGTGTGGACCCGCGTGCAAGAAGAACTAAGCTCAGTGGGCTGCACCGTTATTTGTGGTTTGTGCTCGTTCATGTAGGCATGCTCTCGATGCTATACGTGAAATAATAAGCCGTTGCTTGCATATGTACGAAATAAAAGTGATGTAACTGGCAGGTGTTGTCCGTGCGAGACTTCTGTTTCCTTGAGAGGGACATGAGACTGTTTATCTTATCTTGTTTTAATACATCTATCTTATCTTTGAAACAACTTTGTTTTAAGCACAACACTCCTACTAGCGCACGTCTAGAATTGTGGAAGCAGGCAATCAGTGTGACTGCCTGACCCTGACAGTTCCTTGTGCATGGAGTTGAAGAACAAGCAGCAGCAAGCGACATTAAATAAGGAACGGACTCTAGACTCCCAACACTTGAGTACCACAGGACAGGTCTTTTTTTTTAATATAAAATCAATTCTATGCCATCGAATAACTCTGTTCTTCGCGATTTGCCATCAAATAACTCTCTTTACAATATATCACTGGTTTCAAAATTTCTTTACAATATGTCATCGCCGTTATTACACCGTCCAAACACCTCCGTTAAGCCGTGAGAAAAGTCCAAAGTCCACCCCCCCCCTCCGAATTTCGCGTTTCACTCCATGCCCCTCCTTTCTGGTAAGCAGATGGTTACTGAGGGGGATTGGATAGTTGTTGGTCATTTTCGTGAAATTTTGATTTTTTTTTTTAATGCAACCATAGTTTTATCTAGTGTTTACTGTCTTACTTCTTGCTTAGTCATCGAGTGGCTTTGGACTATTGCTAATGCTTTCGAGGAAAATAGAAGCGATATCCTTTTAAAATGTATTATTGAGCCAATGAAGAATAAAATTTCAAAATATTTTCAAGCTATTCCACATCTCTACTGTTTTGATACTATCGATGTTTTAATATCGAACCTATGAAATGAATGCTAACGGGGTTTCTTGATCCAGACTACACAAGAGTGAGACATAGGGATTTAGACAGGTTCGGGCATTCTCCTGGAAGAATAACAACCCTAGTCCTATGTTTTTGTATTGATTGTGCTTACTACAAGAGAAAAGTCACTGAAAGCTAGAACTAATGACTCATGTCTGTTTTGTTGCTTGTGTCGCTTCTTTTTTCTGTCCACCTGCTTTATCCTTTATACAATGTCTCAGGGGGTGGCAGTTGCCCATACTAGAAGGCGTCTCAACAGTTTGAAGAATAGTGCACATTGATGGTAGTTATTGTCAGAAAGACAACACCCTATGTTCGTCTTGCGGTTATGCCAGAGACAAAGATTAATACATGCAGTTATACCAGAGAATAACGACACACATTAGCTATTGCTGTAATTAAACACCATGTATAAGATCTCTAGTCGATTGGATATACATATCCGTGGTCCTTATCGACCATAGTGTGGTCGTGATTGACCTGGTCGTAATAAGGGTTACGACCATAAGGTGATCGTAGTAGAATTTACAATCAGTATGTGGCCGTAAAAGATCTTATGACCACAAGATGATAGTAGGATGACTAACAACCATACAGAGTGATCGTAGAATAGCTTACAACCATTAGATAATTATGATCTTCACCATTATTGATGATGAGGGGTACCTTTGAAGGTCGTCTAAAGACAATATAATCTATAACAAATATTACATAAAATAGTTTAATTAATTGAGGATTATTACATCCTCGTTAGATACTATTTTTTTATCCTCGTAGAAAATTAGTAGATCCTAAGGGGGCTTATGAGGGAATTAGGGAAGCATTTGATCTTGATTTTTCTGAGACCTACGCTCACATTCGCGATGAGCTTTTTCAATTTTTTTGATTTTGTATTATGAAATGTTTTGCAACACAAGTCAATCGAGAATAAGTGCTTCAATAACACAACAAGGACAACACAATTTGAGTGCTTCCAACATGTGGAAGAAACTGAAAGACCCGACATCCAGTTCATCCTCTCATGCATCGAGCCAGTCGCAAAAAAATCTAAGAGTAGAGATCAACCACTACCTCGACACACCTTTTGCGGACAGCGAGATTGACCTCGCGGAGGGCAATGATGTCAACCTCCTGTTGTGGTGGAAGAACCACCATCATATTTATTCCGTGCTGTCAAATTTTGCACGAGATATACTTGTGATTCCAATATCGACTGTCTCATTGGAATCCACTTTCAGTACGGTGGGGAGGATACTCAAGCCAAGGAGGTCATCTCTTACACCTGAGATGGTTGAGGCACTCACATGCCTCAAAGACTGGGAGAGCACAGATGAACGGACGCAACATCAGCTCGAGGATCCGAAGTTCGCAGAGGCGATAGCCGACCTACAGAATCTCGACGTCAACTAGTCTATGTATGTCAGTATGTGCATATAGTTATTGTACTCTTTTACTTACCGGGGTAGAGCAACTTGGTATTTTATATTAAACTTTAGTTAATCATGAATTTAATACAGTTAGAAACATTTAAAAAGGACTTAAAGCGAAACAGATATGAATTTCTAAAGTTTTAATACAATTTTCAGTTGATAAATAAAGATTTACCGAAATAAAACAGAGCTTAACAAAAAGGAATCAACGTGGGCGAACGTGGGCCCTTGATTCGGAATCTAACGGCCCACGTGCTGGAGAAATAGCGCACGCGCGCGATTCCAAAAGAAGTCCGTCGTTGGATCAAGATCCAACGGCTCTCGTGGATTGGGACGTTCGGGTGACCCGAACGGCCCAATCGATCTTGGCCACTGAAACGAAATCGGGCGGCTCTCGCGAAGGGGACACTCGGGTGGTCCGAACGTCAGCACGATCTGAGCCGCAGATCCATGTGCGGTTCGGATGACCCGAACAGCACATTGATCTCGGCCGTTGATCGCGAGATGGACTGTCCTTTGTGACGTGGAGCATTTGGGGACCCGAAAGTGCCTGAAGATCTGGGTCGTTGATCTAAAAATCGACGGTCTACGATCTGAGCATATGCGCATGTGGATTTATAAGTGCGCGGGGAGGTTTAAATGTGCGGGCCCACATGTAAGTGACACATAGGCTAATTAGGACAGCAATTAAATGCCAAAACCAATGATTAGTGATGATTAGCATTAATTGTGTCCTAACGATTACGCACAGAGGTGGATTAGGTGGTTGGGGGCCCACAGGACAGTGACACAGGAGCTAAATTAGGACACATTAATTACCAAACAATGATTAGTAATTAATGACCCCCGATTTTGTCCTAGTGAATCCAATACTGCGGTTTAGGCCTACGAGCCCACATGGCAGTGACACACGAGACACTTTCGGACACAATTAATGTTAAGACAGTGATTAATAACAATCATTAGCATTAATGATGTCCGAACGGGATTGACTAGCGCCAGCGGGGATTTTAAGGGGTTTGGGCCCACCTGTCAGTGGCACAGTGGACCAGCTTATGACATATTAATTACCCCCAATGATTAACAATGATTAAGCAATGATTAGTAATTAATGATGTCTTAACGACAACTCCCCAGAGAGACTCCCGTCCAGCAAAAACCCGACGGCAAGGATGGGCTCGTCGCCGCCGGCTCCGGCCACGGCGGCGCCCACAAAGTGCCAAAATGGGTTCGCAATAGCCTTGCGGACCCAATGGTGGTGACCTCGCCGCTGGCGACGGTCCACAACGCCGGCGAGCCGGAAAAGAAAGATAGGGGCATTTACTGCCAAAAGCGAAAATGGCAAAAAGCTCCGCTGCAGTCCAAGAAAGCAAGTGCCACGGCTTCTAAGGACTAATAAGAAGCTACCTTAACCGAGAAGGGCTTCAGAGATGGCCGGAGAAGCTTTGACAATGGAGAAGCTTGCCGGAGTTGGTGAAGATGAAGTGAGAAATGATATCCTGAGCAAAATAAACACCACCGGTGCTCAAAATGGCTGCATTACAGCTCAGAGAAGCTCCCAAAAGCAATTAATTAAGAAGAGGAGCCCTTGCCGGAGTTGGAGAAGAAAAAGGGTAAAATCAGCCGAAATGATCCAAACTCAAAATTGGTCTATTCCTGTGAATGAAACCTAAAATTGAGTTAGGATAAATGCATAGGGGGTTAAAGAGCTCAAAAGGGAACAAGAAGAATTGAAGATGAACCACTAAACACCAAAACCATCAACAGAGCTTCATGGCCATTAATAGTGGTTTTGGGTGGTTTTGATGTTTTGAGCTCCACAAACGACGAAGGAGCTAGAGGTGGTGTAAAAGAACACCAGGAGGGGTTTTGGGAAGCTCATATAGCTAGAGGATTAGGGTTTGGCAACAAAACGAGATCTTTGAGTGAGCTCGGCTCATGGCACAACCATGGACCGAAAAGAAATGATGAAGATGCAGGAGTAGTGCCTGTCTCCGGCCGAAAGTGAGCCGCAAGCACTTATTGCCCGACCAGAGAGAGTAGATGAGGGAGCTTGAAGTGACACGGCCATGCCGCCCACTGTTCACGCACGGCTCAAGGTTGAAGATGACCAGAAAAAGGCTCAGGCGATTGTGAACCGTTCGATCAGAAATGAACGGCTAAGATCGCTCCAGCTTCTGAGGTTCAAAACGAAACGGGAATCGTGAGCGTTGGATTAGTATCCAACGGCTCAAAACGAGATGGCTAGGTCCGACCGAGTCAAAGGACTCTTGGGCTCGGGTCTGACTCGAGCCCAAGTCTGACTCAGACCCAAGTTTAGTTTTAGGGTTTTTGAATTGAGCTAAACTTTGGGGATTTATTTGAGGTAGCAATTCAACTTCACAAATTCCAAAAATTTTACAGGAGCTTGCTAACTTATATATCAACCTTGTGTAAAATTTTTAGAGGCTTTTATGTAGTGCATTTTTCTCCAAAAAATCTGCAAGGTTCTAGTTTACGGTTTGACTGAAAGTCAAATAGGTTTGACTGCACTCTAAAAATATTCAAACAATTTCTAAAAATTGTGAAATTTTTCAGAAGGGTCACACACCATCCCTGAAACTTAGGAAAAATATTTCCAGGAGATGATCACAATATTTGTCAAGAATGTTTTTGGAAGACAAGGTTTTGAATCATAAAGACTTGTGACTTTGTATTTCCATAATTCCTTTTACAAGAATTGTTTAGCACAAACAGGAAATACATGATGTAAGAAAAAAAATTTAATTTCTACATATTTTCTTACATTTGAAACACAAGTTCAAACTTGGGATGTTACACTAAACAAACAGGTTGGTAGGGAGAATAATGATTGCTCGGAAGCGGAAAAGCGTATGTAGTCTGATAGTATTATCCATTGGTTTAGTAGAGTTTCTGGCTACTTGGGTCAGATTACTTACTTCAAAATTACGATGCAATTGGGAACATAAGTAAATGGAACAGTAAGCAAACAAATACAGGTATACGCAAACTATAAGTAGCAAAATAACGGGAAGTATTGTAAATTAAACAGTGGCACGTACATCTATATCTATATTTGCAAGCTATACAATCTGCTAGTTTAAAAACATTCCTTTTAGGTCTTTGTTGGCATAAGATGGAAGTTACTTATTCATAAGTCCAGCGATCAGCAACCATAACCCAACAAAAGCTGTTCGGTTTGGGCAAGGGAGCCGTGAGAAGAGCAGCAACAACTAAAATAAAAAAGACTAAAAAAGCAAACAGTGGTAACAGCAATTAGAATGGTACGTACCATTCACGATCAGTGCAACAAAAAACATGTAACTGGGGAGTAAGCAACAAAGGAGCATAGTTTGGCAAACATCATTGCTACAATAAGCTAGCAAAACTAACATAATGATCTGCCAAATTTGCTGATGGCAAGAAGCTGCACTGTGAGATAAGAAGATCTGTGTACCCAAACGGACGACAAGCAAGAAGCTGCACTGTGAGATAAGAAGATCTGTGTACCCAAACTGACGACAGTTGCTTTAGAACTAAATATGTGGCAAGTTCTGCCTGTATGAATGAATGGAATGACGTGGTTTCAAAACATACATTTGTGCTATATCACAGTCATTTGGTAATAAAAATAGTTCTATGAAAGGAAGAGCAACAGAATAAATCATTTTCTAGAGAGAACATATCACATTTTTACTTTCCAAGCATCCTGCATCATATGCAATGCCTTTCTCTTCTAAAATACGTCATCAAACTAAGACTTCAGGTGAACATGGTGTAACTAAGCAAGCTTTACCATTTTTTGGATGGCTACCGAATTGCTTCGCACTGCTGCAACCCTAAGGAGATAGCCCTGTCGCCTAATGCCACATCCATTAAACTGCAAGAATTGGTTTCACAGAAACAAAGGACATGGCACAATTGGTCATCTAAGAGGAATTTTCTTTTTATGTTTTAATTTCTCAAGAACAGATAGAGATGCAAAGAAAAGATGGATTACCTGGAGGACAGAGATGCAAGAGAAAGCCGCAGAGAAGGGCATCTCCTGATACCATATACCCACTATGGAGCGAGTGTTAATGAACGTCAAAGAAGGTTGTAGAGATTCCATTTCCATTTTAAACTGAAAATATTCTGCGATAATTGCATAATCAAGAATTATATGGAAACCTGAGCCAATTCTCAGTATCTAGGAAAGTTGTAACAACCTCACTTAGCTAACACTTTTTTTTGTTTACTAAGCTATACCCTGGTGCACTATCTATTTACAAGCACGATAAGCTAGTGATTTTTTACTCAATACAATATGAGTGATATCAATTTGGGAAAAAAAAACTATTTTTTATGGTTGATACTCTAGCAGGCCTCTCCCTAGTGTATACAAACATCCATATTTATTCAAGATGTTTTTAAGTGGAAATTTGTAGATAAATGATTCTGGGGGCATTATGATGGCACCTCTAAATAAATTGCTGCATCCTCTGTGGACAAAGCCTCATATGTAACAAATCAGTACCAGTTCTTACCAGAGGGGAAAAAAACTCACCAATATACATGTTGTGACCTGCAATTACACCATGGATTTACTTTTACACTAACTGAGATATCATCTTACCCTCAAATATTACTAATACCGTTATATCTGCAGGATATATCTCAACTAATAAATTAGCTCTTTTAACCAACGTTTACCTGAACAATAAGATGAATACTATTTAGACTATGAAGCATGACTCACTAATTTTGTATGGAATTGAGGTTGGGGCTGCAGCGGCGGAGAAAAGTGGGTGGCGCGACGACACGACGATTCCACCCCGGCCGCTGGTGGTGTAAGCACAAAATATAGAATGGCCTGTTATGTTTTGTTCCTAACTTGTTGTAGTGAGCCCATTAAGGTTCATCAACCAATAAACTTCAGAACAATATAGAAACCAATCCACCAGAATCGCTCCTACACGAGGACTGCATGTCTGCACCTGCATGCAAGATCATCGGCTACAAAGTATGCATACTTGGATCAACCTCTGATGAGACACCGGTGTTAAAGCTCACTGACATTCCTTGATCTAGACCATCAATATATGAACTGAGATCACTTATACAGCATTCTGATCCAAATTGTATTAATTGCCAGTTTACCATTCAAACTGCATTACTATTTGGGGTACCTTTGTCTAGTTATATATCCCACAGTCAAACAAAAAGAACACTACTAAATTCTACATTCCAAATAATAGATTAATAGACAAAATCTAGGTGGCAACAAATAGAAGAAAAAAAGCACATAATGGCTAGCTAGCTAATAGTGGAAACACCAAGCTCTTAACTCCATATCATATACGATGACGAACATCCGCAATTGATATGATCTATCGAATGCACACCACACCAGCTGTAAACTATCCAAAGCAGCAGCGTAAACAACAGAAATTCTTATAACTCATCAGACGTAAAGAAAAGAACATCTCTTGCAGATACAGAAAAAAGGCAAACAGATATTAGCCAACTCATTTTTGTCTCTCCACAATAGATCTGTACCGTTGCAAAGAGAATACACAACAGATTATATCAGAGAAAATTTCATACTATGTAGTGAAGGCATCCTCAATGCAGTGATCATCCTCTCGAAGGCCAACAGGAACAAGATGCCTACAGAAGAAATCAAGAGAATTGTGGCTACAGGATCAATCACAGAAGCATGCAGCCAAAATAGGACCTTGTTATGTAACACCTATCGTCAGAAAAGGTGAACAAATTATTGTACCGTAACCAGAAATGCATCACTGAATATAAGATGGAACGAGTTCGCTAAAAGCAATGAGTAAAGAACTACCAGTGCAGTATAATTGTGAAAAATATGCTATAGAGAACGAATATATGTTCCATAACAGATTTCTGAATAAATAAAGCATGGTGTTTTTTTAGGTATCATAGCTCCTAAATAGTTTTGTAGTGTTTCTTAAGGCAATAGACAGAGTAAATTCTATAGCATCCACCTACAGAAACTGCTATATTGGGAATGCACTTGTTCTATCTCCCAGCCTTTCTCAGAAAGTAGTCTAAATTGAAGTACTTACCCTGTTCCTGTAGTAAATCATCCACTACCTCTGGAAACTACATTTTCCATGCAGAAGAGCGGAGTATCAATTACCAGAACACTAATCAGCCTTCATCAAATCAGTAGCATTTCATTTCAATCAAATAAGACTTACTAAAATGGTCGTATCGCCTGTTCCCAAGGCCAAAGGCAGCATTACTTAAGATTCTTAAGACAAACCTCCCTCTCCTTGCCTGTTTCAGTGCTAAAACAAAAGAAGCCAGAAAATGGTGTAGTAAATAGCAAGCACATGTGAACGAAAAAATATACAAATCTCATTGAAGCATTTGCAGAATCCTGACGCATCATCAGTGGGTTCCCCATCCCCATATCTGAGGTCATCAAACATAATTAGCAACATAATTAGCACAAACATTTCGGAACAAGCGTAGTATGAAGTCGATCAAACTCATTTTAGTTGTACTCCAATACTCATAAACATGCATTCGTTCATCTACTCTGTTATGAAGACCTAAGACGATGGGAGATTCAACATCCTAAGTACCAGCACTAAATTAGCCAGCACACTATCTCTCCAAACATTGAATCAAGAGGTCAGCTGAGAGCTAATTGTTTTTTTTATTCACACACAACACAGTTGTATCGGAAGCACCAAGTACAAACGCCGTCTTATACTCAACACTTCAACACGCACCTCTGCGCTGTTCGCTTTTGTTCAGATAATGTCGTGCGGTTAACTACGGCAAGTAAATAAGCACAAAGTATGGATATCAACATCAGGGTTTAGGGTTCGTACAAGGCACATACTCGAGGGTTTGTCGATGGGCTGTGCCTGGACCTTGAACCTCGCGTGGTTCACCGTGGAAGGGGAGGACCTTGCTGACCTATGGCACATCATAAGAAGAATTGAAGGCGGCAACCAAAAAGCGGTAAATCTGAATGGCCTCTGCCCCTGGCGAACCTACTCTGCCTCTTTTTAATGTGACAAGAAAAAGAAAGAGGACCGGGGGTGGAGAAGGAGGCAGCCCATCGGGAGAGGATCTTGCTAACCTCTCTGGCACATCATAAGAAGAATCGAAGAAGCCAACAAAAATAGGGGTAAATCTGAATGGCCTCTGCCTCTGGGAAGAGAAGGAGCCGGGGGTGGGGCGGCATCGGCGGCGAAGGAGGGGGCGATGGGGGGAAAGGAGCAGGAAGTAGGGGCCGGTGAGGCGAGGGGGGAAGCGAGGGCGACGGAGGGGGCGTTCCTGGGGAAGAGAAGGAGCCGGGGTGGGACGGCGGCGGCGAAGAAGGAGGGGGTGATGGGGGGAAAGAGCAGGAAGCAGGGGTGTGGGAGGTGAAGGGGGGAAGCGAGGGCGGCGGAGGGGGCGTTCCTGGGGAAGAGGAGGAGCCGGGGATGGGGCGGCGGCGGCGGCGAAGGAGGGGACGGGGGCAAGGAGCAGGAAGCAGGGGCGGGGGAGGTGAAGGGGAAGCGAGGGCGGCGGAGGGGCGTTCCTGCGGAAGAGAAGGAGCCGGGTGTACCGTCCCAATTTTGAACTTGTGTTTTAAATATAAAAAAATAAATAAAAATTAAAAAATTTTCTTACATCATGTATTTTCTGTTGTACCAAACAATTTTTGTACAAGAATATATGGAAATACAAAATCACAAGTCTTTTTGACCCAAACTTTGAACTTCTAAAAACTTTCATGTCAACTCCTGTGATCATTCTTTGTAAATAATTTCCCCAAGTCCCAGGGTTGGTGTGTGACCTCTCTGAAAAATTTCACAATTTTTAGAAATTGTTTGAATGTTTTTGGAGGTCAGTCAAACCTATTTGATTTCTGGTCAATCATTGGTCCAGCACCTTGTTAAATTTTTGGAGAAAATCCACAGCACCAAAACCTCTGAAAATTTTATGCAAGGTCAACATTTGAGACAGCAAGCTCTCGTAAAATTTTCAAAATTTTTGGAGTCAATTTGCTACCTCAACCAATTTCCCCAAAGTTCAGCTCTTCTAAAAACCAAAAATTTAAACTTTGGTTCGAGTCAGACTCGGGCTCGAACCCGAGCCCAACTCAAACGACTCGACCGGACCAGGTCCTCTTATCGCACTCGGGCGTGTAGGGTCGAGCCGTTGGATGACCACCCCTACCCCCTGTAAGCCTCGGGACCTCCTGGACGACCTCAACAGCCCGATTTCAATCTGGTCGTTCACGACCTCCCCTCCTCCTCCTCCTCTGTTGTTTTCAAAGCGTCAGCGCTCTGCGATCCAAGCCGTCCACGATTAATCCATCGGCCGACAACCAATCGAGTGTGTCTGGTCATCTTCAACCTCGGAATCGTGCGTGAGCAGTAGTTTGAGTATGGAAGTGTCATTTCATGCTCCCTACGGCCGTCCTAGTCGACATTAAGAGTTGTGGGAGACACGTTCGGCCGTGCCATGCCCTAACCTATTCTCTTTCACCTTTTTCACTTTCGGCGTCGTCTTGAGCCGTGCTCCTTTGTTCCCCGAGGAGTCTCTTGTCGAGCCCTAACATTTTCAGAGCTTTATAAGCACTCATCTTACCTCCTGGTCTTCCTTTAGACCACCCTCAAGCTCCATCTTCATCTGTGGAGCTTAATACCCCCAAATCCGATAATCCCCATTGTTGACCCGTTGAGCTCCTTTGGTGAATTTGGTGTTCCAGTGGTTCTCCCCCACAATTCTTTGCACCATTTCTATCTCCTCTCTATTTTGAACATTTTCCCTCACTCAATTTTGGATTTGATTCTCAGGAATTATCCAATTTGGGGTTTGTTCAAATTCGACTGAAATTGGTCATTTTCTTCCTCAGCTCAGGTGAGTGTCCCATTTTCAATTTTTTGCGCATATAGCTTCTGTGTACTGTAATGAAGCTATATTGATGTTTGGGTACCGCTCTTTTTGCTCAGAGGACACTCTTCCAGCTTTCTTCCTCGAGTCCGGCGAGCCTCCTCCGGGAATAAGCTGCTCCGGCCATCTTGGAAGCTCCCCTCCATCCAGGTAGCTCCTTATTAGTCTATAGAGGTCTTGGCACCCACTCCCTTGGACCTCAGCAAAGCTCCTGGCTATTTTCAAATTTGCAGTATAAGCCCTCTTTTCGTTTTTCCGGCTAGCCGGCGTTCTGGACCACCGCCGCCGGCGAGGTTGCCCCCATTAGGGTCATAGCGCTATTGTGATTCCATTCCAATTTTTGTTTGGCGCCGCCGCGACCGGAGTCGCCGGCGGCAAGCTGTTGGAGTCGTTCGAGATTTTGCCGGGAGGAAGCTCCCGTTTTCGTCAAAATTTTCGGGCAGCTTTAATGCCAACCAGTGCTAGTCATTGGGGGTTAATGGTGTCTTAATCGTCCCGTTGTGTCACTGCTGGTAGGCCTGGGGCCTTAAAGTCCCTGCGGGCGGTTCCCGCGCACCTTTAATGCTAAGCCAGTGTTTAATTGGGAGGGGTCATTAATTGATGTCGGAAGCTGCCACTTGTCACTTACACGTGGGTCTCACCCTACTGCTGTCGGATTCCAGGCCACCGCTCAGACCACCCTCACGACCTCCTACGTTGATCTCCACCGTTTAGGACCTCCTTAGTGTTAATCCGGGCCGTAGGAGCACCCTTGGTGTTTCCGCAAAGACCTCCCTTGTTATTTTACAAAGACCACCCCAGAACCTCCCTCGGGGTCCTCGTTGCAAAAGACCTCCCCATGGAGATCTTAACCGTCCAGACCTCTCTCTGTAAAACCTTATCGCTTAAGACCTCCCCCACCTCGACCTGGACCGTTCAGGTCCATCTGAGCCGTCCAGATCTCCTCCCGCTAAAACCCTGTCGCATCGGACCTCCCTCGATTAAATCTGGGTCGTTCAAGACCTCCCCTGGTAGATCTTGACCGCCCCGACCTCCTCCGATTAGATCCTTCGCTTGAGAACCTCCCCGTAGCTCTAGACCGTTGGATCTCCATCTAACGGCCTAGACCTCCTCAGCGCTTTGGATCTGTCGGTAGAGATCTTGGCTGTTAAGACCTCCTCGGTAAATCTCAGCCGCCAAGACCTCCCCTTCTTTAGATCTCACCGTTCAGACCTCCTTCGCTTGATCGTGACCGTTAAGACCTCTCTTGGGAGATCTTAGCTGTCGGGACCTCCTCGGTGGACTTAAGCCGTAGGACCTCCCCCGGAGATCTAGACCGTTAGGACCTCCCCCGAGAAATCCTGACCGTCCAGACCTCCTCCGTTGGATTGAAGTTCTAGGACCTCCCCTAGTGCTCGGGACCGCCAGATCTTGATCTGACGGCCACGACCTCCTAGGTGCACGAGGAGCTCCTTTCGCGTGCGCTATGTGTCCGCCTCGTCGGGACCGTTAGATCTAATCTTAACGGCCACGACCTCCACGCGTTCTCCAGATTCTTTTGGACCTCCCGAGAGCTCCAATTTTTCTAAGTGTTTCATTGTTTCAATTTTCTTAAGTGCATAAGTTTGTCAGTTTAGCTCCTTTTTGAATGATTCAAGTTGCAGTAGCTCTGTGGTAGGATAAATTTTAATGTGAGAGTAGATGTAGTCACTTTTCTGGGCTGGAATTTAATAAATGTTGCAGTAGAAGTTTGAATGAATTAAGGGTTAGGAAAATCACTTCAAAATGTGTAAACTATATAACTTTTGTGGGTAACTCCAATTTGAGCAAACCCAAATCTGTAAAATCCCTCTGGTAAAGTACTTTAACTTAGCATAGGTCTTGTTCATATTTTTGTTCCTGTAAAGTGATATATGCTAGTTTTACAACTTAAGAAAATCATAACTAATTCTTTTTAACTCCAAATTGTGCAAATTCAATTTTGTTGTTCTTAGAATGTCTTAACCTGCCTACCATAAAAATTTCAGACTCTAGATCATTCTGGAAATTTGTGCCATGAACAGTAACAGATAGGAATTAATCTGGATTTAATAGGCTGAGAAAAAAAATTTTAGCCATAGCTTTTGCATGCTAAGTCCAAATGACCTGTTTCTTGTTCCTAAAATTGTCTAAAATCATCCTCTTGCTGCTGTATAAATTTAATGAAATTTGGATAAGTTTTACTGTTGGGTTTTGTTTGGAGTTCTTTGTTCTTATTTGGTTATCGCCTTTTCGCGTTAGGTTCCGAGGATATTATTGATATTGATCCTGAGCCACAGCAGCCTGAATCTACACTCCAGCCAGGCAAGTAGTGTAACATCATTTGATCATGTTGCTCCCATTATTTTCAAATTCTAATATGTTGTTTGCAAATTCTACGTACGCATTGCTATGTTGTTTTAACTATTATCGATAGTTGGCCTATTAGATGCATTATCAGTAGGCAAATGTGATTATCCTCTACTACCTGAGCCTAGGTTATTGCTGTGATTTTGGGTTCGTTGGATGAATCCTTGTCACTTAGTAGTCCGAGTTAATGTTGCTTAGCTATCGGTAGAAAGGGGCGGTTATCGACTTGTCGATAACCTTGATCACACAAATGCTTATTATGATTCTTATGTTTTCAATCTTGTGCTATGTAAATTGCAAAAACTAAAAACTGAAAACAAAAGGATTTGGACTTGGGCACAATGGTAAGATGGTGTGAATTTGGGTGTGACTGGAATGGTGCCCAGGTCAATTAAGGACCGAACATCTTGTGAGTACACATTATCCAGCATTTTAGTGCGTATAACCACACTAGAGGGAAATGGGACCTCTCTTGACTTAGTACTTTGGCGTGTATTGGCTACGGGTCACAGGAGGGCGTGTGTGTGTTGTAGTAAAATGAGTGGGTATGTGACAGAAGCATTGTAGTTGCCCGTAAAGCTTTACCCAAGGGGTAGTTGTCTTTACGGCTTTACAATGTAAAGCGTATGGGTTTCTATCCATACGAACGGCTCGTAGTTGATACACAATATTGGAAATGTCTCGTAGGACTTAGTCGTGCCGGCATACCTTTGGAAGTGTGCTAAATCATATGGCTTAAAGGCGGTCTGAAGTGTGGGTACATTGGTACACCCCTGCAGGGTTTAAAACTATTCGAATAGCCTCGTCCTAGGTTATGGACATACTTGGGTAAGCTTTTCAAGAGTTAGACTACAACCTTTTAATTAAAACTTGATGGGTGGTATGAATCTGGGATTCATGCTATGTTGTGGTGGCTTTTGGGAAAGTCACTTCTAGGTGGTTCTTGTTATTTATGACTAGTCGTTGTTATGTCAATTGCTAAAAACAGATTTTAACTAGTGCCTTCAATCTATTACAATATTGCAAATGAAACTTACGTTATGCGTCCAAAGAACCATATAACCCAACTTCCTTTGTAATCCGCCTTCATGTAGCTATGTATAGGCTTGTTACTCGTAAGTCTTGCGAGTACATTATTGTACTCATCTGCATTGCTTGTTGTGTGCAGAGGAAGAAGGTGAGCCCCAAGGGCCTCACTTTTGTGAATTATGTTGTGGTGGTGTGTGGGACGACTAGCTTAGCGGTCCGGTCGGTTGCCCTGTGGTGTTATGTGGCTAACCGGCCGTCTTTTGGTTTAAGCCATCTTGTGGCAACTTTTGCTTCCGCTGTTAACTCTAGTTTGTCATTTGGCCGGTCGGCTGTTCTGTAATAACTTTATATTATGTATGTCGTTCTCTAGACTTGTTGTATTTTGTGTATGAGAATGATGCATGACTTTGTATGAATGTATGTGTGCTGCAATTTTGGGAAGCACATGTCCATCGAGACGCGGATTATTTGGCTTGTGATGCTAGAGCCAATGGAAGGCTAAGTATTACAAACTTAATAAGCCGGGGTCTCACACCGGGGGTGGGGCGGCGGTGGCGAAGAAAGGAGGGGGTGAAGAAGGAAGTCAACCAAAGAAGGGTGGCGACGGGGAAAAGAGCAGATGGGGGAGGGGGAAGCGGGGGCGGGGGAGGGGGCGCGCAGGGCGCGTTGAAGCAAGGAGGAGGGGGCGACGATGACGAAGCAACAGGGGACGATCTGGAAGGCAAGCGAAGCACCCAGAGAGGAGGACGACGTGGAGGAATTGCCTGCACAGCGAACGCGAGAGGCATCACAAGCGCGCAAAACAAAACAAAAATCGGACGGGAACGAAGAGGATCCGCGCGAGATCGGACGGGGCAAAAGAAAACGAGCGACGTGGCCACCCTCCCCTCGCCCCAAACGTCCCTCCTTTTACCCTTTAGGATATGCCACGCACAGGATCACCGGACTGCTACTGTGAGCTAGCTATGTATCAAGACTGCGAAATGATACTGTAACTCGCTATAAACCATCGAGCCACGTTGTCGGACCCGGATTTTCTAATTCAGAATTCTCTGTGATAACACTGTGCTATTCCCTGGATCAGTAGATAGCACTCACAGATACATTGCTGAATCATTTCATACATGATGTCGAACCATACCATGTATTAATTTAGCACATTAGAGTTTACATAGACCACGGGGGAGAAGCGCGGCCCAGGGGGAAGCGCTGCCCATCGGGCGCGGGCGTGCCTAAAAGAGGGCTCGGGCGGGCGAGATGGGAGAGAGAAAGGGCGCGGCGGCGCGGGAGAGAAGAGG
This sequence comes from Ampelocalamus luodianensis, assembly GCA_036346255.1. Lineage (NCBI taxonomy): Eukaryota > Viridiplantae > Streptophyta > Magnoliopsida > Poales > Poaceae > Ampelocalamus > Ampelocalamus luodianensis. Next base: position 2,600,650 of record CM070617.1, on the reverse strand, counting down.
GCTCGCGCGCGCGCGAGGGAGGGGAAATGGAGGCGCGACGGGGGCGGCGGGGGCGACCTGAGGGGAGAGGGAAGGCTCGGGGTGGCGGCGGCGGCATGCGGGGAGGGGGAGGAGACGACGACGATGACGGCGACAACGACGGAGGGGAGCGGGAGGCGCGGGGGCAGTGGCAACACTCACCGACGGCGGCGACGGCGAGGTAAGCCCCCGGCTTTCTTCTTCCTCTTCTTTCCTTCTTGCTTTTCTTCCTCTCTTCGTCTTGCTTGGGGGGAGAAGGAGAAAATCAGGAGGGAAAGGGAGGTGCCGGATGGGAGCTTTTAAGGGCTAAGGGAGGCGCGGGAGGCTCGGGGAAGAAGTGCAGGCGAGCATGCGCGCAGCGCCGCACGGCTAAGCGGCAAAGACCGTGAAGCGGCGGCGCGGCGAGGGGTCCGACAGGCGGCGGCTTCTTGCGCGCGCATGGCGGCGAAGAGCACGCGAAGCAAAGTGGGAAAAAGGAAAAGACGAAGCGTCTGTGCGCGCACAAGAGAGCGGGATATCGGGCGAGCGACCCGACACGGGCGCAGCGGGCACAGGCGGTGGGCAGCGCACGCGCGAGGAGGGGGGTCCGGCGGGGGAGGAAGAAAAAGGGGGCGTTACAAATCCTACCCACCTTAAACAGAATCTCGACCCCGAGATTCGAGCTACTCGGATTAGACAGAGAACGTACCTCTCATTACTCCTGAAGTGGCTTGAGCTTCCGTGGCGATGACATGGTTGACATGGCCTTGGCTTCGGCTTCGGCTTGGAGTGGAAGCGGCTCTGGATGCCTGTGAGACTTGATAACTTTTGCTTGGAGCTGAAGTCTGTCTTGAGTTTGTGTGTCTCCTAAGATGGAAGGCACGATGGTGGCTCGACGTTGAGGGCACCTGTTGGCAAAGTGTCCTTTTTATCCACAGCTGAAGCAACGAAGGTGTGCTACCGGGTTACGTGCTGCAGGCTGTCCGACGGGGAGGGGAGCACGAGAAACATTCTCGCTGGGACATGGGGTTGCGACTAGAGTTCCCTGAGACAAGGCTACTGGTGGTCCGAAAGATGAGTTGTCCTGAAATGCTGACTTCTGCGGAAAGCCATCTTGTGGTCGCTGAAATACCATCTTTCTCTTTCGGCTGACTTTCGCAGTCTTTTTCTCATTTTCACAGATGAGGGCTTTATTGATAAATTGGTGGAAGCTGGAGTAATCGTGGAGGATGAGCTGTCCTCTCATATCTTCGCGCATTCCTTCCACGAAGTGGTCGATCTTTTCTTCTTCATCAGCTACGTCATTGGGAGCATAGCGGGCGAGCTGGTTGAACTTGGTTAGATATTCATTAACGGACATCTGACCCTGCTTTAGAGCTCTGAACTCATTCTTCTTTAATCTCATGGTACCGGCGGGTACGAAGTTGGTTCTGAAAGTGGCTTTGAATTCAACCCAGGGAATTGTCTGCCAAGCTGGTTCATCTTCCTCTTGTGGTGCTTCAACAATTTCTTCTGCGGTGGCTTCAGCGGCAGGGGCAGGTTGGGCTCCGATCGTAGATGTTGTGGCTTCTGGTGCTACTACTGTCGATTCTTCTTCTCCTTCTTCAGGCACCAGACTATCATTACCTCGGGCAGCGAGGTAACTTTCCCACCAGGCAGAAGCGGCTCCTTTTAGTTGATGAGTGGCAAAGTCCACCTTGTCTTCGTTCGAGCAGAGAGCAAGGCGAAGTTTCTTCGGTGTCTCGAGCCGATCTTACGCTCTAGAGGTTCGTTGGTGCGCAGGAAGGTGAGGATCTTGTCCTGAGGAAGTCAGCAAGCTTGGAGTTGCGGCCGGCTGGTCCAATTTGCTGATTGTTGAGCAAGGCCTGCAGAATCTGAGTCTGTTGGAACATTATTTGTGCCATTGCCGGGGTTGTTGGTGGCGGAGGAGGTAGATCCTGTCCTCGGCCACGACCACTGCTAGTACCACGACCTCTTCCTCGGCCAGTTGCGTAAGCTCCACGGATTGGGGCGGCGGCTCTTCTTGGCGGCATCTGAAGGAACGCTGAAGCTCAGAACGAGGAGGAAGGGCGGGGTATATATAAGGGTTACTAGCCCTCTAGAGCACACACAGAAGCACTTAAACCAAACGAGAAGAAAGAATCAAGTACAATACAAAGCCTAGAATGGCTGCATTATATTAAGGGGGATTAGGTGTTACATGACTCTTGAATCATAGCGTATAGGCTAGGCTAAGCCATGACACAAGATACAAACACGACGTCTATTGGCTGTGGTAGAAGAGGAAAAAAGATGCTTGCAGACCAAAAGGCTGCCTAGCAAGCACTACTAGCTAAACTAAGCTAACTACTCCTCAATCCGCATCGACCACAAAGTGATGCGATTGCGAGAGAGAGGAGAGAGAACGTTGCGGCCAAGTCGGCGACCGGAAACAAGAGCGAGAACAAGAAAGGTTGCGTCCTCGACTGGAGTCTTCGACGTTGATGACAAGCAGCGAACTAGGAGGTTGCATGCTCTTGCGCGCAGCGATCTTGGTGCGGGATCCAAGACATCAGGTCGGCGTCCGGGTTCTCGATGATGACGGGCGTGCAGAGGAGGGGCGTGCATCGCGCGCTCATCGCAACAACGGTGTTCTTGATGTCGAAGATCTTTAGGTAGCGTTCTCCCTCCTAGAGAGACGGAAAGGGACAGAAAAGGCGACCTCAAAAGAAGATCCTTGTGCACCTGGCACAAGTGAGTCGAGGCGGAGCGCACTATGTTCTGAACGGAAACCAAACAACGGCTCCTGGAATGCTCGGTACAGAAGGTGTGAGCGATGAACTCAACCTCCAAGGAACGAGACTCTCGATCCAGAACCTAGGTCTTCCGACCTCTGAGGATGGGTCGGTGGCGAACCAGGGTACTGTTTGAGGTTACGGAGGAATACCGACAAACTCGTCGTCGTTCTCTCCATGAGAAAAGAAAGCCCACGGGCCATCGGACGACGATACAATCATCTAAAATTTTTAACAAGAGAGGGGGTCAGAACTGAGTAAAAACTCAAGTGAAGTCAAGGTAAGTAAAGAACTAAGAGGGATGAGTAAGAGCAATAAATACGCTATATTTTGCCAAAGCTTTTCTTAGTTTTTTTAAAAAATAAAACTCAAGTCCTTAGGCTCGACCAGTCTAGCTAATGCTCCTACAGTCGTATGCTCTGATACCAGCTCTGTCGGACCCGGATTTCCTAATCCATAATCCTCACAATACAGGCTCTGGATCAAAGCTCTGGATCAGTAGATAGCACTCACAGATACATTGCTGAATCATTTCATACATGGCGTAGAGTTTAGTATATCAGAGTTTATATAGACCGCGTCGGGTCAGGTTTTACAATACAGGCCGAACAGGCCAAAAGATTACATTACAAAAGCGGAAGCGACAATGGAAGCAAAAGGGGTGAGAGCACATCTCTCCATAGGCAAGCGACTGGGGAAACTCGTGTGCGCCCGATATTACCTAAAGACTAAGATAATATAGGATGCACACAAGAACCAACGGAGTCAGATGAACTGGGGCGAGACTAGAACAACTAACGACTACACTACGCTTCATTATCTCCGGGTCCTCCGACTTCTGGATCCTCGTAGTAGTCATAATCTCCAGGGTTTCCTGCTTCTGAGGTTTTTGGGGGAAAGAGCGAGGATGAGCACAACTTCCGTGCTCACGAGCCAATACACAATGCAATAATATACATGCAAGGCTTAACAAGGATGGCTCAGGTTCTTTTATTTGCTAAATCGATGTTTTCAATTATCATAAATACAAAGTCCTATCACTTAGCATTTTTAACAAATTGTATTTTTATAAAGAGAGTAATTGTGCAATATTTAATAACAGCACAGGTTCCCTCCACCTTATACTTAATTTGATTGGGGTTACCCCCACATATTAACATCACTGAGTCTGAAAACTCAGAAAAAATCCAACCCAGGGCTAGGTGAGTCCACCACTTTTTCATACCACCCACAAAGGTTTTTGAAATAGAACTATCTCAAGTTAAGTTCCCATGTCCACCTTTGACCGTAGGCACGACTATTTAAACAGTTTAGATTCTACAGAGGTTGTACACTTTACCCACAAGAGATAATCGTCTTGATATGTACACATGTTTCCGTAGACATGTGAATCAAGGGAAGATCATCACAAGTCCTTTACAATACATCTATCAGTATTAGTTACACCTGCTAAGGTTTCGTCTTCGAAGGGTTACGTCCGTTTAGATTCGTTAACCCTTACCCAGACCCCATCTTGCGCCCTCTTAACGACTTACGTCGTGCGCCCCGACACCCTTCGCCACAGAGGCTTACGACGTCGTAGGACATCTACCTGGTGCAACTCGTACTGAGGGATACAAATTATTTAACCAGATTTGTACTTTACAAACTTGTGGCTGTACTTGTTTTACACGGGAGATCATGACAAGGTTAAATCCTTAGGGTTATCTAGGCGGTTCATTCCACATACCAACCACAACACAACAGTCCTTGGGCTACATTAGCACCTACTGATGTACCATCCATCACACCAGCCGCCCAGACAGAGTAATAACAATTTAGGGTTTTGAGGAGTAAAACCAAATTACCACATTTATCTCAGTCATGGACCGCCAATGACTGGCCAAACTATTTTCATGTTTGAAGAGATGATGATTGGGACATTTTAGTGTCCCGGTACTTAAGCAAGGTTAGCATGTCGCGTAAGTACAACCTATACTAATATTTACCATATAGTTACTAGGGTGACAAGGATTAAGGGATTCAAGTTGTTAAGGATGGCATAATAATTAATTAATCATCAAATGGGTATTTAACTACCTTAAGCTTTAACATATATTTGATTAAAAAATTAAAGCATGCAATTTGCTATTTTTAAAAGAATATATTTTGCATAAAATGTAGGTTCAATATGATCAAAGTATTCACTCGCTTGGGATATAGGCAAGAGGATCTCGATAATCTTGGGCTTGATCAACTTGGGGATCTTTGGCGTCTTCAAATCCTAGTCGGACGAACGTACCGGAAAAAAGGCACAGACAAGCAAAAAGAGCAATTAAATACAAATGAACAACAAATAAACTCCAAATTGAACAAGACCTACGCCATTAGCGAGATCTTGAATTTACAAATTTTTACAAATTTATTTTATAATCTTTGGAGTTAAAATGAGGGAGATACTAATTTTTAAAGCCTCACTTTTGAATTAAAATAGAAGAAGAAAAAGAAAATCAAAAGAAAAAGAAAACGGCGACGGCCCATGAGGCAAGAAACAGCCCACCCCAAAACTTGGGCTGAAACCGGGTGCACGCAGCGGAGCGGGCCCACGGCGAGCGTGGCCTGGAGGAGGTCGCCCACGGGAGAAGCGCCCAGGGGGAGCGCGCCCATCGGCGCGCGTGTCGGACCGGATTTTCTAATCCGAATCCTCTGAGAAAGCAACATGCTATTCCTGGATCGAGAGATAGCACGCACGCATACATTCTTGAACTATTTCATACATGGCGTAGAACCATACCATTCATTAATTAACACAAAGAGTTCACATAGACGCGTCGGTCGTTTTACAATACGGGCCGAACAGGCCAAATTTATTACATTACAAAAGAGCGACGGTAGTTATAGCGGAAGCAAAAGGGTGAGAGCTCATCTCTTCACAGGCAAGCGACTGGGGCAACCTGTGTACAACTGATATTAACCAAGGACCTGGATAATATCGGATGTACGCAAGTACCAATGAGTCCGCTAGACTGGGACGAGACCTAGACTATAGAACCTAGACTATTCTTCATCGACTCCATGCCCATGGACTTCTGGTTCCTCGTAGTAGGCGTAGTCTCCTTCATCTGCGTTATCTGAAGGGTTTGGGGGAGAGCGAGAATGAGCACAACTTCCGTGCTCGCGAGCCAACACGCAATGCAATAATATACATGCAAGGCTTAACAAGGAAGGCTCGGGTTATTTTATTTGCTAAAGCAATGTTTTTAATTATCATAACTACAAAGTCCTATCACTTAGCATTTTAACAAATTGCATTTGGTTAAAGAAAATAATTGTGCAATATTTATATCAGCAGAGGTTCCCTCCACCTTCATGCTTATTTTGATTGTGGTTACGTCCACCACTAAACAACACTGGGTAAGGAGACCCAGGAAAAACGTTCTCAGGGCTAGGTGAGCCCGCCACAATTTCCATACCACCCACAAAGGATTTTTGAAATAGAACTAACTCAAGTTAAGTTCCCATGTCCGCCTTTGACCGTAGGCACGACTGTTTAAACAGTTTATAACTCTGCAGAGACTGTACACTTTACCCACAAGAGACAATTAACTCGTTGCCCTACACGATTCCGTAGTCGTGTAGTCGAGAGGTTGTCACAATAACTTTTCTAAATATCTCGCCCCCTTCCCTCGTCTCACCCATATGGGGTTATGCCCATACGTTGCGCGGGATGTCCACTCTGTGGATCGGCGTGGCGTGGCTACACCTCGGCCGATCGACGAACTTCACCCTTGACTCTGGTGTCCCATCCAAGCCCGACATACCCAGAGCTTGTGCCTCTTTAACCCTCCAAAGAGATGATTTTCAGGATTTGATAAATGTACTAAGCCAAGTCGCGAGCTTGTTGCGCACTTGTGGTTGTACTTGTTATACAGAGAGGTCGTGACAAGATTAAGTCCTTAGGGTTGTGCGGGCGGCTCAACCACATTCCCGCCATTCTCGTGCTACATCCGCACCCACCATCTTACCATCCGCCCAGACGGGGTATTAGCAGTTTAGGGTTTTTGAGATGTAAAATACAACAATTCAACCATCTCAGTCATTTACCCGCAATGACTGCCCAAATCATTTTATGTTTGAAATGATGATGATTAGGACATTTTAATATCCCAGTACTTAAGCAAGTCTAGCATGTCGCTTAAGTACAACTTATAGCTAGTATTACCATTAGTTACTAAGGTGACAACGGAATTAAGGGATTCATTTTATCAAGGATGACATATTAATTAATTAATCCACAACTGGGTATTTAACTACCTTAACCATTAACATACATTGATTATGAAATTAAAGCATGCATTTTGCTATTTTTAAAAGAACATAATTTACATGAAATGTTTGCTCAATATGATCAAAGTATTGACTCGCCTTGAGTGTAGGGAAGAGGGTCCGAGTAGTCTTGTTCTTGATCAACGTGGAGGTCTCCGGTGTCTCCGAACTCTACGCGGGCGAAGTACCGGAAAAAGACACAATAGGCAAAAGGACCAATAAATACACAAGAATACCCAAATGAACTCCAAATTGAACAAAACCTATGCCATTAGCAAGGTCTTGAGTTAGCAAATTTTTAGAAATTTATTTTATAATTTTTGGAGTTGAAATGAGGAAGATATACATAATTGAAGTATTACTTTTAAATTAAAATAGAAAAGGAAATGAAAATCAACAAAAGAAAACGCAATCGACCAAGAACCAAATTCAGCCCGCCCAACACGGCCAAACGCACGGAGGCGCCCACGGCACGGAGCGCGGCCGCGGCGCCATCGCCTAAGGCAACGCGCGGGGCAGAGCGACGCAGCGATGGGGGAGGCAGAGGGGAGGCGGCGGCTCGGGCGACGCCGGGAAGCGGAGGGGGCTCGGGAGTGGCGATGGTGACGGCGACCAAGAGGGGCGGCGACAGAGGCAAGCGGCGGCGCGGAGACGGAATGGGGACGAGGTGGTCCCGAGGCGCGCAGCGGCGGCGAGGCTCACCGAGGCGGCGGCAACCGGAGGTGATGATGGCGATGGCGACGGAGAGGTAAGCGTCTCGGCCTTCTCCTTCCTCTTCCCTTCTTCTTTTACTGCTCTTCTTCCTTCTCGGGTCCTTTGCTTGGGGAAGAAAGAGGGAGGGAGAGATGGGGACAAGGGAGATGCCGGAGGAGGGGGCTTTATAGCCGGGGGAGGGGGAGGACAAGGGGTCCGGAATCGCGGGCACCGGCGGAAGCGGGGGAGCCGGGACGGGACGGGAGCAGGTGCGGCAGGCGGCGACGGCACGCGGCGACGGCGACGGTTGAGTGGACGCAGCATCGCGAGTGGAGGGGTGGGAGAGACGCGCGGCAGCGAGGATGGCACCGCGCGAGGGGCCCGGCGAGGACGAGTCGGTGGGGAGGTGACGCGCCGCGTGGGGGTTGACGCGCCGGGTCAAAGCCGGCCGGGAGAGAGAAGGGGAAGGAGAACGGAGAGGGGTGCTACAGCGGCGCGCTAAAGGGGGCGGCTCGCGGGCAGAGAGGAGAGAAAGGGCGGCAGCGGCAGCGCGGGAGAGAAGAGGGGCCTCAGAGCGCGCGCGCGAGGGAGGGGAAATGGAGGCGCGGCGGGGGCGGCGACGGCAACGGTGACCGGAGGGGAGAGGGAAGGCTCGGGGTGGCGACGGCGGCGCGCGGGGAGGGGGATGAGACGGCGACGATGACGATGACGGCGACAACGACGGAGGGGAGCGGGAGGCGCGGGGGCAATGGCGGCGCTCACCGACGGCGGCGACGGCGAGGTAAGCCCCGGCTTTCTTCTTCCTCTTCTTTCCTTCTTGCTTTTCTTCCTCTCTTCGTCTTGCTTGGGGGGGGGGGGAGAAGGAGAAAATGGGGAGGAGGGAAAGGGAGGTGACGGAGGGGAGCTTTTAAGGGCCGAGGAAGGAACGGGGAGGTTTGGGGGAAGGAGGGTCCAGGCGAGCGTGCGGCGCGCGCACGGGCTAGGCGGCGGAGACCGGAGGAAACGGCAGGCGTGGGGCAGAGGGGTCCGACGGGGCGGCGGCTTCTTGCGCGGCGCGGCGGCGCGTGAGCACGCGGCGCGGTGCGGGGAAAAAGGAAAAGACGAGCGTGCGGCGCGCACAGGGAGGCGGGAACCGGGGGCGACACGACACGGGCGCGGCGGGCACGGGCGGCGGGCAGCGCACGCGCGAGGAGGGGGTTCCGCGGGGAGAAAGAAAAGGGGCGTTACACACGTGATACATCATCGTCACATCGGTAGCGTTCCCTTTTTAGACCCACATACATATAGCCGCCTCCAACGACCAAAATGGCATACAATAATTCACTTGCAGGCTGCAGCAAAGACTAGTCCATGTAGACGTAGGAGTACAACAGCCAAATGCTCTGACTTTAATAACAAAGGATTAGCGGTGAGGTTTGGCAGGACGTACGCGAAGCCGAAAACAAAAGGAAGTTCGGTGAAGAGCTAGCGGCCGGGCCGACGAGAGGAGAGCGATGCCCGGTAAGAGGCAACGCGTGATCGATGCTTATCCTCGTGTTCGTTAGCTACTACACTGTTACAGCGAGCGGCCGCCGTCCAGCTAGAAGTGACGCGGGTGCATGGCTCACGTGGACGTGATGCCTGCTTAATTAGCGAGTATTCGAGCTTCGGCTGGTCCGGGTTGGGCTCACTTCAGGAAATATGACGAACCTCCTTTATTCTTTTCGAAACCATGAGGTAGAGACCTTTGCTGCAAGACCACCATCACTGAGCAGTGAGCGGCATTTGGACTGCTTCCTCTTGGCATGAAAACAACATCAAGCTGCCGAACCAATTGGCCTGGCACGCTCCATCTCTGCGCTCGCCGGCATTCACGTGCACGGCGGGTCGGGTTCGCACACAGCTACGCAAAGGTATTAACAATTCTGCAATGCGATTGGTCGGTCATACATTCATAATGCACAGTAGTAAATGGAAGTCTGAAATAACCAAATAAGCAACAAAACTACAGCAGTACGCTCATGTTCCAGAGCTTGTTGATCCAACAAGTACTTGGTACATGTAGCCGAGTATGTAGCCATCTAGGCCACACAACTGTATACTAGTATAATACAGATAAGGTGGTAAGGCTTGACACATGAATTAAAGCACTGCACAAATGATATACTAATGATTAACCCATACGTACAATACAGAAATGTAGAAGGCGTATTACACGTGGGAACAGTCTGCCACCTTTAGATCAAGTCCGCAAAGCTCTTGCAGATTTAACGAACCATTTGCCGAGTCGACCCCATCGCGTCAGAATGGCTGCTGCAAATCCGACGCCAAAGCCCAGCCCGACGAAGAGAAACAAAACAACATCAACATGCTTCGAGGACTTGTATAAATGTGCTTCACTTGGAGTATAAGGTGAAACGCCACATGGATTAGACAATGGCAGTCCACACAGTCCTGCATTCCCTTCGAATGAACTGTTGTCAAATGTAAAGAATTGGCGTGATTGTGGTATCTTTCCCACCAAGTGATTGTCCGACAAGTTCAGGATGCTAAGAAACGTGAGGTTTGTGAGTTCCTGTGGAATCTCACCCGAGAGTCGGTTGCCAGACAGGTCTAGTGACTCCAGATCAGTCATACCGCCAAGCTGAGCTGGGATCTGTCCCGTGAAGGCATTGTGCGACATGTTCAGTACACGTAGTGAAACAAGTCTTCCAATTGATTCAGGAATAGTACCTCCCAACCTATTATTTGAAAAATCAATTGCTGTTAAGGTAGTCAAGATCCTTACAAACGTCGCAAAGTGCCCCTTGTATGAGATCTCAGTCGAATATTGATAGAGTCTCGTCGTAGCTGACATGTTTTGAGCAGGATCTGATATATTTGGAGCAAGGAATTCTCCTGTACTATTAAACTTGGCCATCATTGATTTTAACCGCCTAAACCATTCTGAACTCAAATTGCCGGAGAAGTTGTTTGAGGCAATATCAATAATTTGCAGGCTAGAGAAGTACTCCCTGGATTGGTGATGCCCAACAATATCACCTATGGAACCATAGAATCGGTTGGATCTCAATATAAGAACAGAAAGATTGGAAAGCCCCCTCAGCCAAGATGGGAAAGTATCAACTATTAGATTGTTTCCGATGTCAAGAACCTCCAATTGACTGCAGTTAGAAAGTGCCCTTGGAAGCTGCCCTTCAATCTTATTGCCATGTAAATCTATTGTCTGGAAAGTACATTCACTTGTAATGTTGGATGGCAACGTCCCCTCAAAGTGATTCTCCCTCAAATTTAATACCTTCAGTCCAACATTTTCTATTAGACAGGATGGAATCGCCCCACTAAAGTTGCTATATGACAGGTCAAGGACCTCTAGCGTGGAATTGCAAACTGAATGCGGTATATGTCCATTTATACTATTGTTGGACATCCTGAGAAAATAGGTTTCGCTAAGATATAAAGTGAAATTTGGAAGAACCGAAGAGAAATTATTGTTTGAATAATCCAAGAATCGTCCCGATGAGTTTGGCATAGGAAGCTGTCCCTGGAGCCTGTTCGAACTAAGATCAAGCATTTCAAATGGAATATTCATAGGGAGCACAGCTGAAGTAAGCTGCATACCGGTGAACATGTTGTGTGAAAGATTTAAATGTGCAACTTCACTGTTCCATATCCCCCATATCCAATTTGGTATATCCCCACTGAGTTTATTGGACGAGAGGTCCAAATAATACAGATCGTTAAGACGTGTTAAAATGCTTGGAAATTTGGCTATATTGCAACACGTAAGTTCTAACCCGACAAGTCCAGAGGGATAAGTTGAGGAAGAGTTAAAGCGCTCATCCATGACAGACAACTTATTGTGTGAAAGGATCAAATATTCGAGCTTTGTTAACCTCCAAAATGAGGTAAGGTCCACCAAACCTACCAAGTTGTTCCATCCAATATCTAGATACCTCAAACTTATGAGTTGAAAGAATGACCTGGGAATCTGCCCTGTCAATCCATTCATGCTTAGGAAGACTGACTTCAGGTGTGTAGATGTCACATCGAACTCCCGTATGTGCCCAGAAAGCTGGTTCCCCGAAAGATATATGTCTCGTAACGCAGGCATAGTGAAAAATGACGCAGGAATTTCTCCTGCAGAAAGAGTTAAAATTTCAGGAATATGCCCAATTATGTTGAGGCAAACAAAAAACATTGAACGAATTTGCTAATTTACGTGCGCCCACAGGAAACTTTTTATGCGGATGCCCGCATTTGACCGCCAGCAACCCCATCCTCTCCCTCATTCTCCATTTCTCACACGCGACTCGAGAGGAGAGGAAACCCTACAATCTCACGCGGCGTGCGTCCGTTGACCCACCCCCACCGTCGCACTGCTCCACCGGCACAGCCTCCACCATCGGCTAGGGCTCAGGGGTCACATCCGACGCAACCAATTTCTCCCCAAGCATCACTGATCTAAAATCATCAACCTAGCGCCGCCATGCCCGGTGGCTACCCACTAGTTCTAGCGCTGCCACTGGGAGCCGCCGAATCTGGTCTGTTTCACGCGCCGCCGTGGTCGTGACCACGCTGGTGACTAAGCCCACCATGGATGCGACAAGGAGGTTGTATGCGAATGTTCTGAGTTGAAACGATTTTTTTTTTCAAATGATTTGAAAGTTTCTAAATCAATTTTTTTTTAAAAAAAATCGCAAGTTTTTGTATAAAAAAGATTTCAAACCCAAACTTTTTGAATCATTTGAAAGTTTTGAACCGGAAGTTTGGTTTATCTTTTTTGAAAGTATTTCGAGTTAGGTTGAAACGGTGTCCGTGAGTTGCTTTGCTCACGGGCGCCCTTAGGATAGTGATCCTCTTGCTGACTAGTGACGTGTTAGAAGGCGAAATGGAGACATGTTACGGTCAAATTTCAGGGATATTTTTTAAGTGAACAATTTTCAGGGATATCAATATAAACAGACTAATAACAAATTAAGGAATTAATTTCACACAGTCAGTGTGTAACTAATTAACATAATTTAATGGAGGTGGCTACTTTGAGAACTTTTAGCTAAACTAGATAGTCTGTACCTTAATTTTCTTGTGCCTGTGGGGGTTATTTTTTTCATTATTTGGTGGCTTACTTCGAAATGTCAAACATAATATATAGTATAGTAGTGTTTGAATTTGTATATATAGTCTTACCACTTAGATAATTGTCCGAGAGGTCAAATTCAATCAACTTATTCAAATTAGCAATTGAACTTGGTATCCTCCCAGAAAAGTTGCATCTTCCTAGTACTAGTGATGTCAACTCCTTGAGTCGCCCAACTGCGTATGGTATTGGCCCAGAAAGTCGAGAACTAGAGATTTCCAAACTTTTCAAGTTAGTGAGGTTGCCAATTGCAGATGGCATTGGCCCATCAAACTGGCAATCAATGATATTCAATATTTCCAAGTTTATGAGAAAACCAACTGTAGATGGTATTGGCCCAGAAAGTCGAGAACTGATGATTTCCAAACTATTCAAGTTAGTGAGGTTGCCAATTGCAGATGGCATTGGCCCATCAAACTGGCAATCAATGATATTCAATATTTCCAAGTTTCTGAGAAAACCAACTGTAGATGGTATTGGCCCATCAAACTGGCAATCATTGATATTCAATATTTCCAAGTTTCTGAGAAAACCAACTGTAGATGGTATTGGCCCAGAAAGTCGAGAACTGATGATTTCCAAACTTTTCAAGTTAGTGAGGTTGCCAATTGCAGATGGCATTGGCCCATCAAACTGGCAATCAATGATATTCAATATTTCCAAGTTTCTGAGAAAACCAACTGTAGATGGTATTGGCCCAGTAAGTCGAGAACTGATGATTTCCAAACTTTTCAAGTTAGTGAGGTTGCCAATTGTAGATGGCATTGGCCCATCAAACTGGCAATAATTAATATTCAATATTTCCAAGTTTCTGAGAAAACCAACTGTAGATGGTATTGGCCCAGAAAAATCAGAATTATCTATAGTCAGGCTTATCAAATTCACGAGATTACCAATTGAAGAAGGCATTGGCCCGAAAAACCGACAATTATCAATATGCAATCTTCTTAAATTTTTGAGATTGCCAATTGCGGATGGCATTGAGTCATGTAGTCTGCAATATTTGAATTTCAAGTTTTCCAAGTCCATGAGATTGCCAATTGCAGATAGTGTTAGCCTGGTGAGGTTGCAGTCAACGATTGTCAAGCTCCTCAAGCTCTTGAAGTTGACGATGGAGGAAGGCATTGCGCTAGAGAAGTCACATTCGAAGAGCTCCAAGCTTGTCAAGTTCTTTAGGTCTCCGATCCGTGAAAATATTGATCCTAACTCTCTTAAGAAGCCCAGCCTAGTGAGACACAATTGGCTTATAGACCCAAACATATCAAACGAAGAGAGGAAGTGACTAGAAATAAATTTCCCATCAAGACCTAACTCTTTCAATGACTTGAAATTGCTAGAAGAGCTCGGTTTAGCATAGGACAAGTCAGTCCAATCTAGTCTCAAAGTCTCTAAAGAACTCGCATTTGAAAAGTTTGGCAAATTCCCTGAAAGATTCATATTCCAGGACAAATCAAGGACCCTTAGATTTTTCGATTGGAAGACTCTACAAGGGAACTGCCCCTCAAGATTAGTATTAGCAAGTTGAAGCACACTTAAATTGACAAAATCCATGAAGAATTCTGGAAACGGACCAGCAGAGAAAACATGGTTGTATCGGAGGTTGATCACAGTTAGAGAGCGGAGGCTCGAAAGGGAATGGTGAATCGGACCATAGAGAAGACACTCCTCCAAGCTAAGAACCTGAAGATGAGGAACTGATTTAGCTAGAGCATTGCACCACTCTTCTCCGCTACTATATATGAACACTTCATCAAGGTAGAGCTCTCTCAAATTGCTGAGGTTCCGCACTATGGTTTGAAAATTAGATACCGAGAGCGAGTTAGATGAGCCAACAAAACTGTCGTCGTCGTCATCATCATGATTAGAAAGATCCAAAGAGATAAGGTTCACAAGTTGGCCGATGCCAACAGGTATCTCGCCTGAGAAGCCCGAATTGGAGAGGTTGAGGTGGGTGAGCAAGGTAAGCTTCTCGAATCCAACATCTGACATGCTATAGCTGTAAAAATAATTCATGCTAAGATTAAGCATTCGTAGGGAGGTAAGATTAAAGACCACAGGGTTGAGGCCACGACTATAGAATTCGTGGGGATGAGGTACCTGTATCCATAGAAGTCATTCATGCTATATCTGTAAAAAAATCATGCTAAGATTAAGCATTCGTAGGGAGGTAAGATTAAAGACCACAGGGTTGAGGCCACAACTATATAATTCGTGGGGATGTGGTACCTGTATCCACCAAAGTTATTCATGCTAAGGTCGAGTGTTCGGAGAGAGGTGAGATTAAAGATCACAGGGTCGAGGCCATAGCTGAACAAGCCACGCCCACTGAGATCAAGAGCGGTGACAAGGCCCGAGGAGTTGTCGCAGCAGATACCCTCCCAGAGACAACAGTCGATACCAGTTTGCCAAGATGGAAGGGTGGTGGTGGAGTACTCATCGAAGGATAAGGACTGCTTTAGTTTGAGCAGAACCTTAGCCTGATCTGGACGACATTGGATAGGAGCAGAGTGGTGAGTGAGGTTACCATTAGCATGGGCGCTAGAGGTGGTGAGTATGTGGAGTTGTGCAAGAAAGAGCAGTAATACCCAACCAACAGAAGCCATTAGCTAGAGTGATCTAACACAAGTATGGACTCTTAACAGGATATGAAAAAGAGGATGTGTTCGTACTTCCAAAGAGGCACATGCATATATAATGGTAGTATACGTAATGACGGATTTGTGAAACGGAGATTTAATTACACTTTTTAAGCAAGTCTTCCCGGAAGTCCTCGACGAATGAGATCGAGCTCATGGAGTTGATGGTCTTAATTTGAAAATTCAAAGTCGTGGCATGAAGGTACGTCAAGTAGGAGTAAGATATAGGAGTGATGGGCCAGGAAAGGAAAGATTCAAATAACGCAAGACTTCCCTGGCCGTTAGCCAGAGAGAAGCTCCCCCAATGCAGGACTTGCAGTACTTACGTGTACCATGGGTTCTACCTAACTGCGACTCTCGACAGAACCTTTCGCAAGTGACTCTTCCAACTCTTGTGCAGAAATTATAACGCATGACTTTCAAGTCGACCTCCAAGTGAAATACGCACCTATATATGTACGAACGAAGGTGGGATTGAAGGATATTTTGAATCCGTCTGGGATAAGAGTTCGGAGAAGCAACACAAAGTTCCTTTTGTTTCTTATTTTTTGTTTTTGGTTCGATCATGGAAGAACCTAGTGTAGTGACGGGTTTGTGAGAAGGCATACTAATTAAGTTTAAGCTGGTCTTCGAAGTCCACCAACAATCAACATCAAGTAATATGGCACAGTAGTAGTAGCTGCAAATTGATGCAATGAACCAGGGAACCAAGGGAAGTTCCAGTAAAGCAAGTCTTCTATTGCGTGTGAGATGGTCGGGCGCAACTGTGACTCTTAAAGATTTTTCCTTCAAACAGAAACCGTACCATCAGACAGCTGTATATTAGTTTTGGAGGAGCTACTGGTTATTGCTAATTAGTATTCAAATTTTGAACTTTTTAGATCTAGATTCAATACATGATATCACTTTGCCTTCTTCTCTCATGAGATGTCACCAAGCATAATATAGATAAAAAAATTCAAGTACTCATAAACCCAAAAAAATACCCGAGTACTCTCTAGCAAACCCCTATTGGTAATTGGCTTTGGTTACCACTGTCTGAGTGGATTAGATTGTTACTTGTAATTAAGTAGCAACTACCGTCCAGTGCAGGTCGCACCACCACCACTTAGCCTTAGCTGCAAGTAAAAATGTCGTTGATTGATACATGCACGCAAGACCTGCATTATTTACGTGTGCCATGGGCTATGCCTTTACGTGATTCTGACTCTTTTGAGTCTTGCCTCTACGTGCTGACGAGTTTGGCATAGGAAGCTGCCCCTGGAGCCTATTGCAACTAAGATCAAGCATTTCGAATGGAATATTCATAGGGAGCACAGCTGAAGTAAGCTGCATACCGGTGAACATGTTGTGTGAAAGATTTAAATATGCACCTTCACTGTTCCATATCCCCCGTATCCAATTTGGTATATCCCCACTGAGTTTATTGGACGAGAGGTCCAAATAATACAGATCGTTAAGACGTGTTAAAATGCTTGGAAATTTGGCTACATTACAACACGCAAGTTCTAACCCGACAAGTCCAGAGGGATAAGTTGAGGAAGAGTTAAAGCGCTCATCCATCACATACAACTTATTGTGTGAAAGGACCAAATATTCGAGCTTTGTTAACCTCCAAAATGAGGTAAGGTCCACCAAACCTACCAAGTTGTTCCACCCGATATCAAGAACCCTCAAACTTATGAGTTGAAAGAATGACCTGGGAATCTACCCTGTCAATCCATTCATACTTAGGAAGACTGACTCCAGGTGTGTAGATGTCACATCGAACTCCCGTATGTGCCCAGAAAGCTGGTTCCCCGAAAGATGTATGTCTTGTAACGCAGGCATAGTGAAAAATGATGCAGGAATTTCCCCTGCAGAAAGAGTTAAAATTTCAAGAATATGCCCAATTATGTTGAGGCAAACAAAAAACATTGAACAAATTTGCTAATTTACGTGCGCCCACAGGAAATTTCTCACACGCGACTCAAGAGGAGAGGAAACCCTACAATCTCAAGCGGTGTGCGTCCGTTGACCCACCCCCACCGTCGCACTGCTCCACCGGCACAGCCTCCACCGTCGACTAGGGCTCCGGGGTCACATCCGACGCAACCAAGTTCTCCCCAAGCATTACTGACCTAAAATCATCAACCTAGCGCCGTGTAGCGCCTCCTTTTCTTCCTCCTCCCTTGGGTCAACCCCGCCTGGACCCCCCTTCTTTTTCTCCTTCCTGGAGTCGCCCGCCCGACCCCTCGCTGCTGCTCTGCCGCCGCGCCCCTCTCTTCTCCCGCACGCGTGCACGCCACCTCCTGGCACCCTCTGCCGCCTCGTGCCCGCCTACTCCCTGCCGCCTCACCTACCTCCAGATTGGTCGCCTCCGTGCACGGAGAAGCACCCTGCCACCATCATCACCCGTGCGCACGCTCGCCCGGACCCCCCTCTCCCCCGAGCCTCCGCGCTCCTCCCCCGGCCTTTAAAACCCGGTGCCTCCCCTCCCCTTTTTCGTCCTCAAGCAAAGAAGAAGAGAGGAAGAGGAGCAAGAAGAAGAGAGGAAGAAGAAGAGGCCGAAGCCCTTACCTCCTTTGTCGCCGTCGTTGTCGGTGAGCCTCGTCGCCGCCGCTCCCGCTCCTCGCTGGCGCCACCACCCTCCGTCGCACCGTCGCCACCGCCACCGCCGTGCCCCAGAGCCCTCCCCTCCGCCGCCGCCGCCCCCGACCCCGCTCCTCCCTCCGCGCCACCGCCGCTCGTTTTCCCTCCTCTTTCCCTCACTCGACCCGAGCCACCCCGCCTCCTTTCTTCGCCTGGGTAGGCCGTCCGTGGCCGCACCTCCACGCCCCCGTGGGCCGTGCTCACGTGCGCGCGCCGTTTTGTCCTTGGGCCGCACCGGTTTTTCTTTTTTGTTGGATTTTCTTTTCCTTTTTCTATTTTAATTCAAAAGAAAGACTTTAAAAATTCATATCTCCCTCATTTTAACTCCAAAAATCATGAAGTAAATTTCTAAAAATTTGTAAATTCAAGATCTTGCTAATGGCATAGATCTTGTTTAATTTGGAGTTTATTTGTTGTGCATTTGTATTTATTTGATCTTTTTGCTTGTCTGTGCCTTTTTCCAGTACTTCGCCCGCGTAGAGTTCGAAGACGCCGGAGACCTCCAAGTTGATCAAGGACAAGACTACTCGGACCCTCTTACCTACAATCAAGGTGAGTCAATACTTTGATCATATTGAACCTACATTTTATGCAAATTATATTATTTTAAAATAGCAAATTGCATGTTTTAATTCTTTAATCAAATATATGTTAAAGCTTAAGGTAGTTAAATACCTATTTGATGATTAATTAATTATTATGCCATTCTGGACAACTTGAATCCCTTAATCTTTGTCACCCTAGTAACTATATAGTAATACTAGCTATAGGTTGTACTTAAACAACATGTAGACTTGCTTAAGTACTAGGACATTAAAATGTCTTAATCATCATCTATTTCAAACATAAAATGATTTGGGCAGTCATTGGTGGTCCATGACTGAGATAAATGTGGTAATTTGGTTTTACTCCTTAAAACCCTAATAACTTGCTGTTACTATCTGGGTGGATGGAGAGGTGGATGGTATAACATTGGGTGCTAATGTAGCCCAAGAAATGTTATTTTGTGGTTGGTATGTGAAAGAACCGCCCAGATAACCCTTAAAGACTTAATATTGTCACGACCTCCTGTGTATAACAAGTACAACTACAAGTCTACAACAAACCGTGACTTGGCTTAGTAAATTTATCAAACTTGGAATGCATCGCACTAGTGGTTTGGGAACGTGCAAGCCCGCGGTAAATACGGCTTGAATGGGATACCGAGGCAAGGGTGAAGTCACCTGCCGCTGTGGGTAGTCCAATCCAACTACACCAGCAGCGGGGGTGAACATCCCGCACGAACGTATAGACATAACCCCATATAGGTGAGATGACTGAAAGGGCGAGGTAGTTGAAAAGTCATAGTGACAACCTCTCGACTACACGACTACGGAATCGTGTAGAGCAACGAGTTAATTGTCTCTTGTGGGTAAAGTGTACAATCTCTACAGAGTTATAAACTGTTTAAACAGTCGTGCCTACGGTCAAAGGTGGACATGGGAACTTAACTTGAGTTAGTTCTATTTCAAAAACCTTTGTGGGTGGTATAAAAAATATGGTGGGCTCACCTAGCCCTGGGTTGGATTTTCCCTGAGTTTCCACACTCAGTGATGTTAATATGTGGGGTTAGCCCCAATCAAAATAAGCATGAAGGTGGAGGTAACCTCTGCTAATACAAATATTGCACAATTACTCTCTTTAATAAAATGCAAACTTGCTAAAATGCTAAGTGATAGGATTTTGTAATTATGATAATTAAAAACATTGCTTTAGAAAATAAAAGAACCCGAGCCATCCTTGTTAAGCCTTGCATGTATATCATTGCATTGTGTGTTGACTTGCGAGCACGGAAGTTGTGCTCATTCTCGCTCTCCCCCAAACCCTTCAGATAACGTGGATGAAGGAGACTACGCATACTATAAGGATCCAGATGTCAACGAGCAAGGAAATGATGAAGAGTAGTCTAGTTCTCGTCCCAGTCTAGTGGACTTGTTGGTACTTGCGTACAACCGATATTATCCAGATCCTTGGTTAATATCAGTCGTACACAGGTTGCCCTAGTCTCTCACCTGTGAAGAGATGAGCTCCACCCCTTTTGCTTCCGTTGTAGTCTACGTTGCTTTTATGTAATCAATTTGGCCTGATCGGCCCCTTTTGTAAAACTCGACCCGACGTGGTCTATGTCACTCTGATGGTTGTAATAAATTCAATAATTTAGTTCACGCCATGTATGAATAATTCAGCAATATACCTATGAGTGCTATCTACTGATCCAGGGAATAGCACAGTGTTCTCACAGAGGATTCAATATTAGAAAATCCGGGTCTGACAGAGCTGGTATCAGAGCATACGATTGTAGAGTCTTAGTTAAATTGGTCGTTGCCTTAAGAACTTGGATCTTACTTTCAAAAATTAAGAAAAAACTTTTGCTAAAATATAGAATATTTATTGCTTCTACTCTTCACTTTTAGTTCTGTACTTATCTCTACTTCACTTGAGTGTTACCTTGTTTCTGACCTCCTCTTGTTTTCAAATTTTGTAGATGGCTACTCCGTCCTCCGATGGCCCGTGAGACTTTTACTCTCACGAAGAAGATGGAAGTGAGTTCGTGGACATTCTCCGCCAACTCATGCACCACCTGGATTACCGCTGTAACCCTATCTTCAGAGGATGAAAGACCCAAACCCTGGACTAAGAGTTGTGGACCATGGAGGTTTTCCTCTATGCTAGAGAGGGTGAGTTCATCACTCACACTTTTAGACCCGCAATTCCCCAAAGCAGCTGTTCTGAAGCAGTCCAAGACGCCGCACGCTTCACCTGCACCCGTCTAACTCAGATGCATGAGGACCTTCTGCTGGAAGCGCCCTTCCACTACTTTCAGCCTCTCCAGGAAGGAGAATTCGACCACGAGATCTTTGTCATCATGTTGGTGTAGTCAGGATAGTCTAGGTTAGCTAGCAGTGCTTGTTAGGCAGTCTTTTGGTCTGCAAGCACCTTTTTCCTTCTTTTACCCCAGTCAGTAGACGTTGTGTTTGTATCTCGTATCCCCTAGCCTATACGCTATGCTTCAGGAGTCATGTAACACCTAATTTCCTTAATACAACACAACCGTTCTAAGCTTTGTATTGTAATTGTTTCATTTGCTTATTGGTTTTGTTCTCTTCTGTGTGTGCTTTAGAGGGCTAGTAAACCCTCATATATCCCCTCTAGTTCTTAAACCCCCTTCTGTTCGCTTCAGTTAGCACCAAAGAGAGCCGCAGCCCAAGGAAGTGGTGCCAGTTGCAAAAGAAAGATGATAGCACGAAAGCCACAAGACCGCTACCCTCAGCAGTCAGTAGTTCTTGACATCTCATCATTCAATCAATTAGCAGCCCAGCCACCAAGAGCTCCAACTCCAACTCCGCACTCTAGTGGGAATGTTTTTCACACTTCTTGCTCTACCAGACAATCGGCATCCTTCAACCCGCTAGCCCACCTTCACTGCTTCAGCTATGGAAAAAGGGCACTTCGCTAAAAGATTCCCCCAGAAGAAGCTTCGTCTTGCGCGATATACAAAAGACGACAAAGCGGACCTTGCCGCCCATCAACTTAAAGAATTACCCAGAAGAAGTTGTCACCTTAAAGACAATGGCGCCGCTACGCCTGAAGAACCCCTGAAGGTTACCACTTGCTTCCATTGCGAAAATACCGAACACTTCGCCGACAAATGCCCCAAAGGAAGCAAGGCCAGAGGATCAAATGTTTCTATTGCAGTAACCTAGGACACCATATGAACATCTGTCCCCAACGAAATCTTGAAGAACCAGCAAGGAACGTCATCGCCACCAACCTCGGCCTTAGCAATGAGGAACTTATCAAGAGCCCCAGCAAGAGGCAAGTCGTACATGCTGAAGTTCTACCAGACCCAGAAGCTCTACCAGATGCTTGCCTTGAATGTGGCAAGACAGAACATGTCACCCAATTATGTCCTCCAATACGACAAGATGCAAGAGGAGCATGCTTCATATGTGGGCAATACGGACACTATTGCTATATGTGCCCAGTACCATACTGTCCCTGTTGTAATGAACATCATCAATCAGAAGATTGTCTTATGAATCCAGTAGCATGCATGTGTTGTGGAGAAAAAGGACACCCAGCAGACCAATGTCATGTAAAGTGTCCCAACTGCGATGAGGACCATCAACCAGGTGATTGTCCGATGCTTAAAGTTACGTGCTTCCTCTGCGAAGGACAAGACCACTGCCCCCAAAGACTACTCCTTATGCCTATTCCTGACCAAAGCCGCCAAGTTGCAGCGAACAAGTTTCCAAGCCGCTGTGAGAATCGTCATGAATGAAGTTGGCCAGGACAACCAATGTCAGATTTTAAAGGAGAATAGCCAGATTGCACCGAAGTGTCAGGATACCTCGGTAGAAATGAGAAGAAATAAGATTGTTCTTCATACTCACCACCCCACGGAACCATCTGCAGTGCGCAACCCAATAGCTCATCTTTGTTGCTTCAATTGTGGAGAAAACGGACACTTTGCTAGAAGGTGCCCTCAACCAGTCACCCTAAGGGGGTACAACTTGAGAGCCACACTAGCTCGAGGTCGACTTCGCCAAGCAAAGTTATCAAACCTCGCAGCATCCAAAGCCACTTCGCAAGCCAAAGGCAAGGCCGTGTCAACCATATCATCGCCGCAGGCCCAAGCAAAGATCGTGGAGTAATACGAGGCACGCTCTCTCGCCTTCCTCCCTTGTTCTCTCTCGTCTAGTGTGCTTTTCCCTCTCGTCTATCGTGCTTTCTTCCTCTTATCTATGAAACCGGTGAAGACTTATTGAAGATTGTTCAAATAGGTAAGTCGCAAGGAAGCTATTCTTGTTGGGGTTAACTAGTGTATCTGGATGCCAAGCTATATAGTTTTGGGGAAAAAAATCATTGATGGGACTGATCTTGGGAATTGAAGATTTTAAGATTTGCCGATGTTATAAGAAGTTCTTGTGAATACTAGAGCATGTTGATGGATAAGCCTTGATTATAAATAGTTTAAAGAATAGCAGATCGATGGATTATATAGATTATGGAGAAAGAAAATGATCGTGGAGGAAAATTTTGATTAATCATGAAGGATATAGGAATCTGAAGTACCGATTAGATTATTAGGAGAGATTGGATTTTCATCGAGTCTCAAGTTGATCATGATGTTGGCTGGAAACTTGGAGTTGAGGTATGTGTGCATTAAAGGTAGAGAGTAAAATGCAAAAAAAAAATGGTTTTCCCTTAATCGATTCGTAATGTTAATTTTAGTAGAGTTGGTTAAATCTTGGTTGAATTGAAGGAATACATGATTATTGAAAAGTGGATTATTAGAGATTGGATTTCGAAATTACATGGTTATTGTGATTGGATCGTAGAGAAATTGATGAAATGGTGGAGTTAACTAAATAAAAGTGTTCGGATGATATATAATTGTTGGTATTGGATAATTAAAGATTGGATTATAGACAGATAAGTGTCGGAAGATTGGATTATAGGATTACCAATCCATGATGTTGATTTTTGCGAATTAAGTTGAATCAAGAAAATATGGAAATACTTGGGTATGTTGGTAACATTTGATTCAAATTTGATATGATTGAATAGAGAAGTTGGGATTTAATTTTTTTTTGGTTGGACTATATAGATACGTCTGGATCAGATTACAAAATTGTATAATTATTGGATGTTGATTGTAAGAATACCTTACTAATGGATTATAGCAATACCGATTGGTGAAAAGATTGGATTGTAGGGATACGTGATTCTTGGAGATCGATTATAGGATTATACAATTGTTGATTGTTGGAGGATGAATCATGGGAATAAGCTATTATTGAATATTGGATCTTAGACCTATAATCGTTGGAAATTGGATTAAGAAATTAGATCATTACTGAGAGTTGGATATTCAAAATACATGATTATTAACTATTGGATTGTTGGGTATTGAAGTACGATTCTTATATTGATGGAAATCTCACTAGTATTAAAGTTGGACTAAACCATTGTTGGATAGATGGTGATAAAATAATTCGGCGGATTGACTTTGAATTTATGGATTACAAGCAATCTTTTGGAAGAGTCTATAATGGGGGTATTAGATTTATAAAGACATTCTGGAGGATTACAATTGATAAATATGCTTTAGGAATTAAGTGAATGATGTCGCGAATTTGGCTAAGAATTTTGGAGGAAGCAATTGCACGATTATAATCTTTGGAGAATTTCGTTCCAAAAAGGGATAAAATAAAATTTAGCATAATCTTGAAGTTTGTCGGATTGAAAGATACGATTATTGCTACTAGATTTTGTGGATTTATGAAGTGAAGAGATCTTGCAATCAAAGTGGTGAATCTATTGGATTATTTAAGTATATGCCTAAGAGATTTAATTTGGTGACTTTATGCTATGCTGGAATGGTAGATTTCAATGATAATGAGAATCAGATCTAGCAATTTGAAAGACAAAATTGATAGCTTTTTAGTTGGCACTCCAGTACCTGGTTATGAACCAGCAGTTTGGCATCGGTTCACCAAGTGGGACCTACCACTGCAGCTGTCAGAGATACGCAACATCTTTACTTTGGGTTGTAGTAGAAGAAATATCTCTGAGTACCTGAAAAGCAGACTTTAGTCAAAACCATCGCACTTGAGAAAGATCTGAATTACCCAGAACATCCAATCCAATTCTTGACATCATGGAGAAGCAAATCAGACGTCAGATCATCCACCTTTGTAAGGTCCAATGGAGACACCACTCCGCCAAAGAAGCCACCTGGGAGCGCGAAGATCAACTGAAGCTGGATTTCCCGTCCCTGTTCTCAGAGCAGCCCGAATCTCGGGGACGATATTCTATTTAAGGTGGGTAGGATTTGTAGCGCTCCCTTTTCTTCCTCCTCCCTCGGGTCAACCCCACCCGGACCCCCCCTCCTTTTCTCCTTCCTGGAGATAGCTCCGCCCGGATCCCCCCTCGCACGTGCTCTGCGTCGCCACCGCGCCCCTATCTTCTCCCGCACGTGTGCACGCCACCTCCTGGCGCCCTCTGCCGCCTCGTGCCCGCCTACTCCCTACTGCCTCACCTACCTCCCGATTGGTCACCTCTGTGCACAGAGAAGCACCCTGCCACCATCATCACCCGTGTGCACGCTCGCCCGGACCCCCCTCTCCCCTGAGCCTCCCTACTCCTCCCCCGACCTTTAAAACCCAGCGCCTCCCCTCCTTCTCCTTTCCCTCCCCTTTTTCGTCCTCAAGCAAAGAAGAAGAGAGGAAGAAGAGCAAGAAGAAGAGAGGAAGAAGAAGAGACCGAAGCCCTTACCTCCTTCGTCGCCACCGCCGTCGGTGAGCCTCGTCGCCGCCACTCCCGCTCCTCGCCGGCGCCACAACCCCCCTCGCACCATCACCATCGCCACGCCCCCGAGCCCTCCCCTCCGGCCGCTGTCGCCCCCGTTTCCCCCCTCTTTCCCTCGCTCGGCCCGAGCCGCCCCGCCCACCTCCTTTTCCTCCGCCCGGGGTAGGTCGCGCCCGTGGGCCGCGCCTTCACACCCCCGTGGGCCACGCTCGCGCCGCACGCGCCATTTCAGCCCGAGCCGTGGGCTGGGCCGATTTCTTGTCTGTGGGCCGCGCCGGTTTTTCTTTTTCGTTGGATTTTCTTTTCCTTTTTCTATTTTAATTCAAAAGAAAGACTTTAAAAATTCATATCTCCCTCATTTCAACTCCAAAAATTATGAAGTAAATTTCGAAAAAATTGTAAATTCAAGATCTTGCTAATGGCATAGGTCTTGTTTAATTTGGAGTTCATTTGTTATGCATTTGTATTTATTTGCTCTTTTTACTTGTCTGTGCCTTTTTCTGGTACTTCGCCCACGTAGAATTCGAAGACGTCGGAGACTTCCAAGTTGATCACGGACAAGACTACTCGGACCCTTTTACCTACAATCAAGGCGAGTAAATATTTTGATCATATTGAGCCTACATTTTATGCAAATTATATTATTTTAATATGCAAATTACATGCTTTAATTCTTTAATCAAATATATGTTAAAGCTTAAGGTAGCTAAATACCTATTTGATGATTAATTAATTATTATGCCATCCTTGACAACTTGAATCCCTTAATCTTTGTCACCCTAGTAACTATATGATAATACTAGCTATAGGTTGTACTTAAGCGACATACTAGACTTGCTTAAGTACCGGGATATTAAAATATCCTAATCATCATCTATTTCAAATATAAAATGATTTGGGCAGTCATTGGTGGTCTATGACTGGGATAAATGCGGTAATTTGGTTTTACTCCTCAAAACTCTAATAACTTGTTGTTACTATCTGGGTGGATGGAGAGGTGGATGGTATAACATTGGGTGCTAATGTAGCCCAAGGAATGTTATTTTGTGGTTGATATGTGGAAAAACCGCCCAGATAACCCTTAAGGACTTAATCTTATCACGACCTCCTGTGTATAACAAGTACAACCACAAGTCTGCAACAAACCGCGACTTGGCTTAGTAAATTTATCAAACCTGAAATGCATCGCACTGGTGGTTTGGGAACGTGCAAGCCCGCGGTAAATACGGCTTGAATGGGACACCGAGGCAAGGGTGAAGTCACCTGCCGCTGTGGGTAGTCCAATCCAACTACACCAGCAGCGGGGTAGAGCATCCCGCAAGAACGTATGGACGTAACCCCATATAGGTGAGATGACTGAAAGGGCGAGGTAGTTGAAAAGTCATAGTGACAACCTCTCGACTACACGACTACGGAATCGTGTAGGGCAACGAGTTAATTGTCTCTTGTGGGTAAAGTGTACAATCTCTGCAGAGTTATAAACTATTTAAATAGTCGTGCCTACGGTCAAAAGCGGACATGGGAACTTAACTTGAGTTAGTTCTATTTCAAAAACCTTTGTGGGTGGTATGAAAAATGCGGTGGGCTCACCTAGCCCTGGGTTGGATTTTCCCTGAGTTTCCAGACTTAGTGATGTTAATATGTGGGGTTAGCCCTAATCAAAATAATCATGAAGGTGGAGGTAACCTCTGCTAATACAAATATTGCACAATTACTCTCTTTAATAAAATGCAAACTTGCTAAAATGCTAAGTGATAGGATTTTGTAATTATGATAATTAAAAACATTGCTTTAGCAAATAAAAGAACCCGAACCATCCTTATTAAGCCTTGTATGTATATCATTGCATTGTGTGTTAGCTTGCGAGGACGGAAGTTGTGCTCATTCTCGCTCTCCCCCAAACCCTTCAGATAACGTGGATGAAGGAGACTACGCATACTATGAGGATCCAGATGTCAATAAGCAAGGAAATGATGAAGAGTAGTCTAGTTCTGTAGTCTAGGTCTCGTCCGAGTCTAGTGGACTTGTTGGTACTTGCGTACAACCGATATTATCCATGTCCTTGGTTAATATCAGTCGTACACAGGTTGCCCCAGTCGCTTGCCTGTGAAGAGATGAGCTCCACCCCTTTTGCTTCCGCTGTAGTCTACGTTGCTTTTATGTAATCAATTTGGCCTGATCGGCCCCTTTTGTAAAACTCGACCCGACGTGGTCTATGTCACTCTGATGGTTGTAATAAATTCAATACTTTAGTTCACGCCATGTATGAATTATTCAGCAATGTACCTATGAGTGCTATTTACTGATCCAGGGAATAGCACAGTATTCTCACGGAGGATTCGGGATTAGAAAATTCGGGTCCGAGCCTCGTGGCACCCACTAGCTCTAGTGCAGCCGTTGGGAACCACCGAATCTTGTTTGTTTCACGCACTGTCGTGGCCGTGACCCTGCCAGCAACTAAGCCCACCATGGATGCGACAAGGAGGTGGTATGTGAAAGTTCTGAATTGAAATGATTTTTTTTCAAATGATTTGAAAGTTTTTAAATCATTTTTTTGAAAAAAAAAATCGTAAGTTTTTGTATAATTTTTTTTCAAACCCAAACTTTGTGAATCATTTGAAAGTTTCAAATCGGAAGTTTTGTTTATGTTTTTTGAAAGTTTTTCGAGTTCGGTTGAAACGGCGTCCGTGAGTTGCTTTGCTCATGGGTGCCCTTAGGATAGTGATCCCCTTGTAGACCAGTGACGTGTTAGAAGGCGAAATGGAGACATGTTATGGTTAAATTTCAGGGATAATTTTTAAGCAGACAAGTTTTAGGGTTATGAATATAAATGTCAAACAGAATATATATAATAGTGTTTGAATTTGTACATATAGTCTTACCGCTTAGAAAATTGTCCGAGAGATCAAATTCAATCAACTTATTCAAATTAGCAATTGAACTTGGTATCCTCCTAGAAAAGTTGCATCCTCGAAGTCGTAGTGATGTCAACTCCTTGAGTTGCCCAACTGCGTATGGTATTTGCCCAAAAAGTTGAGAACTGGAGATTTCCAAACTTTCCAAGTTAGTGAGGTTGCCAATTGCAGATGGCATTGGCCCATCAAACTAACAATCCATGATCTTCAATATTTCCAAGTTTCTGAGAAAACCAACTGTAGATGGTATTGGCCCTAAAAACCCATAATTATCCATATGCAATCTTCTTAAATTTGTGAGATTGCCAATTGCAGATGGCATTGAGTCATGTAGTCTGCAATCATGGAATTCCAAGCCTTCCAAGTCCATGAGATTGCCAATTTGTCGGACCCGAATTTCATAATCCAAAATCCTCTGTAAAAATACTGTGTTATTACCTAGATCAGTAGGTAGCACTCACAAATACATCACTGAATCAATTCATACATGGCGTAAAACTACAGCGGAAGCAAAAATGGTAGAGATCATCTCTCCATAGGCAAGTGACTGGGGTGACCTGTATACGACTGATATTAACCAAGGACTGGATAATATCGGTTGTACGCAAATACCGAGCGAGTCCACTTAGACTGGGACGAGACCTAGACTACAGAACTAGACTACTCTTCATTATTTCCTTACTCGTTGACTTCTGGATCCTCGTAAAATGCATAGTCTCCTTCATCCACATTATCTGAAGGGTTTGGGGGAGAGCTAGAATAAGCACAACTTTTATGCTCGCGAGCCAATACACAATGCAATAATATACATGCAAGGCTTAACAAGTTTGGCTCGGGTTCTTTTATTTGCTAAAGCAATGTTTTCAATTATCATAATTACAAATTCCTATCACTTATCATTTTAACCAAATTGCATTTTGTTTAAAGAGAGTAATTGTGCAATATTTGTATCAGCACAGGTTCCCTCCATCGAAAATTCTACTTGATGCTTATTTTGATTAGGGCTAACCCCACATATTAACATCACTGAGTCAGGAAGCTCAGGCCAAAACCAAACTCAGGGCTAGGTGAGCCCGCCACATTTTCAATACCACCCACCAAGGTTTTTGAAATAGAACTAACTCAAGTTAAGTTCTTATGTCCGCCTTTGACCGGAGGCACGACTGTTTAAACAGTTTATAACTCTATAGAGATTGTATACTTTACCCACAATAGATAGTCATACTCGTTACCCCACATGATTCCTTAGTCATGTAGTTGAGCGACCATCACAGTAACCTTTCAAAGTATCTTGCCCTTCCAATCATCTCACCTATATGGGGTTGCGCCCATGCGTTCGTGCAAGATGTTCACCTCCGCTGCTGGTGTAGTTGGATTGGACTACCCACAGCGGCTGGTAACTTCACTCATGCCTCGGTGTTCCATTCAAGCCGTATTT
The DNA here is from genome assembly GCA_036346255.1 of Ampelocalamus luodianensis. NCBI lineage: Eukaryota > Viridiplantae > Streptophyta > Magnoliopsida > Poales > Poaceae > Ampelocalamus > Ampelocalamus luodianensis. Next base: position 2,570,789 of record CM070617.1, on the reverse strand, counting down.
ACCATGCGCTTGCACGTTCCCAATCCACCAGTGAGGTGCATTCCGGGTTTGATAAATTTACTAAGCCAATTTGTACTTTACAAACTTGTGGTTGTACTTGTTTTACACGGGAGGTCATGACAAGATTAAGTCCTTAATCCATCCGAGAGGTTCATAACACATACCCACCATTCTCGTGCTACGTTAGCACCCACCACCTTGCCATCCGCCCAGATGTGGTAAAAGCAAGTTATTAGGGTTTTTGAGGAGTAAAATCCAAATTGCCATATTTATCTCAGTCATGGTCCACCAATAACTGCTCAAACTATTTTTTATGTTTGAAGAGATGATGATTGGAACATTTTAATGTCCCGGTACTTAAGCAAGACTAGCATGTCGCTTAAGTACAACTTATAGCTAGTATTACCATATAGTTACTAGGGTGACAAAGATTAAGGAATTCAAGTTGTCAAGGATGACATAATAATTAATTAATCATCAAATGGGTATTTAACTACCTTAAGTTTTAACATACATTAGCTTAAAGAATTAAAGTATGCAACTTGCTATTTTAAAAGAATATAGTTTGCATAAAATGTAGGCTCAATATGATCAAAGTATTGACTCGCTTGGGATATAGGTAAGAGAATTTTGATAATCTTGGGCTTGATCAACTTGGGGATCTCCGGCGTCTTCAAATCCTAAACAGGCGAAAATACCGGAAAAGACACAATGGCAAAGAGAGCAAATAAATACACAAGAATACACAAATTAACTCCAAATTGAACAAGACATATTCCATTAGCAAGATCTTGAATCAACAAATTTTTAGAAATTTATTTTATAATTTTTGGAGTTATAACGGAGAAGAACGGAATTAACAAGGATTAAAAGAATTGAAAGAGAGAGAGAGAGAGAGAGAGAGGGGAAAGTCCACAGCACAGTGCCATGGGCTGGGTCTACAAGCTCAGGGGTGCTGGTCCACAGCACAAAAAAAGGGGTGGGGCCCATTGGTCAGCTGAAGGGGGAGGATAACCAGGTGGTTACTGTGGCACGGGGCCCACTAGGTAGTGAAAGCAAAGGATGCTTAAGACATACATTAAATGTTAATGATTAGTTAACATTTAAGACCGTCATTAGGGCAAGTTAATGATGTGGGAACAGTGGCGGGTCAGAACGTGCCACGCGTGGGTGAAGCGCAGGGCGCACATGCGGCTTGGCTTCACCGGCGGCGAGGGAGGGCGTGGTGGTGCGGGGGAGTGACCAAAACGGGGAGCTCAGGGGGAAGTGAAGCTGCTGATGGTGGTGGCGGCACTGAGGTGAGAAGGTAGCGGCGGCACACGGTTTCAAAGCCAAACGGTGCTCCGGTGGTTCCTAGCACAAGAGGGTGAGAGCATAAGCAAGAGGGGAGTGAGGGCAACTCACCAAGCTAAAGAAGGAGGCAGGAGGTGGCCGGAGGAGGGAGATCGACGGCGGTGAAGGTGACGGGCGGAGGTGGTGAATACGGCGAAATTCGGCGGCGGGAGTGGATGTTGTCGGACCCGAATTTTCTAATCCCGAATCCTCTGTGAAAACACTGTGCTATTCCCTGGATCAGTACATAGCACTCACATGTACATTGCTGTCGGGACCCAGAATAACGATTCTAAACCCTCTGTGTATAATGCACTAGTCCAGGATCACGCTAGTGCACACAGTTACAACATAGATGAATATCGATCCACACAAGCGATTCATAAAGTAAACGATTAGTTGAATAACAAATAAGGGTTTTGACCTTATGGTCGAGTTTACAACTTAAAGAGCCACGCAGGGCTAACAGAGTAAATAAATAGCAGCGGAACAGAAATAAACTTCGGTGGAAATCCCTATCAATGATCACAGGCAACCGACTGGGATCCAAACCTTAATGTTTGGCACCTTCAACGAACTCCTCCTCGAAGGCAGGCGAAGATTCCTCCACTTCTGTAGGTTTGGACTCAAGTTTTACAACAAGCGTGAGTATATAACCGTACTCGCAAGTCATACCACAGAATGCAAATTTATAAATGCAGGCTTATTCCAAGGAAAATAGCTTCTGTGGTTCTTTTGTGAAAATGTAACAATTGCAGTCGAATACAGTAATAGATTGAAATGTAATTCAAAACGAATAGACGATAATAATTTAACGGTTATTTCACAAAGACACAAAGCTAAACAGGTTGTTCACATAGCCATATGATTTGGTTCACACAGCTTCCATCCCAAATATTTTATGAAAACTACCCCTCGTGTGAAATCCCCGAGCATGTCCATGACCGCGGACGCAGCTGTTCGAATAGATTGGTTAACACTCTGCAGAGGTTGTACACTTTACCCACAAGATGCAATCAACTGGATCAGAGCTGATCACAACAAAACCTTTCAGAAACTTCATCTCAACATTGGCACTCCCAGTGTGCTTTACTGCCATGCCAATCCTAACATAGTGCCTAGGCATAACACATACCGTTGGACAGGGATGCAATGAATCATCCCGCGATATGCACCCAAACACAGCGGTACATACCTCCATCCTTACACAGAGCCTAACCTACAACCTGAGTTGTCAATGCAAAGATTCCATAACTTACTAAGTTAGGACCGTTCCATCAGGCATGTGGCTGTACAAAAGGCCCAGTTCAATGGTGTACAAAGTTAAGTCCTTAATTGACCAATGCAAGACTTCTAATTTCTAACTAAGCCACACAGATTATATCCCATACACATAGCTTCCACCATATCACACAGTATCCACCACTTGCCTCAGTCTAAATTCTTTCCCACCCTGTTGGTTAAATGCAACACATGCTATCACAAAGCAATAACACATAGCGCACACAGTTTTATCATAAAATTCCATAATCACTTAGTCAAATTTATAATTGCAACTCAAATTATATGTGAGACTCATGGCATGGCTAAGCAATCTACTCGTATCTAACCAATCCACGTTGGTAATACCATAGCACCAACTAAATATGAACCAATCTAGGATGACAAAAGATTATGACATACAATAAACAAAGTGGATATAAAAAATTGGATTAATAGCTAAACCCAAAAGCATTTAAATAAATACTTAAAGTAAATGTAATAATTTGAATCAAAGTACTTTGAAAACTGGGTTCAATACGATCAAAGTTATAACTTGCCTTGGAAAAGGTCTAGGTATTGATATTGGTCTTGGTGCAGTCCTTCTTCCTCGAAGTTCCCCGAAGTATCGATGTCTACTCGCAAACGACATAAATAAACAAAATAAATAAATAACAGAGGCAAGACAAACTCCAAAAATTAAATAAAAATCTCTTATAAATAGATCTCAAATTTAGATGAATTTAGGAATTTGAATCGGCTCAATCGGAGTTCGGATGCAAAAGATATGAGCTTTGGAAATTTGAATCTAAAAGAAACCCTAAAAATTGAATTATTGGAATTTTTGAATTATTTCTTAATAGAAAAAATCGGATTATTCTATAACGATGATGTCAGCAAGGAATCTCCGGGAATTAAAGGAATTAAAAGAAATAACTGACATGTGGGACCCACATGTTAGAGGCGCGGCTCACGGTAGACTAAGCCCACCGAGCCTTTGGATTTGGTCGCGGTGGACCGTGCCATGCGGGCGCACACGTGTCTGTTGACACGGCGCCATGCAGGATGACACGTGTGCACGGGGATGAGGTGGCAGCTGACGTGGATGCCACGTCGGACTCGACGACAACAGCGGCTCTGGACCCGATGGTCGCCGGCGAACGACGGCGATCTACCGACAATGGGTGGTACCAATGGGTAGAGGACGCTATTGCAATCCTAGGGAGGTACTCACAGGTGGTTGAGGTCGACAGAGACGGCCGACGGCGAGGTTTTGGCGGCAGAGGTCTTCGACTGTTGTCGGACGGGAGCTCCGGTGACTCTCTAGCGACGCGGGTGGTCGCTAGAGGTAGCTACGGGGACGACGGACCCAGTGGCGTGCTCGGCGACGACATGACGGCGATGACGATGGCGCAATTCAAAGATGAAGGCCGGCGGCGGAAAACCCTAAAAGCTCAAATGCGGCGGCACTGGAGCTCGAGAGGGACGATTGCTTGAGGTGTTTTGGTGAGGGCGCTCTGGCGATCCCGAGGGTACCTTTTATAGGGGCCGGGAGGCACCGGGGGAGGGAGAACATGGGTTGAGGTCGTGGCGGTGGTTGCGGCTTCGCGGGCGCACCAGACGCAGGGACAAGGAGGTCGTGGGTCGTGGCGGAGGTGGTTGCGGGGTGATCGTGCGCACGTGCACGCAAAAAATGGGAGCAGTTGGTGACCGTTGTGAAGCTCGGCTTGCCCGGCAATGGCGGACGCGGGCGAACACACGCGCGAGAATGAAGGCGGTGGAGACGAAGCCGGTGGGCCCACCTGGCAGCGAGAGCAAGGCGAGGGCGTGAGAGTGAACGGCTCCAAAAGATCTGACCGTCCATCCACGATCGAACGGTCCAAAGCACTAGTGACATTCAGACCTCTGAATGATCAAACCACATCTGACCGTTCAATCTTGATCGAACAGCGGAGGATGAGCCGAACGCACGGAGAGAGAGAAGTTGGAGACCGACAGTGGGTCCACCTGCCGCCAGAGGCGGCGCGCGGATCGTAGTAAGGCATGCGCTAAAAATGGGCCGCTGGCTGGCCTCGCAGACGGAAAGGAAACTGGGCCGAGGAGATTCGGCCGAAAGCCAAATCCGAGATTTTAAATACATTTTCTAATTTAGAAAATAGCATAAGTTCAAATAAACAAAAGAAAATAGCAAATGAACTCAGAAAAATTCTAGAAAAATCTAGAAAATATATCTGAGCACATAGAATCCAAATAAAATAGTTTTGACAATTGTTCATGTTGGTTTTAATCATATTAAATGTTTTTGATGCTAAAGTCCATGTTTAAGCTTTTGAATTAATTCAAATAAAAATCCAAATGGTGAATTTTCTTCCTACTAACTATTCAAAGGATTTTTAAAGCTCAGAAAATTGGGATGTTACAAACCTCCCCCTTAAAGGAATCTTGACCCGAGATTCAGGCTAGCTGGAGAAAAGGCTAGGGAACTCAACATTCAGCTCCTCCTCACGCTCCCACGTTGCTTCTCCTTCTGAGTGATTGTTCCACTGAACCTTACAAAAACGGACAGTCTTGCTTCTGGTGCGGCGGTCTGCAATATCCAAAATCTTGACTGGCTGCTCTTTATAAGTGAGATCGTCTTTCAACTCAATTGATTCCAACGGAGCTTATTCTTGTGGCACACGAAGGCACTTCTTCAACTGCGAGACATGAAAGACATCATGTACTCCTGCTAACGACTACGGTAGCTCCAACTGGTAAGCAACTTCTCCACGGCGATCCAAGATCTTGAACGGACCCACATACCTAGGGGCAAGCTTCCCTTTGGCATGAAACTTTTTGACACCTCTGAGTGGAGTAACTCGAAGATAAACAAAATCTTCTGGCTCAAAGTTGAGGTCACGACGACGATTATCAGCATAGCTCTTCTGCCTGGACTGAGTTATCTTTAATCTTTCTCTGATCATGGCAACTTGCTTTTCTGCTTCCTGAATAATATCTGGCCCAAATACTAAATGTTCAGCTGTTTTTGACCAGTTCAACGGGGTTCTGCAGGCATGACCATACAAAGCTTCAAATGGTGACATTTGTAGGCTAGCTTGATAATTGTTGTTGTACGGGAATTCTGCATACGGTAAACTTTTATCCCATTTGGTAGCATTAGCTAGAGCGCAAGCTCTCAACATATCCTCCAATATCTGATTAACTCTTTCAGTCTGTCCATCCATCTAGGGATGATAGGCAGTACTGAAATTCAGATGGGTACCCAAAGCTTCGTGTAGACTTTGCCAGAAACGAGAGGTGAACTGTGATCCCCGATCGGACACTATCTTCTTGGGCACACCATGCAAACTAACAATTCTGGCCATGTATAATTCTGCAAGGTGATCCCCAGAGTACGTGGTTTTGACAGGCAGAAAATAGACAACTTTTGTCAAACGATCAATTATTACCCAAATCGAATCATAACCCGATTGAGTCCTGGGTAAACTGTCGAACCCGGGAGCGAAGGATCCCGGATTCTCTGTGTTCACACACCGGTCCAAGATTTCCAGCGGCGCTAGAGGCGGCGAAAGCTTCACGGCCGGCGGTGAAGAAAACCCGGATTCCGGCGAAGCTAGGGCGTGTAGGGAGGAGTGAGTGAGGGAAATAGATGGAGGAGGAGGAGGGGCTCGTGATGCTCCCTTTTATAGGGCAAGGGGAGCTCTGGAACGGCGGAGCGACGTGGGGGCGTGCGGCGGCGGTTTCGGCGTTCGTGGGTAAAACCGGCGCGGAGAAGGGGGAAGAAGGTGGGGAGTGGGGCGGTTGGAGGTGCGGGAGCGGTTGCGCACGACCATGAGGAGAGAGGGAGAGGAAAAAGCGACGAAATCGGAGCTTCCCCGGACTCGGTCATGGCGGCAGTTGCGCGAGACGACGCGGGAAAGAAGGGCGCAGAGACGATGAGCACGGTCCGTTGGATTTCGATCCAACGGCCGGAAACATGCGGGATGAGGAGAGAAGAAGAGGGCGTGCGTGGGTGATTGGTAGCCGTCCGATTTTGATCGGACGGTGGAAGAGGGTGAGAGGCGGGCGTGGGCGTGTGGGCTGGAGTGGGCCGCACGCGAGGTAGGTTTGGGCTGGAACCTTTGGGTTTCGGCCCAAACACTATTTGGGTTTTAAATTTTTTTTCCATTTGTTTTAATTCTGTTAATTCATATTAGTTTTAGAAAATAGCAAAATACTTCCAAAAGTTATGGAAAATTTCTTTGAAATCTCCATAGTCCTCCTAGACTTAATAAAATTATTTCCAACTATATGTTGGTTTTTAATTTTGCAGATAAATTTATTTTAGCTTTAAATTATTTACAAAAAGCTTTTTAAAAACTCCAGAAAATCCATAAAAATAATTAAATTTTTAAATTTTATTGGAAATTAAAATTTGGGGTGTTACAAACCTACCCCCCTTAAGGAATCTCGACCGAGATTCAGCTTGGTCAAGAAACAGTCGGGATAGTTGGCCTGAGGTCTTCTTCTTTTCCCATGTGGCTTCACTTTCCGGTGACGACTCCATCTGCACCTTGTATGATCGAATGATTCTACTGTAACACGCCCGCGACATCCGTAATCTTGATTGGTCGCCCCACATAAGTGAGATTTTCCGGGATCACAGCCTCCGGGAGAGGTGTGTTCTTCTGGCACTCGGAGACACTTCTTCAATTGGGACACATGGAAGACATTGGGCACTGCTGACAAGGCTTCTGGCAGCTCAAGCTGGTATGCTACTTCACCTCTCTTGGCTAGAATCTTGTATGGTCCCACAAATCGGGGTGCAAGTTTTCCTTTTGTCCGAAATCTTCTTACTCCTTTGAGTGGAGTAACTCTGAGATAAACAAAGTCTCCTACCTCAAAGCTTAAATCCCTCCGACGGTTATCAGCGTAACTCTTTTGTCAGGTTTGTGCCACTCTCAGATGTTCTCTTATGGTCTTTACCTTACTTTCAGCGTCTTTGATTAACTCAGGTCCAAAGAGTTGATGTTCTCCTACTTCATCCCACGGAAGTGGAGTCCTGCATTTTCTTCCATACAAAGCTTCAAATGGGGCTATTTGCAAACTGACTTGATAGCTATTATTATACGAGAATTCTGCATATGGCAAATTCTTGTCCCAACTTTGTCCAAAGTCTAGGGCACAGGCTCGGAGCATGTCTTCAAGGACTTGATTGGTGCGTTCTATCTGGCCATCTGTCTGGGGATGATAGGTTGTACTAAAGTTGAGTTTAGTGCCTAAGGCTTCATGCAGACTCTGCCAGAATCTTGACGTAAACTGGGAACCTCTATCAGACACGATCTTCTTGGGTACTCCGTGTAAACAAACGATCCTGGCCACATATAACTCGGCTAATCGACTGCTTCTGTATGTAGTCTTGACTGGAATGAAGTGAGCTACCTTGGTCAACCGATCAATTATCACCCAGATTGAATCATAGCCCGATTGGGTCCTAGGAAGTCCGGTGATGAAATCCATACCAACCTCTTCCCATTTCCATTCTGGAATTGGTAATGGTTGCAACAATCCAGCTGGTCTTTGATGTTCTGCCTTAACTCGCTGACACACATCACAGCGGGCTATGAACTCAGCGATTTCTCGCTTCATGCTGACCCACCAGTATTTTTCCTTTAGATCTCGGTACATCTTGGTGCTTCCGGGGTGGATGGAGTAAGGCGTTTCATGAGCCTCTTTCAGATCGATCGCTTCACTCTCGCTGTCCGTACACAAATGCGGTTCCCAAACCACACTGTTCCTTGCTCATCTTCGAAGAATCCTGGGGCTTTGCCTCTTCGCATATTCTTCTTAATCTCCTTGATGTCTTCATCTTCTAGTTGCTTTTCGCTGATCTGACTTTGAAGTGTCGGTTGTACTTCCAAAGCATTCACACAACCTTGACTGACAATCTCCAAGTTCAGACGCTTCAATTCTTCATGTAGCTCTGGCTGATCTTTCTGCACCATCATGGTATTGCAATAGGCCTTTCTACTCAAAGCATCTGCAACTACATTTGCTTTGCTCGGATGATAGTGAATTCCGAGATCATAATCTTTTATCAACTCTAACCATCTTCGTTGTCGCAGGTTCAGTTCGGTCTGTGTGAAGATGTACTTTAGACTTTTGTGATCCGTGAAAATCTCACAACGATTACCAATGAGATAATGTCGCCAGATCTTCAAGGCATGCACAATCGCTGCTAATTCAAGATCATGCGTCGGATAATTCCCTTCATGTGGCCTCAACTGCCTGGATGCATAAGCTACGACTTTACCTTCTTGCATTAATACACATCCGAGACCTTGTCGGGATGCGTCACAAAATATCTCGAAATCCTTATGGATATCAGGTAAGACTAGCACGGGTGCTGAGACTAGTCTCTTCTTCAGGTCTTGGAAACATTCCTCGCAAGCATCCGTCCATTCAAATTTATTTTCCTTCTTCAGAAGTTGGGTCATGGGTTTTGCAATTTTAGAGAAATTCTCAATGAACCTGCGGTAATAACCCGCTAGTCCAAGGAAACTTACCTCTGGATCGTCCGGTTGCTTCCAATCCATTATCGCTCAACTTTATGATCTATCGCAATTCCTCCAGCTGACACAATGTGTCCAAGGAATGCCACTTGACTTAGCCAGAATTCACTCTTACTGAATTTGGCATAAAGCTGGTGTTCCCTGAGTTTATCCAGGATCATCCTGAGGTGCTTCTCATGTTCTTCTTCATCCTTCGAGTAGATGAGAATGTCATCGATGATAACGACCACAAACTTATCCAAGAATTCCATGAACACTTTATTCATCATATTCATGAAGTAAGCAGGGGCGTTCGTCAAACCAAACGACATCATCAGAACTCAGATAGTCCATATCCGTGGTGAAGGTTGTCTTCTGAATATCTTCCTACCGATCTTCGCTTGGTGATAACCGGATCTCGATCAATCTTCGAGAAGACGCTTGCTCCTTTTAGCTGATCGAACAGATCATCTATCCGGGGTAACAGATACTTGTTTTTGATCGTCACTTCATTAAGTGATCTGTAATCAACACACATCCTCATGCTATTGTCCTTTTCTTGACGAACAAAGACCGTGCTCCCAAGGCGATGAGTCGGGTCGAATGTACCCTTTGCTTCGCAATTCTTCAATCTGCTTCTTCGATTCGCTAACTCATTGGTCGGCATTCTATAGGTCGCCGAGATTGAGCGCTCCGGACTAAGTCAATTAAGAACATTACGCCCCGCCGGGTGGCATGCTAGGTAGATCATCAGGAAAGACATCAGAATATTCTTGTACAACAGGTATGTCTTCAAGCTTCACTTCTTTCATGCTGGTGAGGATGGAACTGCCTCCGGTACAAGTCTTGGGCTTGAATTCAACAGAAATCCCTTCTTCATTGGTGAGAGTGATGGACCTATTGGCACAGTCTATTTGTTCGTGATTCTTGGTCAGTCAGTCCATTCCAAGAATGACATCCAAACCTTAGGAATGCAAGACTATTAAGTCCGCTAAGAAGGATACTCCAGATATTTCAAGGGTGAGATTCGGGCATAGAGAACTAGTTCTCATTTCAGAACCCGGGGAATGGATTATCATAGGTTTGGCTAAGGAGGATATTGGTAGCCCATTTTTGCCTACAAACTTATTTGACACAAAAGAGTGCGAAGCTCCCGAATCAAATAGTACTGAAGCTGGTACTGAATTGACGAGAAACATACCAAGAACAACATCCGACGCTGCCTGAGCTTCTTCCGCTGTGACGTGGTTCACACGTCCCTTGATGAACTGACCTGACGGCTTTGCAGTGCCGCCAGTGGTTGTGGCTCTTGGTGCTGGCTTCGAAGATGCCGCTGCCTGCTGCTTCTTGGGGCATCGATTGGCGTAGTGCCCTGTTTCATTGCAGTGGAAACAAGTCACCCCTGCAGCTGAGGGAGCGGAGCTCTTCTGCTGAAATTGCCCTCCAGTTGAAGTGTTGCGGAAGTTGGAGGTGTTGGGGCGCTGGTTCTGTACTGGGACTCGGGAGGTGGAAGACTGGAACTTCCCACGTTGCGGTGGTTGTGGCTGAATGAATCGAGGCTTGGGAAGACCTCCTGTATTAAACCTCTGAGCAGCCATTCTCCGCTTGCGGTTCTCCATCTCCTGATGCTTGGCCTCCTGACGGATCGCCTTGTCCACCAACTGTTGGAAGTCGGTGAAGTTCTGGGAGATGAGCTGGACGGAGATGTCATCGTTGAGTCCCTCCAGGAACCTTTCTTGCCGATCTTCATCTCGGGCTACATCAGCCGGGGCGTAGCGAGCCAACTGGTTGAAGTGGTGAAGGTACTCGCTCACCGAGCGATTGCCTTGGCGAATGGCATGGAACTCCTTTTTCTTCACTGTCATCATGCCAGCAGGGATGTGGGCATGACGAAAAGCTCTCACGAATCCGTCCCACGAGATGGCCTGGGCATTGGCGTGGGAGATGCAGAAATTATCCCACCACTCTGAAGCTGGTCCGTTGAGTTGTTGAGAGGCGAACAGGACCCTCTCACGGTCGGTGCATTGTGCGATATCCGACTTCTTCCGATCGCATGAAGCCAATCGCCGCATCCATCGCTCGGTCTTGCTGGAGAAAGTTGAGGACGATGCGCATGAACTCCGACATGGTCACTCGAGAAGGGTGTGCCGTGTCCGAGTTGTGGCGGTGACTACGCCGCGCCCGTAAGTTCGAGAGTTGCCGAGCGATCGCCAAGAGTCAATTAGATGGGTTTGGTTGGCCATCATCTGCTGCCAGTCAGGTCCATTCGCTGGTGGTGGGGGAGGTTGTCGGGTAGGTTGCTCCTGATGGTCGGCATTTTCATGGTTCTGGCCTTGTGTGCTGCCGTTTCCTGTGCGAGTGTTCACCATCTGCTGTAATCTTCAAAGACTTAGGAGAGAGAAGACAAGATAGCACTAAGGGGAAAAACAAATTTATAATAGCCCAAGAAGCACAACAACACGCAAAGCGAAAGAACACAAATTTTTCTTTTCAAGATAGTTCTTTATTTTATTCATTAATTATGGCTACCACAAAGGGTTAGTAGCTCATAATTCGAAGCTAACAATGATACTATGGGAATGAATCTATGGGGTGGATGGGGTGTAGTCGGGGGAGTTGCAGGTACTTGCTTGCCCTGCCTTGTAAAGGGCTAGTTCCGCTTCGGCTACCTTCAGCCTCTCCTCCGCGGCTTCTAATCTCCCCTGAACTAGGTACAGCTCGTCCAGGGTGTTGCCATAGGCGTAATCCATCGCCTTGGCTAATTCCACTTGATGGGTGATCTCCGGCATATCCTCATTCTCGACAGAGCTGAAGGCACTGCCTAGCCGGGTGGGGATATGCATGGGGTAGTACTAGAATGCAGTATCCTGAAGGTGGGCATCATAAGTATAACGAAGTCGGCGGACAGCTTCCCTTGCTGCGTCTTGGATACCGTCAGTGAAAGTCTCCCGATGCATTGGGGCGTCGAAGATGTGGAAGGTCGTATCCGGCGCCAAGTTTGAGTAGAGAATAACCTCCACTCGCCAACGCTCCTGCTGTCCCACGAGATACTTGTATCCTTGGTATGTGGGCCTCTTCTTGAAGCTTAGGTGCTGCATCATCTTCCACAATATATCCGCCCACTCTCCAGCAAAGATTCCATGGGAGATGCGGGTGGGTCTCTCGGCCATCTACAAATTTAGAAAAGATAAGAGTTTTTAGAAATCTTTTATAGAGAAAGGATAAGTAAGACTCTGGAAGACAGGTAAATATTTTTAACTTTTTGAAAATAGTCCTTATGGGTTTTGCCATTGCTACCGTGGGCCATGACCTACAGTCGATATGACTCTGATACCACTTTTGTCGAACCCGGGAGCGAAGGATCCCGGATTCTCTATGTTCACACACCGGTCCAGGATTTCCAGCGGCGCTAGAGGCGGCGAAAGCTTCACGGCCGGCGGCGAAGAAAACCCGGATTCCGGCGAAGCTAGGGCGTGTAGGGAGGAGTGAGTGAGGGAAATAGATGGAGGGGAGGAGGGGCTCGTGATGCTCCCTTTTATAGGGCAAGGGGAGCTCTGGAACGGCGGAGCGACGTGGGGGCGTGCGGCGGCGGTTTCGGCATTCGTGGGTAAAACCAGCGCGGAGAAGGGGGAAGAAGGTGGGGAGTGGGGCGGTTGGAGGCGCGGGAGCGGTTGCGCACGACCATGAGGAGAGAGGGAGAGGAAAAAGCGATGAAATCGGAGCTTCCCCGGACTCGGTCATGGCGGCAGTTGCGCGAGACGACGCGGGGAAGAAGGGCGCGGAGACGATGAGCACAATCCGTTGGATTTCGATCCAACGGCCGGAAACATGCGGGATGAGGAGAGAAGAAGAGGGCGTGCGTGGGTGATTGGTAGCCGTCCGATTTTGATCGGACGGTGGAAGAGGGTGAGAGGCGGGCGTGGGCGTGGGCGTGTGTGCTGGAGTGGGCCGCACGCGAGGTAGGTTTGGGCTGGAACCTTTGGGTTTCGGCCCAAACACTATTTGGGTTTTAAATTTCTTTTTCCATTTGTTTTAATTCTGTTAATTCATATTAGCTTTAGAAAATAGCAAAATACTTCCAAAAATTATGGAAAAATTCTCAGAAATCTCCATAGTCCTCCTGGACTTAATAAAATTATTTCCAACTATATGTTGGCTTTTAATTTTGCAGATAAATTTATTTTAGCTTTAAATTATTTACAAAAAGCTTTTTAAAAACTCCAGAAAAATCCATAAAAATAATTAAATTTTTAAATTTTATTGGAAATTGAAATTTAGGCTGTTACATAAACCGGTAATGAAATCCATTCCGATTTATTACCACTTCCATTCCGGAATCTTCAGGGATTGCAACAAACCTACTGGTCTTTGATGTTCTGCCTTTACCTTCTGACATACGTCGCACAAGGCAACAAACTCGGTGACTTCTCACTTCAAATTGGGCCACAAAACTTATTCTTAACATCATGGTACATCTTAGTACTTCCAGGGTGAATCGAATACTTTGAGTCATGGGCTTCCTTTAGGATTAGCTGCCTCAAACCATCAACATCTGGCACGCAGATACGACCATTTACCCACAGTATATCCTGATCATCCTGGGTGAAATCTTTAAATTTCCCTTATGACATTTTGAGCTTGATGTCTGACAGCACGGGATCCTTGGTTGGGCTTCACGAATCTGCTTCTCCAGAGTAGACTGTACTTCCAAACTAGCCACAAATCCTTCAAATACAACTTCTAGCTTTAGTTTCTGAAATTCTTCATGAAGTTCCAGGGAATTTTTCTTTACTTCTAACGCATTACAGTATCTCTTACGACTTAAAGCATCTACAACTACATTGGCCTTTCCGGGATGGTAATGGATTTCAAGATTATAATCTTTTATCAATTCTAACCATCTTCTCTGTTTCATGTTCAAATCTGACTGAGTGAAGATATATTTCAGCCTCTTATGATCTGTGTAGACTTCACAGCGGTTACCGTTGAGGTAATGACGCCAAATCTTTAGAGCATGTACTACGGCAGCTAATTCCAAATCATGGGTAGAGTAATTCTCTTCATGAGGTCTCAATTGTCTTACGCATAAGCGACAGCTCTTCCTTCTTGCATCAGGACACATCCTAAACCTTGATGCGAAGCATCACAATAGATATCAAAATCTTTTCGAATGTCTGGTAAAATCAGCAATGGTGATCGGCCCACATTGACTGTCATGAGTTTCTGCCGAACCAGTCGGCCGAGTCGGAGTCCGACGAGGACACCAACCCAAGCTCAGATGATAGCGAGGAGGACATACCCTAGGGTGCAGGGGTGGTGGTCTGGTCAACGGAGGTGCCTTACCTGTCGTTCTTACTGGATGATCTTGCAGTGCGTTCCCTCCCTCGTACTGCCACGGGGAGATGGGTCCAAGTAGGGGGTTTAATATTGATACCCTGTTAGTTGGGCAACACTTCCCAATCATACATTTATAACGTGCAGTAGTAACTAAAAGTTTGAAATAACCAAATAAGCAACAACACTACAGCAGTACGCTTATGTTCCAGAGCTTGTTAACCCAACAAGTACTTGTTACATGTAGCCATATAGGCCAAACTACAGTTTACTAGTATAATACAGATAAGGTGGTAAGGCTTGACCCAACAAGTACTTGTTACATGTAGCCATATAGCTCAATTGGGATGTATCGCCTACCGCACCATGAGCACTCAGACCCGCCTCGTCCACGCGCCAGGCGAGTGGACCACCCTCGTCCGCACGCCCCTGGCCCAGATGCTCCCTATGTCGCGTACCCGTGGACCCTTGATCCCCCTTGGATTCCTAGCCTTCTCGCCGACAGTTACATCCCCCCTCCCCAATTCTCCCAGTCCCCCGCATGCGGAAAAATTAGGAATGCTGTCCCGTCGTCCCCCACGCGTCGCTTCGCGGTTGGCCGAGTTCTTTCCCGCGGCTATAAAACTGGTCGCACGTCGCTCTCGTCCTCCACCCTAACCATTCCGCTCAGCGTAGAGAGACAGAGATGATCGAACGAGCGAGAGGTAGCGCAATCGGCCAAAATTAGTTCCAATTTCGCTGCCAATTTGAGTGTGTTTAAAGCCGTGTTTAGCAGTCGTATTAATTGAGAAAGTTCGACATCAAGGGAAGATCTTCTAGAAGAGGTTTTTTTTATGTATGCATTTTGTTTATTATTTGTGTAATTAGTGTGAAATTAACTTTTCTAAAATGTTAATTTATTAGTGCAAACTGTTAAGGATTATGGCAGGTTGTTAAGTAGACACTAATTAAACAACAAAATTAGGCATAATTAATTTAGTCATAATTAATTAGTCGTAGTTAATCAGTCATAGTTAATCGGCCGTAGTTAATTAGTTGCAATTAATTTAGTTATAATTAATTATTCATAATTAATTATTCCCAATTAAATATAGTCATAATTAATTAGTCCTAATTATTTAGTCATAATTAAGTAGTCATAATTATTTAGCCGTAATTAATTAGTCATAATTAATTAGTCATAGTTAGTTAGTCCAAATTAATTAGTCATAGTCAATTAGTAAGTAAGGATTACTTTTTTTTTTGCTGAAATTTAGTAGGGTGCAAGGTTGGTGGTCCGGTCAACGGAGGTGTTTTATGTGTCATTCATACCGGATGATCTTGAAGTGTGTTCCCTCGTGCTGCTATAGGAAGATAGGCCACGTAGGGGGTTTGATATTGACACCTTGTTAGTTTGGCAGCACTTCCCGTTATACATTCATAACGCACAATAGTAAATGAAAGTCCGAAATAACCAAATAAGCAACAAAACTACAGCAGTACGCTTATGTTCTAGAGCTTGTTGACCCAACAAGTACTTGTTACATGTAGCCATCTAGGCCAAACTACAGTTTACTAGTATAACACAGATAAGGTGGTAAGGCTTGACACATCAATTAAAGCACTGCACAAATGATATACTAATGATTAACCCATACGTACAATACTTGAGAAGTAACCGCTACAGAAATGTACAAGGCATATTACACCTGAATAGCTTGCACGTGGAAACAGTCTGCCACCTTCAGATCAACTCCGCGAAGCTCTTGCAGATTTAACGAGCCATTTGCCGAGCCGACCCCATCTCGTCAGAATGGCTGCTGCAAATCCGACGCCAAAGCCCAGCCCGACGAAGAGAAACAGAACAACATCAACATGCTTCGAGGACTTGTATAAATGTGCTTCACTTGGAGTATAAGGTGAAACGCCACATGGATTACACAATGGCAGTCCACACAGTCCTGCATTCCCTTCGAATGAACTGTTGTCAAATGTAAAGAATTGGCGTGATTGTGGTATCTTTCCCACCAAGTGATTGTCTGACAAGTTCAGGATGCTAAGAAACGTGAGGTTTGTGAGGTCCCGTGGAATCTCCCCTGAGAGTCGGTTGCCAGACAAGTCTAGTGACTCCAGATCAGTCATGCCGCCAAGTTCGGCTGGGATCTGTCCCGTGAAGGCATTGTGCGACATGTTCAGTACATGTAGTGAAACGAGTCTTCCAATTGATTCAGGAATGGTACCTTCCAACGTATTATTTGAAAAGTCAATTACTGTTAAGGTAGTCAAGATCCTGTCAAACGTCACAAAGTGCCCCTTGTATGAGATCTCAGTAGAATCTTGATAGACTTCCATAGAAACTGATAAGTTTCGAACAAGGATAATATCTCCTGTACTGAATTTGGCCATCATTGATTTTAACTGCCCAAACCATTCTGAACTCAAATTGCCGGAGAAGTTGTTTGAGGCAAGATCAATAATTTGCAAGCTAGAGAAGTACTCCCTGGATTGGTGATGCCCAACAATATCACCTATGGAACCTTAGAATCGGTTGGATCTCAATATAAGAACATAAAGATTGGAAAGCCCCCTCAGCCAAGATGGGAAAGTATCAACTATTAGATTGTTTCCGATGTCAAGAACCTCCAAGTGACTGCAGTTAGAAAGTGCCCTTGGAAGCTGCCCTTCAATCTTATTGCCATGTAAATCTATTGTCTGGAAAGTACATTCACTTGTAATGTTGGATAGCAACGCCCCTTCAAAGTGATTCTCCCTCAGTCGAACATTTTCTATCAGAGGGTGGAATCGGCCCGCTAAAGTTGTTATATGACAGGTCAAGGACATCCAGCATGGATTTGCAAACTGAATGCGGTATATGTCCATTTATGCTATTGTTGTTGGACATCCTGAGAAAAAAAGGTGCCGCTAAGATATAAAGTGAAATTTGGAAGAACCGAAGAGAAATTATTGTTTGAATAATCCAAGAATCCTCCCGAGGAGTTTGGCATAGGAAGCTGCCCCTGGAGCCTATTGGAACTAAGATCAAGCATTCCGCATGGAATATTCATAGGGAGCACAGCTGAAGTAAGTTGCATACCGGTGAACATGTTGTGTGAAAGATTTAAATATGCAACTTCACTGTTCCATCTCCCCCATATCCAATTTGGTATATCCCCACTGAGTTTATTGGATGAGAGGTCCAAATAAAACAAATCGTTAAGACGTGTTAAAATGCTTGGAAATTTGGCTATATTGCAACACGCAAGTCCTAGCCCGGCAAGTCCAGAGGGATAAGTTGAGGAAGAGTTAAAGCGCTCATCTATGACAGACAACTTATTGTGTGAAAGGTACAAATTTTTGAGCTTTGTTAACCTCCAAAATGAGGTAAGGTCCACCAAACCTACCAAGTTATTCGATTCAATATCTAGAGACCTCAAACTTATAAGTTGAAAGAATGACCTGGGAATCTGCCCTGTCAATCCATTCATGCTTAGGTAGACTAACCGCAGGTGTGAAAATGTCGCATTGAACTCCGGTATGTGCCCAGAAAGCTGGTTCAGCGAAAGCTCTATGGCTTGTAACGCTGGCATAGTGAAAAATGACGCAGGAATTTCCCCTGCAGAAAGAGTTAAAATATCAGGAATATGCCCAATTATGTTGAGGCAAACAAAAAACATTGAACGAATTTGCTAATTTACGTGCGCCCACAGGAAACTTTTTATGCGGATGTCCGCATTTGACCGCCAGCATCCCCATCCTCTCCCTCCTTCCCCATTTCTCACACGCGACTCAAGAGTCAAGAGGAGAGGAAACCCTACAATCTCACGCCGTTGACCCACCCCCACCGTCTGAGAGATCTAATTCAATCAACTTATTCAAATTAGCAATTGAACTTGGTATCCTCCCAGAAAAGTTGCATCTTGCAAGTTGTAGTGATGTCAGCTCCTTGAGTTGCCCAACTGCATATGGTATTGGCCCAGAAAGTTGAGAACCGGAGATTTCCGAACTTTTCAAGTTAGTGAGGTTGCCAATTGCAGATGGCTTTGGCCCATCAAACTGACAATAAATTATCTTCAATATTTCCAACTTTCTGAGATAACCAATTGTAGATGGTATTGGCCCAGAAAGTTGAGAAAAGGAGATTTCCAAACTTTTCAAGTTAGTGAGGTTGCCAATTGCTGTGGCATTGGCCCATCAACCTGGCAATTATATATCTTCAATATTTCCAAGTTTACGAGAAAACCAACTGTAGATGGTATTGGCCCAGAAAAATCAGAATCATCTATAGTCAGGCTTATCAAATTCACGAGATTACCAATTGAAGATGGCATTGGCCCAAAAAATCGACAATTATCAATATGCAGTCTTCTTAAATTTTTGAGATTGCCAATTGCGGATGGCATTGAGTCATGTAGTCTGCAATCATGGAATTCCAAGCTTTCCAAGTTCTTTAGGTCTCCGATCCGTGAAAATATTGATCCTAACTCTCTTAAGAAGCCCAGCCTAGTGAGACACAATTGGCTTATAGACCCAAACATATCAAACGAAGAGAGGAAGTGACTAGAAATAAATTTCCCATCAAGACCTAACTCTTTCAATGACTTGAAATTGCTAGAAGAGCTCGGTTTAGCATAGGACAAGTCGGTCCAATCTAGTCTCAAAGTCTCTAAAGAACTCGCATTAGAAAAGTTTGGCAAATTCCCTGAAAGATTCATATTCCCGGACAAATCAAGGACCCTTAGATTTTTCGATTGGAAGACTCTACGAGGGAACTGCCCCTCAAGATAAATATTAGCAAGTTGAAGCACACTTAAATTGACAAAATCCATGAAGAATTCTGGAAACGGACCAGCAGAGATACCATCGTTGTATCGGAGGTTGATCACAGTTAGAGAGCGGAGGCTCGAAAGGGAATGGTGAATCGGACCATAGAGAGAACACTGCTCCAAGCTAAGAACCTGAAGATGAGGAACGGATTTAACTAGAGCATTGCACCACTCTTCTCCGCTACTATGTATGTACAATTTATCAAGGTAGAGCTCTCTCAAATTGCTGAGGTTCCGCACTATGGTTTGAAAATTAGATACCGAGAGCGAGTTAGATGAGCCAACAAAACTGTCGTCGTCGTCGTCATCATGACCAGAAAGATCCAAAGAGATAAGGTTCACAAGTTGGCCGATGCCAACAGGTATCTCGCCCGAGAAGCCCGAATTGGAGAGGTTGAGGTGGGTGAGCAAGGTAAGCTTCTCGAATCCAACATCTGACATGCTATAGCTGTAAAAATAATTCATGCTAAGATTAAGCATTCGTAGGGAGGTAGGGTTAAAGACCACAGGGTTGAGGCCACGACTGTAGAATTCGTGGGGATGAGGTACCTGTATCCGGAAAAGTCATTCATGCTAAGGTCGAGTGTTCGGAGGGAGGTAAGATTAAAGACCACAGTGTTGAGGCCACGGCTATAGAATCCACGCCCACTGAGATCAAGGACGGTGACATGGCCTGAGGAGTTGATGCAGCCGACGCCCTCCCAGAGACAACAGTCGGCGCCGACTTGCCAAGATGGAAGGGTGGTGGTGTACTCATCGAAGGATAAGGACTGCTTTAGTTTGAGCAGAGCCTTAGCCTGATCTGGACGACATTGGACAGGAGCAGAGTGGTGAGTGATGTTACCATTGGCATGGACGCCATAGGTATCTAGTGTGAGGAGTTGTGCAAGAAAGAGTAGTATTGCCCAACAAACGGAAGCCATGAGCTAGTCTAACAAAAGTGTGAACTCTTAACAGGATACGAGATGTGCTCACACTTCCAAACAGGCACATGTGCATATATAACGGTACTGTAATATACGTAGTGACGGACTTGTGAGACGGATATTTAATCACACTCTTAAGCAAGTCTTCCAGGAAGTCCATTGTGGATATTATGGGGATATGTTCATGATCTTAGGATGATGTGTCAATTGGCAATGACGTTGAAGGTTTGCGGAAACACGAGTTTTCGGCAAAGTTCGTGTTCTGTCGAGCCTCAGCGGTCGATCGGCCTGTGGCGATCGACCGCCATGCCTCAAGTGGTGTATCGGTGAACAAGTGGCGGTCCGACCGGCAGGCGGCGGCCGATCGCCGGCGATGTGGCGATCGACCGGCTACCACCGAAGCGGTCGACCGCCATGAAAGTGTTTTGGAATTTGAGGTGGGCCAAAAATAGAGTGTGTAGGCAAGTGAGGAGTTTCTCTGCACTTGGTCCCATAATTTTGCGCCTCCGGGCAAAAGTTCTATTCGCTTGAAATTTCCGAGAGGTTGCGGATTTCGGTGTTGAAATTTTGGCTAAGTCCCCAGGTGGCGGTCGACCGCCTTCATTGGCCAGTCGGGCCGGCGATGGGTCGACCGCCAAGGTGGCGGTCGACCGGTTTTCACTTAACTCGTCGGCCGTGTGGCGCGATGGTTGCTTGTTAGGTCAATCTCATGGGTTTCAGTGCATATGTGTTGTATGATGCATGTTTTGACTAACGGGTCAAGTTGTGAAGAACTTGTTCCGCTTCGATTTGCTTGTCTATTGTTGTGCAGGTTGCTTGGTGGTCAACGACGGTCAACGGCGAGATGATCGGGACTAGGCTTGAGAGTTGAGGTTCGTAACGATCGACGATGCCGGGTGAAGTCATTGGACTCAAGTATGGTGCAAGATGGACAAAGGTGACCGAACGGACGGTTCGGTGCGACCGTTGAATCAAGCGGCGCGGTCGGTGCAAGTGCCATGGTGGTTTCGGTGGGCCGGATGGGAGAGACTTGCCGACATGATGAGAGCCGTTGGATCAACCTACACGTGGCGAACAGCGAGTGCCGCGCAATCTGGACTCGGTCTTGGAGAAGGACCGAGAAGGGTATTTTGGTAATTTTACCAAATACCGCCTTGATTACCTTTTGCCAACCCGCGGCGCAAGACGGTGCGTTGGAGAAGCGGATTAGGTCAAGAGAAGATGAAAACGGCGCTTTAAAATGCGTGCGTGTGTGACCCGTTTGTTTTGGGCCTTAACGGGAGCCCATTATGGAAACTCTTCTAGAAGGTCTAGACCTCCACTATAAATAGAGGAGGGAGGTGGCTGCACCCCTTCAACCCTTTCATTACTTGAAAACCCTAGTTTTGCTTTGGTGCTTAAGGAGTTGATAGTTGGAGGTTAGGGTTCTAGAGAGTTGGATTTGATTTCGTGCTCATGTATTGAGTCTTTGTCCTCCATTGATGGAGTGGCTGTAAACCAATACCATATCAAATCAATCCAAAGAAAGTTCTATGAAAGATGAGTTCATTTGTTTTTTTTCTCTCTATTTGGTGATTTCGAGTCTTTCTTTGATCCGTGAGTTTTTGGTTGGTTTCTTGCTGTGATCTAACTTGCTGCAACATGTGGGAACCCATCTAGGATCATCTTGATCATCAATCATCCACGAGCAAGTCTTTAGATCAGATTTCGAGTTTTGCTCGGTTTTTGAACCACCTTCACTCAAATTGGAAAAGGTCTGAACTTTGGCAAGGATCTTCACGATCGTTGCTTGGAATAGGTTCCTGACATCCTTAAGAAGGTGTGTGTCAAGTTTCACGAAGTTTGGACGCACGAATCAAAAGTTAGATCAATTTGCGTTTTGATTTTTTGGGCTGATTTCACTATTCATTGGCCTGGAGGTCTGACCGCCATGTATTGAGAGGTCAGACCGATTTCTAGTTGGAGGTCAGACCGCCCAACTCATTTAGGTTTTGAGTTTTTATGTTTTTGAAGATTTTGCTTTGGGGTTTTGATTGGATTCAATACAAGTCTTCCGCTGTGCATGATTGATCGATCTTCATAGCTTACATAGCTAAGGGAGTGAGATTCAATTTTGGAGAAAAATAGATCGTGTTCCTATTCACCCCCCCTCTAGTCGCCTTTTCGGTCCAACAAGTGGTATCAGAGCCCGGTTAGTTCAATCTTGATCTTAACCGGTCACTGAACTTGGCGATGGATAAGTACTCCTTCAAACCGCATATTTTCGATGAGCACGACTATGCCTTTTGGAAGAACCGCATGCGTGTCTTTCTTGAGAGCGAACCACGAGGTATTTGGGAAGTTGTTCGAGATCCGCTCATCTTGCCTGAGGTTGCTACGCCGGCTTCTGAAGCCCTCTTGGCTAATGACCGTAAGGCAAAGAATTTTCTGTATGGTGGGCTTGGTAGACAGGAATATGATAGGATTTGCAATCTCGAGACTGCACATGAGATTTGGAAGACCCTCGAAACCTATCATGAGGGTTCTTCCGAAATCAAACAAGTACGTCAGCAGGTCTATAAAAGAGAATATAACAAATTCGAGATGCGTCCTGGTGAGAGCATCGATGACATTTTCAGTCGTTTTAACACAGTGATAAATCAGATGAAGGCTGTTGGTATTGAATTTACCCATCGAAAATGCCATCCATCTCCGCCGCAATCAAAACCGTGGAGTGGGAGATAAAGGCTACCGCCATTCAGAAAATGTCAAATTCTCGATCGACCTTGAGTGCTCTATAGCAAGCTCGGGACTCATGAGATCCGAAG
This sequence comes from Ampelocalamus luodianensis, assembly GCA_036346255.1. Taxonomy (NCBI): domain Eukaryota; kingdom Viridiplantae; phylum Streptophyta; class Magnoliopsida; order Poales; family Poaceae; genus Ampelocalamus; species Ampelocalamus luodianensis. The sequence goes on along the minus strand of CM070617.1, from coordinate 2,547,798 downwards.
TCGACCATTCTAAGAAGGGTAACATGGCTTTGGTAGCGCACCGCTTAAGAGAACCTCGATGGGTCGTTTGAGTCTTCTTCGGATTTTCTCTTACTTCTTTATCCGCAATTCAAGAAGAGGATCTTGAAAGTATTCCCGAGCCGAGATGGCACTTTTGATTAAGAAGTTCACACGGGCCTACAACAATATGAGAAACAAAAGAGAGCGGCCATGTGACTTGTTATGAGTGTGGAGAGCTTAATCACATCCGGCAAATTGCCCCAAGTGAAAGGTAAAAGCAACTACAAGAATGAAAAGCCACTTGGAAGAAGCCTCGGGGACGCAAGTCCAAGTTTGATGATGCCAAGCTCGGGAAGGTCGCTCACGGGTTCTTGCCGCTCTTGGGGATCGATCCTTGAGCGATGTGGACTCGGGAGCGAGGAGGACAAGGAGGAGGAGCTCCTCAAGACAAGAAGGAAAGGCCAAGGACTTCACCGGCATGTGCTTCATGGCCGACTCAACGATATTGATGACAACAATGAGGTATCTCCTCCTATGATGTTCTTTTGCTAGATGTGAAACTGTCTATGAGCAAATGCTAGGTCGAGATAAAGCCTTAAAATTCATCATGACTAGGAATGAGGAGTTAGAGTCACAAGTAGATAAACTCACATTAGAACTTGTGAATGCTAAGAGTTTTGAATCGATGAATGTTCATCCCGCTATGCTTTACATTCGAACTAGCTAAACGCAATCTGCTCATGATATTGCTTTGCAACAACTTGAAAATGCTAGGGTGAGCTAATTGAAGTTAAATCTACTCCTTGCAAAAAATGCTTAGAGTCTAGCAAGTTGATTGTTTCTGGTGTGGTTGAAGCTAGCTCTTGCTCTGTCTGCTTAGAACGTGAACGTGAAGTACATGATGTTGTAGAAGCAGCTAGAGTTAAATATATCAAGCTTAAGGACAGTATTAATTCTGCTACTTGTGTTTCATGTGAAGCTCTTAAGCTTGAAGTTGTCCTTTATAAGAAGAAGGTTAACGCTAAAACTTGTGATTCATGTGTTAACTTTGGAAGAGAAATTGCTTACCTTAAGGACACATTAGAAAGATTCTCTCATGGTAAGAAACAGTTAAACATGATTCTTGACAAGTCAAAAACTCCTTATAAGAAGCAAGGGTTAGGATACAACTTTGCCCAGGACAAATCTAGTGGTATTCAAATCTTGAAAAATGGCTTAGTTGAATTTGATACCCAACCTGCAAAGATCACTTTCAAATCTGCAGGTTTTGCCCAACCATCTATTCAGTCAAAAGGTGCTTCTCCCAGTGGTACCAAGTACCATTGCACCTATTGCAAGAATGATGGACATTTGGTTGAGTTCTGTTGGCGTAGGTTGAAAAATGCTAAGAAAAATATTGCTAGAATGTCATCTAATCAACCTAGAGCTTTTGTGAGACATGGTAATTTAGAGAGGAAGAAATCTGGTCTAGGATTTGCTTCACATGCTAATCATTCTCATGCTCCTAGACAGGATAATTCTCATGTTAGAGTCATCATTGCTCATAATGAATTTCAAATAGAATCAAGGATAGCACTTCGCTTTGCATACTACTCATGAGACGTGTGTCTCAAGATCGGGTTCCCAAGTCATGTTTAACTAACCCCGTGATTGAGACACATCGATCTTTTGTGCCTTGATTTTCGTGGATCGCCGGAAGGAAGGACACGTGGTTCGTCGACTCACTGTTCACGCCACATGACCGAGACTCAAAATGGTTCACCTCCTTCACGCGGTCGATAGGTGATGTCCTCATCACCTTTGGAGACAATACCCAAGGGCGGATTGAAGGAACGGGATCAATCAGGGTGAACGACAATTTCATCCTAAAAGACGTCGCCCTTGTGGACAAGCTCGAGTTTAACTTACTCTCGTCTCACGACTTCTTGATGATGGCTATGAGACTATATTTAAGAAAAATGCTTGTCGGGTGCTTGATTCTGCTGGTGAGCTCGTCTTTGGGATTTATAGAGTTGCTAGGATCTTTGGAGCTGATTTTTCCGAATCTCTTGCTGGTTCTCTTAAATGTTTATTTACACCTTCTTCTGAGTTCTGGCTTTGGCACCGACGTTTGGGGCACATTGGTTTTGATCATCTGACGTGAGTTAGCAACCTTGATCTCATGAGAGGTTTGCCTAAACTCAAAGCCGTCAAGGATGCTGTATGTGCGCCCTGTAGGCATGGCAAGCAAGTTGCCGCCTCACACCCTTCAGTGACCTTGGTCATGACTGACGGACCTGGACAGTTGCTTCATATGGATACTGTTGGTCCTGTTAGGGTTCGGTCAATTGGTGGCAAGTGGTACATTCTTGTCATAGTTGATGATTTTTCGAGATACACTTGGGTGTTCTTTCTTGCTTCAAAGGATGAAGCTTTTGGTCATTATCGTGATCTTGTTCTTCGTTTGGCTTCTGAACTTTCTGGTGCCTTGAGAGCGATCCGCAGTGACAATGGCACGGAGTTCAAGAATGCCTCGTTTGCCTCTTTTTGTGAGCATCAGTTCTCTTCTCCACACGTCCCTCAACAGAATGGCGTTGTGGAAAGGAAGAACAGAACCTTAGTCGAGATGGCTAGGACGATGCTAGATGAGTATAGCACACCGAGGAGATTTTGGGCCGAGGCTATTGCTACAGCTTGCCATATTTCAAACCGTGTCTTTTTAAGACCTTCTTTGGGCAAGACTTCATATGAGCTTCGATTTGGTAGAAAACCCTTTGTTTCTCATTTTCGAGTTTTTGGAGCTAAGTGTTTCATTCTCAAGACAGGAAACCTAGATAAATTTGAATCAAGGACTTTTGATGGTTTATTTTTGGGTTATCCTGCACATTCTAGGGGTTTTCGGGTTTTTAATGTTGGAACTAACATTGTCCAGGAGACATGCAATGTCACTTTTGATGAGACTAGCCCTGGAGCTAGATCCGACGTTTGTGTGATACAGTGTGAAAAGCATTTTTGTGGAGGAAGATGATGACGAAGCTGATACTTGTCCTCCACCTGCTGCTGTTGAGGCTCCTGTCCAAGCTCCAGAACTTGCTACGACTGCTTCACCTCCAATTGAGGCTCCTGTTGCATCTTCTTCATCAGCATACTGCGGAGGTTGAAGAGATATTGTCTCCCGCGCTCCACTTCACATTCGAGGCGTCATCCTCCGGATCGATGATTGGTAGTCTTCATGAGCGAGTCACTCGCTCCGTATCACGATCCAGTCTCTACTCTCATTCGCATTTGTTGCTTCTTTCGAACCCCGCGATATATCACATGCATTATCTGATTCTAGCTGGGTTAATGCCATGCATGAAGAGTTAGAGAATTTTGAAAGGAACAAGGTCTGGAACCTAGTAGAGCCTCTTAGTGGTCATAATGTGATAGGAATCCGTTGGGTGTTCAAAAATAAACAAAATGAGGACGGTTCTGTGGTTAGAAACAAGGCTAGGTTGGTAGCTCAGGGTTTTAGCCAAGTTGAGGGGTTAGATTTTGATGAGACATTTGCTCCTGTTGCTAGATTGGAAGTCATTCGCATTCTGCTTGCATTTGCTGCTTCTAAGGGCTTTAGATTATATCATATGGATGTTAAGAGTGCCTTTTTGAATGGTTTTATAGAAGAGGAAGTGTATGTTAGGCAACCCCCAGGCTTTGAGAACCCCAAACATCCACATCATGTTTTTAAGCTATCCAAAGCCTTGTATGGTCTTAAGCAAGCCCCTAGAGCCTGGTATGATAGACTTAAGACTTTTCTGCTTAAGAATGACTTTGAGATGGGAAAGGTAGACAAGACCCTGTTCATTCTTAGGCGTGGCAATGACTTCCTGCTTGCTCAGATTTATGTAGATGATATTATCTTTGGTGGTTCTTCTCATGCTCTTGTTTCTAGTTTTTCTGAGACCATGTCCAGGGAATTTGAGATGAGCATGATGGGAGAACTCAACTACTTTCTGGGGTTTCAAATCAAGCAATGCAAGGAAGGGATCTTCATCCATCAGACGAAGTACACCAAGGATCTGCTGAAGCGCTTCGAGATGGGTGACTGCAAACCGATCGCCACTCCCATGGCGATCTCGACTGTTTTGGATCCAGATGAGGAAGGAGAAGCTGTGGATCAACGCGAGTACCGCAGCATGATTGGCTCCCTTCTGTACCTGACGGCCTCAAGACCGGACATCCACTTCACGGTTTGCCTCTGTGCGAGGTTTCAGGCGTCTCCGAGGACTTCCCATCGCCAAGCCGTTAAGCGCATCTTCAGGTATTTACACTCTACCCTCCAATATGACATTTGGTTTTCTTGCTCTTCGTCCTTGTTCATTCGGGGGTTTTCTGATTCTGATTTTGCGGGCTGTCGGCTAGATAGGAAGAGTACCTCAGGCACTCATCACTTCTTAGGCACTTCTCTTGTCTCTTGGTCTTCTAGGAAACAGTCTTACTTTGCACAATCCATCTTGAAGTGAATATGTAGCCGCTAGTTGTCAGTAGTCGATTTTGTGGATGGTGTCCACTCTTAAGGATTTTGGGTTGGCATTTGATAGTGTTCCTCTTTCTCGTGATAACACTTCGCTATAAACATTGCTAAAAACCTGTGCAACACTCTAGGACCAAGCACATAGACATTCGCTATCACTTTCTTAGAGATCATGTCGAGAAGGGTGATATTGTGCTGCATTTCGTGGAGTCCGAGGCTCAGTTAGCTGATATCCTCACCAAGCCTTTAGACCCAACTAGGTTTGCCACCTTGAGAAGTGAGTTAGGGGTAATTTATCCCTACGAGTTGGTTTGAGGGGGAGTTGGTTCTGTTCTGAACTTTCCTTGTTCTTCTAAACTTTCCTTGTTCATCTGAGCTTTTCTGATCTTTTCTGATACCTTCTTCTAGTGGTATTTTCTTTTGATCTTTTTGATCTTTTTAGGCTCTTTAAGTTTTTGTACATCTCATTGTTTCATACTGCATTCATATGAAAAACCAAAAAGATGCATTGTTATATGTTTTTCGCTTGTCTTTTAAAATTGATGAAGCTTTGCTTATTACCCTTTTGAGCTTTAGTGTTTCAATTATGCTCAATGTCATGTCTAGTTCTTTGACTTGCTAGAATTATCATACTTTCACATGTGTAGCTAAGTCTTTGCTGAATGAGTCAGAACTTTAAGACAACTTGAACTAAAAACTGCAATTTGTGGATGTTTTAGTTAGTTGCGCAATTAGTGCTCCTTTTGTAACATTGGCCCTGTCAAAATTGCGGTGTTAGCCCTTGAATCTAGTATTGATCATTGCTTGAGCTTCTTGTTCTTTTAAGAATCTAAATCTGCTCTTGTGAAAAATGAAAAATCAAATTTAAAGATTATCTTGTGCTTAAAATGTGCCAAACTATTCTCTCGAGACTGCATGTCATAGACATGAACTTGGAGATAGTTTGATGATCCAGACGATCTCATGGGGACTGCTTGTCACAATTGACATGAACCTCAAGATTTGTCGCCCTGGTAGAAGCTTAGGAAGAGTTTGTGGATGGCTCCTAGTCCAGGATCTTCTTCACTAAGATATACCTTTAATCAACTTCAATATTCATTGCAAATGAAAAACTATTGAAAAATGGGCGTTTGAGACAATTTAGGACCTGTTTGTCTCTTAATATGGTCATTGTTAGCGTTTTGGTCTCACATTGACATTTTGACATGGCCAGTATCATCTTAGGATCTCTATTGATGGACTTGCTAGATTTGAAGCTTTGCTTAAAATGCTAAAATTTATTGCTTTATATTGAGCCTTCTTGTTTTAGCTTTGTTATATATGTCTTATCATGATCTTGCTAGCGCATTCAGGCTGATATGGTGTTTATGCAAAATTTGAGATGCTAGCTTGTTCTTTTGGGTAATCTCCAAAGCTTCTTGTAATCCAAAAGTGAAAAATACAAAAATATGAAGTCACTCCATTGCATTTCATGCATGCTCCTTCTTATGCTTTTTCCTCATTCTGCATTTGTTATCTCTGGACGAGAGGAAGGCGTGATTCCTTGATGACTCCATTGTCAAAGGGAGAAGATATTTCAAAATGTGTAAAGGGAGGATTTAAAAGTATTAAAAGAGGAGAAAATTGGAGAATTTGAAGTTTTCAAATTTGAGGATCATAGTGAGGGAGAGTTTCTTATTTGCATTCTTATGGTCTTATTGCTCTTTCTGAACTTGAATTGCAATTCTTGATCCTCACCATGATCAAAGGTCATTTCGAACAATTATTCTTTCATATGGACCTTAAGTGAGATTTTTGACTCGTCTTTGGAAATTGAAGCTTTCTTGCTTTCTTCTGCCTTATCTCACTTGCCGATGCTATTCTGAAGTCAGCTTGGTCATTTTCTTTGCTTTTTCTTGCATTTGAACCAAGTTGTGCCTTTGTGCGAAAACGTTAAGTTTTTACTTTTCAAACCTCAAAACTTGCTTTTGTGGGAAATTGTCAATGTGATCATCAAGGGGGAGATTGTGGATATCATGGGGATATGCTCATGATCTTAGGATGATGTGTCAATTGGCAATGACGTTGAAGGTTTGCGGAAACACGAGTTTTCGGCAAAGTTCAGTTCTGTCGTTCCTCGACGGTCGACCGCCCCAGTGGCGATCGACCGCCATGCCTCAAGTGGTGTATCGGGTGAACAAGCTGGCGGTCCGACCGCCAGACGGCGGCCGACCGCCAGCGATGTGTGATCGACCGCTACCACCGAATGGTCGACCGCCATGAAAGCTGTTTTGGAATTTGAGGCTGAGCCAAAAATAGAGTGTGTAGGCAAGTGAGGAGTTTCTACTGCACTTGGTCCCATAATTTTTGCAGCCTCCAGGCAAAAGTTCTATTCGTTTGAAATTTCCAGAGAGGTTGCGGATTTCAGTGTTGAAATTTTGGCTAAGTCCCTGGGTGGCGGTCAGACCGGCCTTCTGTTGGCGGTCAGACCGGCAGTGGCGGTCAGACCGGCCAAGGGTGGCGGTCTGACCGGTTTTCACTTAACTCGTCGGCCCGTGTGGCGGCGATGGTTGCTTGTTAGGTCAATCTCATGGGTTTCAGTGCATATGTGTTGCATGATGCATGTTTTGACTAACGTGGGTCAAGTTGTGAAGAACTTGTTCCCGGTTTCGATTTGCTTGTCTATTGTTGTGCAGGTTGCTTGGTGGTCAACGACGGTCAACGGCGAGGATGATCGGGACTAGACTTGGAGAGTTGAGGTTCAGAACGATCGACGATGTCGGGTGAAGTCATTGGACTCAAGTATGGTGCAAGATGGACAAAGGTGACCGAACCGCGCTTCGGTGCGATCGGTTGAATCTGCGGCGCGGGGTGGTGCAAGTGCCATGGTGGTTTCGGTGGGTGCGGATGGGAGAGACTTGCCGACATGATGAGAGCCGTTGGATCAACCTACACGTGGCGAACAGCGAGTGCCGCACAACTGGACTCGGTCTTGGAGAAGGACCGAGAAGGGTATTTTGGTAATTTTACCAAATACCGCCTTGATTACCTTTTGCCAACCCGCGGCGCAAGACGGTGCGTTGGAGAAGCGGATTAAGTCAAGAGGAGATGAAGACGGCGCTTTAAAATGCGTGCGTGTGTGACCCGTTTGTTTTGGGCCTTAACGGGAGCCCATTATGGAAACTCTTCTAGAATGTCTAGACCTCCACTATAAATAGAGGAGGGAGGTGGCTGCACCCCTTCAACCCTTTCATTACTTGAAAACCCTAGTTTTGCTTTGGTGCTTAGGGAGTTGATAGTTGGAGGTTAGGGTTCTAGAGAGTTGGATTTGATTTCGTGCTCATGTATTGAGTCTTTGTCCTCCATTGATGGAGTGGCTGTAAACCAATACCATATCAAATCAATCCAAATAAAGTTCTATCAAAGATGAGTTCATTTGCTTTTTTTCTCTCTATTTGGTTATTTCGAGTCTTTCTTTGATCCGTGAGTTTTTGGTTGGTTTCTTGCTGTGATCTAACTTGCTGCAACATGTGGGAACCCATCTAGGATCATCTTGATTATCAATCATCCACGAGCAAGTCTTTAGATCAGATTTCGAGTTTTGCTCGGTTTTTGAACCACCTTCACTCAAATTGGAAAAGGTCTGAACTTTGGCAAGGATCTTCACGATCGTTGCTTGGAATAGGTTCCTGACATCCTTGAGAAGGTGTGTGTCAAGTTTCACGAAGTTTGGACGCACGAATCAAAAGTTAGATTAATTTGCGTTTTGGTTTTTCGGGCTGATTTCACTATTCATTGGCCTGGAGGTCTGACCGCCATGTATTGAGAGGTCAGACCGATTTCCAAAGGTCAGACCGATTTCTAGTTGGAGGTCAGACCGCCCAACTCATTTAGGTTTTGAGTTTTTATGTTTTTGAAGATTTTGCTTTGAGGTTTTGATTGGATTCAATACAAGTCTTCCACTGTGCATGATTGATTGATCTTCATAACTTACATAGCTAAGGGAGTGGGATTCATATTGAATTCAATTTTGGAGAAAAATAGATCGTGCTCCTATTCACCCCCCTCTAGTCGCCTTTTCGGTCCAACGACGAATACGAGCTCATGGAGTACACGTACGTGAAATAGAGGTGAGATGGGTTTTATTTGCGTAATCGTGACACTGACTGGCTCCTACCCTACCCTGGCGGTTCAAATACACCGAGAAAGGGAAGCTCCCCCAAGTCGACCTCAAGTCAAATAACGCATGTCTTTCAAGTCGACCTCCTAGTCAAATACGCACCTATATATGTACGAACGAAGGTGGGATTGAAGGATATTCTGAATCCGTCTGGGATAAGAGTTCGGAGAAGCAACACAAAGTTCCTTTTGTTTCTTAATTTTGTTTTGGGTTCGATCATCGAAGAACCTAGTGTAGTGACGGATTTGTGAGAAGGCATATTAATTAAGTTTAAGCTGGTCTTCCCTGAAGTCCACCAAAAATCAACATCAAGTAATATGGCACAGTAGGAGTAGCTGCAAATTGATGCAATGGATCTGGGAACTAACGGAAGTTCCTGTAAAGCAAGACTTCTATTGCGTGTGAGATAGTCTGGCGCAACTGTGACTCTTAAAGATTTTTCCTTCAGACAGAAACCATACGTACCATCAGGCAGCTGTATATTATTAGTTTTTTGTTTGTTTGTTTGTTTTGGTGGAGCTACTAGTTATTGTTAATTGGCTTTGGTGCGGACGATGATAGAACTTGGTTCAATGAATCACTGTCCGAGTGGATTAGACTGTGACTTGTAACTAGCAACTACCGTCCAGTGCAGGTCGCACCACCACCACTTAGGCACTTAGTCTTAGCTGCAAGTAAAAATGTCGTTGATTGATACATGCACGCAAGACCTGCATTATTTACGTGTGCCATGGGCTATGCCTTTACGTGATTCTGACTCTTTTTGAGTCTTGACGGACTTATCGCTAGCAACGGACCATATAAGTGTCATCAGATAATTAACAGTGAGATCGATAGTTCGACACTTGGACGTCGACTAGCTTCCGAGTCAAGTCAACTATGTACAACTACGAATTGAATTGAAGAATATTTCGAATCTGCCTGGGATAAGACTTGAAAGTTCAAAGAAGCAAAATACTGTTACTTCTGTTTCCTTCTTCGGCTCCAGCATGAAATAGTTGGACATCCGATCTAGTATTGGTTTGGTTGTTGTAACTAGCTTTGGATTGAAACGAAGTAACTGAACTGAGCGACCGATAATTTTTTTTAAAGTAACGGCAGGAGGAGCTGCCTTATGCATTAAAGAAGGGTAAAACAAGTTCAATCATACAAAATCAAGACAGGAAGTAAGACATTCTATGCATGTCTCACGAAACAAGTAAGCCACAAAGGAAAAACAATTAAGACTAAGCTCCAGTAATTGTGGGGAAAGGTATTCGGTGGTTTAGGATTAAGCCATGGCGTGAGCCCCCCTGCAAATAGGTCTGGAGCTTAGTCGGTCCGCTTATCGTCCACGCCCTAGTTTCTTTTTTGATGATCGTCATTGTTTCTGTTGATGCTAGAAAATCCGTCTATGTCTTTCCTTCCATATCTGTCAAAGAATGATGCATCCACCAATCTACAATGCTTTGCTGCGTAGCACACTGTGTGGGGTTTAGGTTGTTTCGCTGCACCCAGGTCACCACTAGATCCTAGATTTGTTTGGCATAATTACATTCGACAACAGGTGCATATATAGCTGTTTCCGGGGTGTTTGTACATAGGGGACACCAATGATCATTTTGCATATGGCGATGTGCCATGATGTCTGCTGTCGAAAGCCGTTGCTGAATGAGGAGCCATGCAAATATTTTTGCACTTTTGCGGTGCCCATGTGTTCCATATGAGGCGTTGATATGGTCTCTCCACCGACCCCAGAAATTGCGCCTCATATGCCGACTTGGGCACTTGGTTGAGTAGGTGCCTGTGGACATCCATTTCCAAGTTATGTCATCAGGCACGTCCTGGGATAGTGTGGTTTGACAAAGCATGTTGAAGACTTTGACAATGTCCTCCAACAGGTGCGCGTTAATTTTCCTCCTCAAATCAGCTATCCTTTTCCCTTCCTGCATAGCTTCTTGTACCGTTCGGTTTTTCCTCGCAGATATACGGTGTAGTCTCAGAGCCAGTTCTTTCAGTGACATTGCACTGAGCCATTTGTCTTTCCAGAAATTTGCCTTGTCGTCGTTTCCCAGCCTTATTGTCGTGGATGCTCGAAATAGTGCATGGCCTGTCTCAGTTATCTGTAGCGACATCCCATTCCATTGCTTCTCTGGCACCTTCCATTGATACCAAAGCTAGCAGAGATGAAGTGCTCGACTGAATGGGTCAAGACCTAGTACCCCGAGTCTGCCGAATTTTTTTGGGTGACACACCGTGCTCCAATTCACCCAGCACTTCCCCCCAGTGCAGATGTCATCTCCATTTCAGAACCATGCTCTCCGCGCTTGTCAATCTTCTTTCTCACCCAAGAAGGTAGCTTTGTAGCTATTAAGTGGTACGTAGGTATAGCTGTGATTACCGCTTTTAGTATTATTAGCCTTCCTGCTTGAGATAGCATGTTCCTTTTATATCCGCCCACTCTAGCTTCTACCTTGTCCATCAGGGGTTGTAGATGTACCCTTCTTAGTTTGCAGTAAGAAAGGGGCAAGTCAAGATACGTAAATGGGAACTATTTCTGGGTAGCCGGGAAGTTCTCCAAAATTCCATCGAGGTGAAGTGCCTGACATTGGTTTGGCATGACTGCACTTTTGGTCATATTTATGCTGAGCCCCGTTACCTCTCCAAAAATCCACAAAAGCTCATTGAGATTGTCTACATCCAGGGACGGAGCCAAAAAAATTTTATCCAGAGGGCTATATGATGCTAACTAAATATTAAGGGTGTGCCAAAAATAAATAGTTTACTATTCTACACAAGAAAACAAATAGTTATATAGAGAACTTCATCAACCATGTGGTGTGAGAGGACCAGGACTTCCACTAGTTCGTCCCCCTCCTTGATTGGCGATAGAGAAATCATTGCATGGTCCGCATATATGGACAATCTTGCCTTGACTCTTCCACTAAGTGGTGTGAGCCATCCATACTGGTCTGCTCTGTCCATATGGCAATGCAGCGCATCGATCACAAGAATGAATAAGTAGGAGCGACCGATAACTTGTATAGGAATGAAATAGGCTATCCAACACTGACTAATTGAAAAAAAAAATTGTTGTTGTTTAGATGGACTGCGATGCAAACTACTAATAAGCGTGAGGAGGTACTGACTGCTGATGCTTACTAGCGTGTTGAGAGAACAAGTGGTATATACCGAAAGTGAAAGGGAAAAGGCTCCGGCCCTTGAGGCCCCGACCGCGTGGGACGTCCAAAACAAACAAACAAAACGGGGCATGAGAAGGATTGCTTTAGTTGGAGGAGCGCTGTAGACTGGTCTGGATGGCACCGGAGGCCGGAGGTTAGAATCACCGTGGGCACTGGAGGTGGCTAGTGTGGGTAGTTGTGCGAGAAAGATTAGTAGCGCCCAACCAATGGAAGCCATTCGTCTAACACAACTTTGAACCTACAGGATATATGAGAACGAGGATGTGCTCAGACGTCGAAACATACATAAATATATATAGTGGCACTGCAGTAAGCCAATAACCCGTCGAAAAGCACTAGTATAGTGACAGATTTGTGAGATGGCATAATAATTCAAGTTTAAAGCTGGTCTTCCCTGAAGTCCTCCACTTAGTGCGATGGATCAGGAAGGAAAGCTCCAGTAAAGCAAGACTTGTACTACGTGTGAGATGGGTTGCGCGCAATTGTGACCTGCTGATTTTTCCTTTGGACAGAGACCATACGTGCCATCAAACACCATCCCAGTGGCACTGGATTGTGATTTGTGAGTAGCAAATTGACTGTAGAGCGAACGAAGGTAGAGCTTGGTTCAGTATTGACTCACTGTCCGAGTGGCACTGGATGGTGATTTGTGAGTAGCAAACACCATCGAGCCACTCATCTAGTGTCGTGGTCTAAAAAAAATCTAGTGTTGCGGGTTGCACCACCAGTTCCAGAGTTTTTGTTTTAAATTGCACTGTTTGCATGCGAAATAGCAAATCTAGCCTCCTCCGGAGTTCTAAGCTAAAAATGACACCACAGAGTCGTCGGCAGGCAACATGTGTCGCCTCGTCTGCGCGCTAGGCGAGCAAACTGCCCTCGTCCGTACGCCCTGGCTGTCCTAGCTTGTCGATCCCCCCCCCCCCGATTCCCCAGTCCCCGCATGCGGAAAAATTAGGAGCGTGCTACCCTGTCGCCCTCGCATTGCTTCACGGTCAACCGAGTTCTTTCCCGCTGTAACATTCCCGTTTTCAAACGTTGAATAGTGGTTGCTAATTTGGTTTTCGGTTTCCTTCGTTTGTCAAGTTATCAATTAGTTTCAAACCTTCTAGCTTCTTTTAAGCTCGGATTTGTGTTTCAAACCTCTTTGTTTTTTGAAATTCAAATTCAGGTTTGAATTCCTCCTTCTTCAGTTTTGGCCCTCTTTCTCTTTTGACCTTCCTTTCCTTTTTGGACTTAGCCCGTTTTTCCCCTCCCCTCAGGACCTCCCCCAGAACCTCTTCAGATTCCTTCTACGATCAGGTGTGGTCGTAACTCCTTCGAGCACGCGTAGTCGAAACCTCTGTTTAGTACCCGTGATAAACAGTGGTCGTTGAGCAGTTGTTCCTCTTTTTGTCTTTTGTTTTGATCTTCTCAACTCACGACTACCCCTCGTGCTCTCTGCCGCGCCCACTCCCTCTGCGCCACCAACTCCCTGCCATTTCTGCGCCGCACCCACTCCCCTACCCTCCGCGACTTCAGCGCCCTTCCTCGCCCCATCGTTTCGCCCATGCGTCATCTCTCCACCGCACCCACGCCATAGCCGTCCTTGCTGTCCTCGCTACACCAGCGCACCCGGTCCAAGCTCCGCGCCTGCGTCAGCTGGCCCTTCAAAGTCACCGCTCCTCTGACGCCCCTCCCTGCAGCCACCTGCTTCTCGCCCTGTCACCTCCGTGCCATTGCGCCCACGCCAACGCCGCCTCGGAACCGCACGCTCCTCTCACCGCCCCAACGGCTCCAAGCCCCCTTAGCCGCCTATAAAAGGGCTCCTATGGCCCTTGTTCTTCCCCTCGCCGCTCCCTTGCTTTCGGGTAAGTCGACCAAAGCCGCCATCGTTTTTCCCCTCAGGCCCCTTTGGTTTTGGTCCACCGTCGCCGCCGGATTCAACCGTCTTCCTCGCCTCTGGTCACCGTTCCCCTCCGGCCTCTCTCTCGGCCCTAGTGAGTTTCCCGTGTTTGGACCTCCCTCTCAGCGGACCTCCCTTGTAACAGCCCAAATTTTGAAAATTTAAAATGTAATTAGTTTTGTGGAATTTTCTGGAATTTTCAAAAGCTTTTCCTTAATCAATTTAAAGCTAAACAAATTTAATTGCAAAATCTATTACCAGATAATAGCTGGAATTATTTTGTTTAAGTCCCAAATACTCCAGAGAATTTCTGTGAATTTTCTCATAATTTTTGGACTTAATTGGCTATATTCTAAAGCTTAATTGAATTATCAGCATTTACTTAATTCGGAAATCAAAACAAAATCCTCCAACAGTGTTTGGGCCAAAACCCAGTCCGGCCCGCTTTCTTCCCGCGCCGCACGGCCCAGCCGGCCCAGCAAATCCCGCGCGCGCCCTCGCCCTCCATCCACCGTCGGATCTGATCCAACGGCTTAGCCCCACCCTCACTTACCGGTTCGCGCGATATGATTTCGGCCGTCCGATCAAAATCCAGCGCTCCACCGTCGTCTTCCTCCTTTCCTTTCTTCCTCCTCCCCTTTCCTTTTTCGCCGCGCCGTCCGCCATGAATACGGATCGGAGACCTTCCATACACGGCTAAATCCCGGGCAAATCACCAGAATCTCGCGCGCATTAAAATCCCTGATCTTCTCCGCCCCCGACACGGCCCTTTCTTTCCTATCTTTCGCCGCGAATCCCCGAATCTCCTCCGCGGACTCGTCGGGACCTTCTTGAGCTCCACGGCAGCTCGGCCACGCCCGCGCCCTATAAATAGGTGCGCCGGGACCCCCTCAACCTCCACACCACACCGCCACCAACCACAGCTCGTCTCCATCACCGAAGCGCCCCAATTTTGAAGTTCCCCGCCGGCGAAGCACCTCGGTTCTTCTCCGTTCCCTACGCCGCCCGAGCTCCTTCGTCCCCGCTGTCGGCACCACCGTCATCACCTCGCCCGTGCAAAGCCGCCGCCGTCATCCACGTCGCCAGAGGACATCGGGATCGTCTTCTTCATCGACGACCGCACGCCGCCGCCGCCAAAAGCCGCCGCCGACGACCCGCCACGCCCGCGCCGTCGTCTTTGGTAACCCACGAGTTCGCACTGCACTTCGCCATTTTGCACACCTTCATTCCCCTCGCCGTGGCGCGTAGCGCCGGCGAGCCCATCACCGAGCACTTCCCTCACCGGAGCTGGCGTGGCTTGGCCACGTCGATGACAGGTCAGTGCCACCGGGGCGCGCATGGGTACGTGGCTGCCTACGTGGCGCCACATCGACTCGCCCCGCCAGCCCACACACCCGCACGCACTGTGCGGTGAACCGAGCCCACCGTGGGCGTTGACCGCCCCGTGGACCCAGTCCATTGACTACGGGCCCACATGTCAGTCACTATATTATTTCCCCGTAGGAAAATAAATCGGCCGAAAATCAATTTTCCCAGCCGATGACGTCAGCGTTGCGCAATAAATAGAATTTCCTTTAGAAAAATAATTCAGATAATTCAATTAAATTCCAGATTTTGTATTAAACTTCTAAAATTCATATCTTTTGCATTTGAACTCCAAATTGGGTGATTCAAATTGCAAAATTTGTCTAAAATCATAATCTAGCTAACTAAACCAAAATATTTCAATTTGGATTTGTTTTGATCTGTCTTTTTGAATTTATTTGAATTTGAATTTGAATTTATCGTATTTTCACGTTTAGATCTCGACGACTCCGGAGAGTTAGATCCTTCCGACGATTTAGAGTTTCAAGACTTCAACGAAGGCAAGTTACACCATTGATCATGTTGTTCCCAGTATTTTAAAGTATTTAATTCCTGTTTTCAAATTACTATTGCATGCATATGTTCATACAATTGTTTAAATGCCCTGTTTTGTATATAGTTATTCCAATCTTCATTGTATGACCAATTTGGGTGTTGAATATGAATATCTTGTCACCTCTAGGTAAAATACTACTATAATTAGCCATATACTTAGCCATGCTTAGATCACATTTGTAAATTTGGGAGGTTTTAGCCAAATCTTTTACAACTTATGTTAAAATGTGTTTTGTGGTATTGTATTACCACAAAAAGTTTATAAAGAGGGTTCACTCTAAATAAAATCAAAAATGGGTTTGGACTTGGGCGAAAGGGCTGATCGGTGGGTGCAGGTTTATGCACGGGCTTAGTCTGGTTAGGACTTAAGTCCAGGGTTAAATGTGGAAGTCGCCCGAGTCAGTTAAGGACCGATCTTTGAGCGTATTTTGCTACGCCTTACCGTACCACCACATGTCTGGAATGGGACAGATTTGGCTAAATAATTTGGAGTGTCTTAGTGTTATTTGTGCTATGTTGTATGTGTGGGCGCCGGTTAGACATTAGTCCCACTTGGCGCAAGAGGGGGCTCCCGTAGGATGGTTAGTCCGAAGGTAGCGAAACCTTAGCGGGCATAAATACAATAAGACGCTACATTGTAAAGGCCTCATGATAATTGCTTAGTCACACGCCTTCGGAAGCGTGCACTGGACGACATTAAAAGCAAATTATCTTGTGTGGGTAAAGCTGTACAAACTCTGCAGAGTAGAAACTATTCGAATAGCCGCGTCCGCGGTCATGGACATGCTAGCAAAGCCACTCTAAGTTAGACTTTGTTTTCTGGTTTATAAATTGATTTTATCAACGGTTTTAGGATGGATAATCCTATGGTAAAAATTAGGCGGTTAGCCAAGTGATAGGAGGATATCCTTCACCATTCATTTAATGGAGGTTATTCACTATTCATTGTCATTTAATCACTGATTTCAGTTAACATATTAAAACTGGACTTAGAAAATTATTACTAGTATTTAATCTGAAAATGCTGTTTATGCAAAACAACCCTGCCAACATCCTTTGTTTACCTTATGCATGCATTAACGTTCAATATTGGGTGTGACTTACAAGCACGGAAGTTGTGCTTACTCTTGCTGAATAATATTTATTCAGGAGAAGACCTCTATCAGGACGGTGAGGATCTTGACGACTAGGCTGCGCCCCCAGACGATTGCCTGTGGCAAGTCGTGTGGTCTACTACTACTTTACTTCCGCTGTGTTATTTCTTTTCTATTTGGCCTCAGGCCCCTTTTGTAATAAACTCATAAATTAATATTAATAAAGTGCGTGATATGATTTTGCTATCACTTTTGACTGTGTACACTGGAAATCCTGGACTAGTGTATAAACACAGAGAATTCGGGATCCTTCGCTCCCGGGTTCGACATCCCTCTCAGCGGACCTCCCTCTCAGTTGGACCTCTCTCTCCGTTGTAACTCCGATTATAACGTTCTTGTTTGTCTAACTTAAGATCTTACTTTTAGCTCTGGTCTTATTTAAATTAGAGTTCTTTTGTTGAGTTCTTGTGTATTTATTTGTCCTCTCTGCTTGTTTGCTCCTCTTTCCGGTACGTTCGTCCGAGTAGAGTTCGAAGAAGCAGGAGATCTCCAGTGGGACCAAGCACAAGACCTCCAAGACCCTTCTGCCTTTAACCAAGGCGAGTCAATATTTTGATCATTCAGATCCCACATTTTATGCAAATTATATTCCTTTAAATTACTAAAATTGCATGTTTTAATTCTTTAAGCAAATGTATGTTAAAACTTATGGTAATTAAATACCCATTTGATGATTAATTATTTATTATACCATCCTTGATAATAGAATCTATTACTCCATGTCACCCTAGTAACTATATGGTAAATACTAGTATAGGTTGTGCTTAAGCGACATGTTAGTCTTACTTAAGTACTAGGACATTAAAATATCACAATCATCATCTCTTCAAAAAAATAAAATAGTTTGAGCAGTCATTGGTGGTCCATGACTGAAGAAAATGAGATGGTTTGGTTTTACTCCTCAAAACCCTTTCAACTTGTTGTTTTGTCTAGGTGGATGGTGAGGCGGATGGTACGATCGTGGGTGTTAATGTAACCAGAGGACTGTTGTTTCGTGGTTGGTATGTGGAATAAACCGCCCAGACAACCATAATTACTTAATCTTGTCACGACCTCCCGTGTACAACAAGTACAACCATAAGTATGCAAAGTGCAACTTGGCTTAATAAATTATTAAACTTTGGAAGTCATCTCGCAGAAGAGGATTGGGGTAGTACAAGTGGCGGATGCATTCCGACTTGAAAGGGGCACCATGGTATGGTGAAGTTACCAGCTGCGCTAGACGTTGTGGCCGGGGCCAACTGCGCTAGTCGTTGTGGTGAACATCCCGCATAACCTATGTACTAATGAAAATTGTACATAATTAGTTTTATTTTTTATTTTCTATACCATCTTTTCTTTTCCCTACTCTCTCCAGATCTTTCATTTTTTCCCCTTTCCCTGCTTCTTTCTTTTTCCCTCTCTTATTTATCTTTTCAGCCTTTTCCCCATTTCCTTTCTCTTTCGATGTCAGGAGGAGAGGAGTAGAGGACAGAGAGTGTGTTGAAGCGACTCTGCCTTTGCAGCGTCGCCCAGGGACAGGCCGGATCTAGTGACCGCCTCTGCGTCGTCTCCGTCGCCGGGGACAACGGCCTCTACAGAAGTGTAGGGGGTCCCAAGGGATACGCTCCGACACTGACCGCTAGGGGTGAAAACAGATCGGATAGTTTCCGACCGATCCGGACGAAAACGGATTCGGAATGCCTCGAATCGGATTTTTCTTGGATAATTTTCGGATCCGAAACGAATTCGGATTTTTTTCTTCCGAAAACGGAAACAAATACGGTATGCATGCTATCCGGCGGATACGGAAACGAATACGGATTATCTGGATAAGATGGAGTCCGGATATCCGGATTTCAGCCCAAAAGAGAAAAAGAGATTTTAATTGATTTTCAAATTTCAGAAAATACAACAAATCAAATAGTCTTTTAAAAAATAGCAAATAGAGTTAAAAATCCTAGAAAAAATCACAGAAATTTCTTGAATTATTTTTAAATTAATAAAATTAATTTCAACATAAATTTGGTTTTTATTTTTTGTATATAAATTATTTTAAATTTCTGAAAATAGAAAAAAACCTTTTAAAATCCAAAAATTCAATAAATTAATTAAAATTTTCTTTTCACTTTAAATCCAATAAAATCTGAAAACTCAATAAATTTTATTTTTACATTAAAAACTAGGAAATTAAATAATTGACTTTATTTTATTATTTTTTCCTTTTTAACGAGGAAAACTCTTTTAAGTCTCTCAAAATCCAATAAAATAATAACTTTATTAATTTTATTTTCGGTAACATACTTCGGGATGTTACAGTCATTTGCGTATAGATTAACCATCCAGTCCAATCGATGTTAGTGTGAACTAAGTTTTATGTATGCAATGAACTAAGTGTGAATGCATGATGACTTTGTGAGTTATGACTTATGAGCTAAATATGGTAAACTAAGTGTTATGTTTGTGATGAACTAGTTAATGCAATTTGCTAGTGCCAATGTTATGTGTGGTTGCTGAAAATATGAACAATTCATGAATGTTTACATCAAATAAATTAGTTATATGTTTTCGTTAATTTCTGGCATACAATTTAAGGGGTTTTCATGTTCTAAAAAAATATCCGGGACCGTATTCGTTTCGATTCGTATTCACTCCGTATTCGTATTCGATATTATTCGCATCCGTATTCGTATCCGAGGTATCCGTATTCGGATCCGGGAAAAAAAATATGAAAACAAATATGGCAGAGTCATTATCCGTCTGTTTCCGATCCGTTTTCACCCCTACTGACCGCTAGAACTCACCACCACAGGCTGCGTGCTGCCCCTCCAGCTCCATGAGCCGCACGACGGCGCTGGGCGACCACTGCTCGCCCCCTCCCAGGCGACGTCCAAATCTCATGTGGCTGGAGCTTCCCCTTCACTTCCACCACTGTGCTGCTCATGGGGCTCCTCCACGACGAAAGCGACGACGGCCAGTACAAAGGGCCTTGATTAGGCTGACATGGCCAGGTGACGACCTGGTGTGCTAGTGGGTCGTTCTTGAGCTCACCGGGGGCAAGGTGGGCCGTGTAGGCACAGCATTACGGGCTGGTCGTGTTGGGCCGGTATGACACGGCCCATAGCCGCCTCCGGTCCGGTGGCCACATACAGTGGCATGATTAATACTCCACCTGCCCACTGTAGCATCAACAGACACGAGTCTACGTTCTAGCTACAACAGTCAAATGCGTTGACTTTTCAGGTTTGGCAGGTGGCAGGAGGCGATCGATCGCGAATTAAGCCAAAAACAATCAGGAGCTAGCGGCCGACGGAACGAGGGGCAACCGGTTGGCAACGTGCGATGTTTATCCTCATGTTCGTTGTCGATTACTAAATTGCTAGTATATATTGAGGCTATTCAGCGGTCGCCGTCCGACTGCAAGTGACGCGCATGGTCGTCGCGATGGTTGCTCAGCTAAACTAGCTGATCTTCGAACAAACTATTATGGTATTATTTTGTTGAGAGGGTATACGGCTGGCGCACGCACTTAACGTATTTTTCACTTACCACCACACATGCATGTCTCTTTTACACGCTAATAATTTTACAGAGACATTAAAACTTCACGAAACACAGACACGTATTTTCCTACTTAAATACGCATACATGTGTATCCTATTCTAATTGTGTATCCTATTCTAATTTATTCGAGTGAGGCGCACATAGCAACCATCCTCGGATCAACCCAACCGAGCTACGCCTCGGTCCTCTAACTAACTGTTATGGCATTATGGGATAACAATTCGTCGGTGCGGTGTATCATACCATCAAAGTTCTGTGCGCCATGTGGCCTGATATTTCCGTATTACGTACTAGTGTTGCAACATATTGTAAGGAGATAGATCTGCAACAGTGTCATGCGGTCAAGCATTGGTGTCCTAGGCTCCTAGCTACAGGTAGCTATTTCCTTGTGAAAGTAAGATTGGGATGGGTAACCCATCATGGGTTCTTTACATCACTGTTTTACTCTTGAGCACCTACCTACTGTGCAGAATACTGATAATAAGCAACAATACTGTCAACTCACATACTAATTAACTGTGCTGATTAGTAAACCAAAATATTGTGCGATATCTATCTGCTCATGCTATATGAATATGAGCAAGACTTATTGACACTGCGTGGGGTAGGCCGGAGCAAGTTCTGGACCCCTCCCTTCATTTGCTCAGAAGTGATGGATAGTTGGATACATCTCGCGTTGCAGCTCCTTTTACTTTTGATGGTCAAGTTACCACTAACTTATACCATATTCCAGCTGAGTTACTACAAGATTTATGACGATGATAGCGTCACTTCAGTCCATTTTGGACCATGCTGGTGAGGACGATAGGACATTGAAGAATGCAAATGCATTCCACAATTCGCAGCCAGGAGTCAAAGACTCACATAACAAATTAATATCCCCAGAAATATAATAATATTCGATCGCTGGCATGGCACGGCAAAATAAGATCGTACAAGTGCAGAGCTTTGCAGAAAACGTTTAGAAGCAACGATGAAGAGTCGCACGCTCATGGTGATCCTGGTTCTCCAGGCCGTCCTGGTCATGGGAATCTTTGCAGCTGTGGCTAAAGAAAATGGTATGTGTTTCTTGACGCTGAAAATTTCACCTAGGCTGCTGGGTAGTTTCCTTGCCATTTTGAGATGCCAGTGATATCTTTACTTGTTCTTTTGTGCAATGTAATCGAGAGAGATATACAAGCAGAATCGTACGCTCTTTTCATCAATCAATATTAGTTTTTGTCAAATTCCATATAAAATTCGGGGACTAGTGGTAAAGTACAATGCTATGGTTGTTGAGGTCTTTGGTTCAAGCCTCCACACTCCTTTAAATGAAATCAAAGATAGCAGTTCCTCCTGTTGGGAAACTATGAGTCTGACCCTGCAGTCGGCCCATTAGTGGGCGCCTCATCCCAAATCTTAGCAGGGTCGTAGCCTATAAATAGGGGGTGCTATTCATTGTAAAGGATTGATCGATGGATGAAAGAATAAAGAGAAGCAAGAAGTCCCCCTATATCTCTGTATTCAATCTCTTATTTTGTTCTTGATTGTTCTTGTGTTCATGCATTGTTCTTACGATTCTACGCTTGTCTACGAGGTAATCGCTCGGACTGGACTCGCCAGCGACGGTTCCTCAACACGTTATCAGCACGATCGACTCTCCTCGCATCGAAAAGGTAACCGTCGATGAACGACACTCGTAGATTGAATCGTTTTTCTAGATTGCTTTCAATTCTGCAAATTTGGCTTTCTAGATTGTTTTCCTACGGTGCAAATCCGCTCTAATCTACCGCGAGCCGACTTGAAGTCGCCGGCCAAGCCGATCGGTGGATTGCATGAAAGAGTAGATGATGATTGTACCGTAGGTAGTAGATGAAATCGCATGGAAGGCACCATGTGCACGGCACCGCCTGCAAGCGGCTGTCACTACCTCCGCGATACGTTACCGGTCGGCATAGTCCGCCATCACGTACCGCCACGGAGGCAACGACAGTGCCACGCCGCTAGCATGCGGCAAACACGCACATGACGGCATGAAGCCACGCCTCCGTTGCAATCTCGTTTTACACCGCATTGCATCGCATACATACATGGAGAAACAGTAATCTTGAACAGTAATCTCGTTTTTCCTCTTACTGCCTGCCATGAAGAGCAGGCCGGCGCCGCTGCCGCACACGGCCCCGCACGGCCATGAAGCTAGCACGGTCACGGCAACGCCCGAAGCGTTGAAAGAAAAAACATCGCCCGCCTCCGACGACGGGTCCTGCACTGGCCGCCCGAAGCCACCATGAGCCGCACTCCGTGACGATGCATCGCGTGCTGCACCAAGAGCCTCCATCGGCTGTTTGCTGCGCGACGCCGCACGGTGGAAGGCAGCAGTCGCACCTCCAGCCAGCAGCCCGCGCATCGCGTCTCCGGCCTGCAGCTCGCGCATCGCGCCTCCGCGCCACTGCCCTTCGGCCCGCACGCTCGCATGCGCAGCCATGGTTGCCCCTGGAACTGCCGCCGCCAGTTTTGGGGACCAAGGCATGGGAAAACCTAATGCACCTTCCCACTTAAACCAGCCGAACGGGCCTTGCAGGCTGCAGCACAGGCTGGCCGAATGGATACTTCACGCACGGGCCAAAGCCTAATTAAAGAAAGGCACATGCATGGTTCAATTAAAGAAAGGCACATGCACGGTTCAAATTGAAAAAAGGCACATGCATGGGCCAAGATGAATGGCCGGTCGGCCCAAACTTGGAAAGCAAAGAATTTTGGTGAAAAGGAAAAAGAAATCCGAAAAGAAAAAAAGGATTTTTTCAAAAAGGACCTTCATGATTATGAAAATCACAAGGATCCTTATATGAATGAGGAAAATTTGCAAAACAGTCCTCAACTCTGAAAATTACGAGAACTTTTCCGCGAATAAGGAATTTTGCGAAAAACCCCTCGAAAAATACAAAATTTGCGCACAAATTCTCTCAGAACTGAGATTTCGCGTTTTAACCTCTGAAACTTGCAGTTTTTGCCGAAAAGTTACTTTTCTAGAAGAAAAGGGCTTCGAGAATCCAATTTTTTGTATAATTTTGAACTTTGAAGCTTTTTTATCTTTGTTATTGTTATTTCTATGCAATTTATTTATTGTATTTATTGTTTTGATTATCTGTGATTGTTTATATTGCTTTTAATCACTGAAAATAGCAGTAAATCATGAAAAATGCATAGAAAAATACGGGATCTTGAACCAAGAGTTCGAAGAGCATTGTGAGAATTTTGCAACCATTTTATGTAGATTACCAGTAGTAATCCTTTGAACTTTTTGCATGAATATAAATATGACTGGCATCATGAACCAGTAGTTCGAATAAGCGACCCGTATGGCGAAATTTGTATAGAATTTGTATCAGTCTTCAATTCTGTGGTAATGTAATCACGGATGAGCAGAAGATCGAAGACTCTCTACCTTTCACCCAAACACGGTGCAATCCGCACGCAACTATCGTCGATCTGATTACAAGTAGTATGTCGAATTAATTGACATCATGCAAGTTGCGAAACTCAAGATGATGTTCTAAGAAAGAACTACATCTCGGAGCCACCTAATAGCAATGTTGGTCATGAAGCCAGCGCTAGCGACTACAGGTGATGAAACCTCTCACGAATGAGAGGAGCAAGAAGGGTAAGGTAGTGCGTCGCGTTATTGATGCTTTCGGTCTAAGAAGAAGGGCAAATAAACAACATAGGGCACACCTCGCCATTGCGGGCATAGAGGTCCACATCCATTAGCTGCACCTATGGATGTGGGCAGCTAATAGCAGACCCCATCATCCCTCCTTTGGACATCGCGGCGGCCACAGTAGTGGCCAAGAGGAGAAGATCGTGCATGGAGCCGATTTAGGCGAAGGTTCTAAATACTTAGCTTATTAGATCCATTACGCATTGCACTCGGACCTTTATATAAACTTGCGCTTTGTAATTGAAGCGAATTTTGAATTATTGAATAATGGTTGCAAGCTCTAGGAGAGTAAAGCATTAAATTCTTATTATGAGTCTGCAAGGCTTATTTTTCCGTCTTTATAATAGCAAGTTACGTTCGATATCAAGTATTTTATTTATGTGTTGCTTGCTTTCTACATATTAATAAAGTACATTATATTAGAACGCGTGTGGTGCCCTATGGAGGAAGTGTGCTTAGCATGTAGCGGCACAATGAAAACTATCCTAAGAGAAATGGAAATTTTTCCAGTCGATCAGCAAGAATGCTGGTAGTCTTACGACAATCGCGGGCAGCGATACTTGTATAATAGGCTCAGGAAGGGCTACAATTATACTCCCAATGGGCACAACTTTGGTCATTGAAGAAGACTTGTTGTACCCAGAATCGACTAGAACTCTCAAGGATATTTGCGCTACAGTTTAGTGTAGAGGCGAAGAAGAGTATGGTACGAATACTGCTCATTAAAAAGCGTGAAGAAAGTAAAAATAGCATTAGAATGTCTTCCTTCATATGAAACGGGCTATACTACACTAATATTAAGGCACTGCACTATCTTGCCTTGAAAACCGTATTTAGAAGCTCCGAACTTATCTATCTCTAGCATGATAGATTATGCCGCCTAGGTCCTAGGATAATGAGAGATATAATTAACAATTCACGAGGACATAATATGAATATAAAGAATTTCCGAATCTGGAAGATTTTGTGTGCCCGCATGTGCCACGGAAAATTAATTATTAGACCTTTGCTCAAAGCGAAGGATAAAGTCCTCGCATTCTGGACCGTATCCGGGAGACTTTTGCGGTCCTATACACCCGTAAGGACAATTAGGTATTTTATAGTGCTCATCAATGCTTCCTCGGAATGGTCGCACGTATGTTTATTGTCTACGAGAAACCATATGCTTTTGCAAAGCCAATCTCGCAGATAATTAAATTAGAAATATTTTCCCTGATCATCATATGAAGTCCACCTGAATGGACAATGCCGGAGAATTTACTTTGAAAGCATTTGATGATTATTCCATGAAAATGGGAATTAAAAGTTGAGCATTCTGTACCGCATATTCACACCCAGAATGGATTAGCAGAACTTTGAAGAATTGTAATTTACCAACTATATGTTGGGGACACGCAGTCCTGCTCGTAGGAGCTCTCATCAACTTTAGACCGTCGACCTATAACATCCATCCAACTATGCAACTAGCGCAAGGGTCAGTACTGAAAACTCCTCATCTTCGCGGGTTTTGGTTGCAAGGGTTATATACCTATACCACCACCGATGAAACCGAAATGGGTCTTCTCAGAAAGTCCGGGATATCGTTGGTTATGAGACAAGATCCATAATCAAGTATTTAGACCATATGATGGAGATTTGTATAATGCCCGATTCGATAATACATTAGATGAGGTTAGTTTCCCGTCATTAGGGGGAGGAAATCAACCCTTGATGAAAATGTCGGGAAATAACGTGGTAAGCCACGAGAAGTCCAGAAGACAATTGAAGTCTAGAAGACAAATGAAGTCCAGCAGACAATTGAAATCTATGCATATGACCCGCGCACTAGTAAAGCAAATAGAGAAGTCCAGAAGATAATTGCAAATCGAAGATAATTGAATTGAAGTCTAGAAGACAATTGAAGTCCAGAAGATAATTGATTTGCAAGTATTAGCGAATCAACTGCGAGACTACTTTAGTGATTTGAAGAGCGTGAATAAGTAGCATTTGCCTGCAAGCAATGCACCGGAGAGGGTTGAAATACCATTGAAGGTATCCCTAATCCCGTCCAGAGGCCTCAGAATAAAAGGACGAGAACTCCGGTCCCTCGAATCCGAAGTAACCGGGGACGCCTGGTGAAAAGGATAAGAAGGACTTGACACAGCCGATCACCGAAGTGCCCCAGAACTAGAAGGGGAGCCAGTTGAGACCTGACATCGGTATGGAACCTTCAGAAAAGGCATACTAGAATTGAACATCCCCATGAAGGGAGACATCAACATGGATGTGTGCACACATCGGAGCTGAAAAACTAAAGGGAATTGCCCCGCAATTGGAAGCAGCGGTGAGCAAGTAGAAGCATTAGAAGAATCGCCTTGAAGAAATAGTTATAAAATTTATGACATCGGGAGAATCTTTGAATATGACAACAGCCAATGTCGACATATACTTTGCAAAGAAAATTGCCACAATCATTGATCTTGATCTAGAGCCTGTATCGCTCGCTGAATGTAAGAAAAGATCAGATTGGAAAGATTGGAAAAAGGCAATAGAAGCGAATTAATATCTCTGAATAAAGAAAGACGTTTAGGCACAGTAAGCGTCGCCTCCTCTTGTGCACCACTTGAGGCATAAGTGGGTATTTGTTCAAAGAGAAATAAAAGAAGCAAGGCTTGTTGCACAAGGTTTCACCGCACGTCCGTAAGATGATTATGAAGAAACCTATTCCCCGGTCATGGGTGGAACTCCCTTTTAAATATTTATCTCAATGGCAATGAACTTGAAGTTAGAAGTGAAATTGATGGATGGGGTACCAGCATACCTTTATGAAATATTGGATTCGGACATTTATATGAAGATACAGAATGTATCATCATCCCGAACCAAAATAGAGCAAATAGAAATATGTACAGTATGAAACTCAGAAAGTCATTGTACAAACTTAAGCAATCAGGCAGAATGTGGTATAATCGCTTGAAGCGACTTTCTATGCAAGAAAGGCTACACGAACAATGAGAATAATCTCTGTGCATTTATACGACGATCCCAGAATGGATTTTGTATAATCTCAATGTATAAAAATGATCTGAATATCATCGGAACCCTGAAGGATATTAAGAAAGTAAGCTCTTACCTGAAGTCGGAGTTCGAAATGAAAGGTTTGGGTAAAACCAAATATTGTCTAGGCTTGCAGCTTGAGCATACCCCTGAAGGGATTTTAGTACATCAGTCAAACTACACTCAGAAGGTGTTGGAAAGGTTCGGCTTTGGAAAGGCATACCCTTTGAAAGTGCCAATGGTCGGGAGATCTTTGCAGCAAGACAAGAACCCGTACAGACCTAGAAAAGAGGGAGAGGAAGTCCTGGGACCGGAATTCCCACACTGAAGCGCAATAGAAGCACTAATGTATTTAGCAAACTGTACTAGAACGGACATTGTATTTGCCGGGAACCTACTAGCAAGGTATAGTGCAGAACCTACCAAAGGCATTGGCAGGGAATAAAGGATATCTTCCGATACCTCTAAGGAAGCAAAGAACTTAGTCCGTTTCTGAAAGAACAAAGACTTAACTATGAATGGCAATGCAGAAAACGGGTACTTGTAGGACCCGCATACAGCCAAATCGCAAACAGGCTATGAACTCTTATGTGGTGGAACTGCAATTCCATGAAAATCGTATAAGCAGAGTCTTGTACCGACTTCGACGAACCACTCAGAAACAATAGCATTATACTAGGCCTCACGAGAATGTACTTGGCTTCGGCGGATGATTCACTACATCCAGCAGTTATGTGGATTGAATACCGCACCAACCCCCACTATTATCAATGAAGATAATGCAGCTTGTGTTGCACAAGTGCAGATGGGTTATTGTGAATAATCCTCTCACAAAGCATATCAACCCCAAGTTCTTCTATGCTCATGAATTGCAAAAGATGAACATAATCAAAGTACTGCATACTAGGTCATGTGAGAATCTTGCAGATTTATTCACTAAGTCACTTCAGTCTAATTTTGAAAGATGCATATGTGGAATTGGAATGATGAGACTTAGAGAAGTGCGAGTCGGGGAGAATCTTCACAAACTCATTACTAAAGCTTGATCACGAAGATCGAGTACCCAAAAGGTAAATCCGGAGATTAAATGAAATTGGGTGGATTGTACTTTTTTTCCTTGACGAGTTTTTCAAGTTTCTCGGCTAAGGTTTTTAATGAGGCAATTAAATGCAAAGATAGCGTAACATGATTCATGTAATCTTTCTCCAAATTTTTCCCACTGGGTTTTTATGGAGTTTTGACGAGACATGGACATGAAGGATGGGTGCCCAAGGGGGAGTGTTGGGAAACTATGGGCCTGACCCTGCAGTCGGCCCATTAGTGGGCGCCCCATCCCAAACCCTAGCAGGGTCGTAGCCTATAAATAGGGGGTGGTATTCATTGTAAATGATTGATCGATGGATGAAGGAATAAAGAGAAGCAAGAAGTCCCCCTATATCTCTGTGTTCAATATCTTATTTTGTTCTTGATTGTTCTTGTGTTCATGCATTGTTCTTACGATTCTACGCTTATCTACGAGGTAATCGCTCGGACTGGACTCGCCAGCGACGGTTCCTCAACACCTCCTACATATTCTCGGGTTTTTTTTCTACACGTATAAAATTCCAGAAAAATCATCTTACAATTCGCTTTTCTACTGTACCAGAAAGAGAAATCAGATAGGCATTGCATTTTTTTTATTTCAGTACTTGTTTATTTTTTTTAATCAAGATCCGAATTTACTGTGTTTCTACATCGTACGCACGTAATGGACTGTACTGGAGCCTAGTGGATTAGATAAACTGCATGCGAGGTCTATCAAGCGGATAGACTTGTAGATCTTGCCATCTTGGGGTCGGCCAATCACTGCCAATACACTTGTTGAGCACAAACACGTCCAAATATGGCTCCATCATGCCAACCTGTTTCTGCATCCCGTCGCCGCGGCGCATACATAGCACATACGTAGAACTGGATAGGCTCGAAACCGAGAAGAGTCCAAAAAACTAACCCAATTATTTGCCGCGTAATTGTTACATCTATATATATGATCAAAACGAATAGAAAATCAGTGTTGTTTAGGTGGTTAATTAACTGATCTGATTTCTCACTGCAGCCGTGGGGGAGAACAAGGGCAACAGGGAGACCAACGTCGATAAGTGACGGTGTAGCTGGTTGGTGCGCTAGTTCTTCAGAATTAATCAACACCTGTCTGTATGTGTGTGTTTCTACCTGCTCGATCGAGCTGCAATAAAACTCACCGCAGTTATCTACTACTGTCCTTAATTTGCCCTCAAATACGATGTGTATTTGCGTACTGCTTGATCCACTATTTGCGTACTATATACACATGCATATATATATGCACCTTTTTATTTTTATTTTCTAGTACTGTGCATCAACCAACAACATATATGTATACGTAGTTACGTACACGAGTAGTCTGAGTAGATGCCGAGGTGCGCCAAGGGCACGCCAATGCTCTGGCGTATCTTGTTTGGTTGCGTCTTGTTGATTGAACTGAAGCACAGGTTGATTCATCTGCAACATAATGCACGTACGTGTGGTTAATTTTATTTAGGCCGACTGGAGTACACAAGGTGATTTGCATGGCTAACACTATACTTACGTTGCTAACTCCCTTAAACCGGAAGGAATCAGAGCAAGCAGGCGCATGCCAAAGACCACCGGCGTTTCGTAATTCTGTGCAGGCCCTAGGTTTGCGTGGACAGCGGGATCACGGTCGGACACTCGGGATGGAATTGTTGCACGGCCACGGATAGCCAGATCAGTTCATAGCCCTAGTCCCTAGACGCCCCCCGCCCTCGTCCCCTTCCCTTCCTCCCCACTGCCGTCGCTGGCTTGAGCTGCTTGAGGCACATGAGATTTACATACATGTAACTGCCTCTAGTTAATAGATGATACAACCATCTAAGCACATACAAAGAGAGATCTTACGTATACACTTGATGATATGACTATATTCTACTCCCTCCATTCAAAAATGTATGATGTTTTAGAAAATATGTAGTCAAATTTTCTTAACTTTGATCACTAATATTCAAAACAATTATTTGTATTTATCATGTGAAAATGGTATTGTTAGATTAGTCATGAAAAATATTTTTATAATATAATAATTTTATATTATTTTATGAACATATCCATGAAAAAAATGATCAAAGTTACATATCGAAGACCGTGTAGATATCGAAAACGTGATATATTCTTGAACAGAGGAATTATTTCTTTAAGCATATGTTTAAGACTACCTTCGCATTATAGATGCCCCTAAGTTACCAGCCAGGACCAAATCGGTACTACATTAATTGTCATTATTACATTGAACGGTCGGCTCCCAACTACGAGTGACGCGCATGATCCACGTTGATGACTGCTTAGTTATCTAAGTCAATCAGTTATACATAGAAAACTTTATTCTAGCATTATGGCATGACTCACCGGAGCGGTGGATGGGATAGTCAAAGTTGTGTCTGCCTTGTCAAGGCCTATGTGTTTTGCACGTATCAGTTTGATTCCTCTAAAAACGTTTTCCCACGAATTCAATGTTACAGATAATAGCCTAAGTGTTACTGTCCCAGCTTCAGTTATTTTATTTTCTAGTGAAAGTACCATCGGGAATCGGGAGATCTGTACTTCTGTTTTGCTCCTTGTGCACCTACTCATCTGCATAATACTGACTAACTCGCGTGGCATGGTAGTCTGTGCTGACTAGTCCACCAAAAAATAAAATTGTTCGATCGCAAGCTTGGTAGTATGCCATGTTCCGATCTCGAAGCCTGTAGAGCTGCTCCGTTGTGCTTTGGCAAAACAACAACATAAAAGTATAGCATTAGACGATGAAGAGTAGCACGCTGTTGATGATCCTGGTTCTCCAGGCCGTTCTGGTCATGGGAATCTTTGCAGCTGTGGCTAAAGAAAATGGTACGTTTTCTTGGTGCTAAGAAAATCACCCAGGCTGCTTCACAATATTATATTTGCCTTTTTGAGTTGCCAGTAATGTCTTATATCGTGCTTCTGTACAATGCAGTCGAAAGATAATATAATTATGTACGCTCTTTTCGTAAAACACGTTTAGCTTCTGAAAAATGAGCAGACAAACTAGTGATGTTTTAAGTTGTTAACTAATCAGAATGCATAAATGCATTATGCATGCAGCCGTCGGCCGCGGGAAGAGCAAGGGCAACCGGGAGACCGGCAGTGGCTACCTCAAGTGCTGCAGCCACTGCAACTTCTCCTTCTCATCGCTCTACACCTGCGACGACATCGTCAGCAAGTGCGACCCTGCCTGCAAGAGCTGCGTCGTCGTGAAGCAGCACCCTGTCAAACAGTTCAAGTGCACCCAAACCTTCTTGGGCGAGTGCGGGCCCCCATGCAAGAACTAAGCTCATTGGGTGGATGAGAGCAGATTAGTCATTTCCTTGGGCATTTGTGCTTGCCCATGCTATAATAAACCATCGAGTTCGAATAAAAATCAGTGCACTCATTTGTCGTTCACAAGTCCCATGATGTTCACTGCTTGATCCGTTATAGGTTATCCATATTCCATGTGTGTGTGTGTGTGTGTGTGTTCATGTCATCGATATAGATCTTAGTTCAATTGATCAAATATGCATGCCAAAATAGAATTTAAGAACAATAGCTAGAGTGCAGTGAATGCTTCATGTTCATTAGAGGATTGTTCCCAGATCTACAATTGTGAGCCTACCACACAATTGATAATTCATCAGATGAATACAATTTTGCTTTCAAGAAGTATAGGCATCTGGCAGATTGAACTCCGAAAGAGGCATCCTATCTCTGATCATTACACCGGCGTTCGGCATAATATGCCAGTGAAGAACAAGCTGAGCTTTCTTCCCCCGCAAACTGCTTCCCTGATGAGAGGAAATGCATCTTGTCAAGAGAAATTCAGGTCATGCATGTAATGTAACACTCAAGTGACGAAGCAAGAATGAAGCTTTACCTGGTCAATCAGAGGATACTTGCTCTTCACTTCCAGTTGCAGATTTGCGTGGTCTTTGTCAGGTATTATATGGTCCCATAACGAAACCTGTCAAATGGAATAATTTGAACATAAGCATGGATCCATCAAGCACTAGTGTGAATTGGCGAGCTTCATGATATATTCAACTAAATAGCTTGAGAATTACCTGTTGGAACAACTAGATGGAAAGTTATTTTTTTTTGGCAAAAGAAAGGCAGTATCACAGTACACTAAATACATGTGCCAGAGCATCACTACAGATCTTAGCCAGATATTCTTAGTGATGTTTAAAGCGTACGCATATTACCAGAATAAGCCCGTTTTTACGCATAACACTCCAGCCTAAGCCACTCTTTTTCAAAGAAACTAGAGCCAGTGGGTGGTAAGTGTTAACTTGCAAGTATGCAAGGGCAGATCTTAAACAACTTTCTAGACTTTACTCCCTCTTTCAAATTATATGACGCGCTTTGACTAGGTACAAGGATTAAGGAGGTTACAAAACCAAGAGAATGACAAGATTATATAATAACATCGACTAGTTACGCTTGTATGTTGTAGCTCTAGTAATGTAGCTGGAGAGATCCGCCTAAACTAGAGAGAAAAAAAGTCATTGGTACTAGATAGAAGGGCAATAACGTGAACTACTTTTCAAGTCTCGTGTGGTATTGAACTTCCAGATGTAATTGGTCCGTCATAACTGAGAAGGTTTACTCTACAACTTTTATCAGACTCAGGTAACGAAAACAAGTGTCCATGAAAATGCCAGTAGCATCAGTGTAACCAAGACCGCGAGCAATATTTAATTCTTTAGTGTATTCTCCAACCAGTTCAATATTTTTTACTATATGCACAGGATGGCAGCCCAGGTAAAAGCTGCTCATTTATCCTAAGGTAACAAAAGGAAGACTTCATATTTCGAGCAATTGTTGATTCCAACCAGTTGTCTGTTCTTGAGGTAAAAGCTGCTCATTTATCCTAAGGTAACAAAAGGAAGACTTCATATTTTGAGCAATTGTTGATTCCAACCAGTTGTCTGTTCTTGAAAAAATACAGATACTAGCAGAAAGAATATGTTGACCAGGATCAAATGTGAATACTAGCATACCTGGTTCAGGGAATTCTTCGAGTTTTCATACTCAGCAGTCAGAAACACAAAGATCTGTATCAAAAAACAACAAAGTTACTGGCTGCCTATACCGTGAACTGGAGCTAATATTAAAGATGGAGGGTAGTGCTGCAATGGAAGTATTGATCATCCTACATCAAATATGTTTGTCACAATAAGTCAATAGCATTCTGTGTTTTCATCAATGACCATCGATGCTAGTTGCAATAGCACTGTATTAGTGGTTTCACAGAGGCAGTAGTTATGACTTATGACAGCACTAAATCATGGTTGCAGTGATAAAGTTAGGTAGTGTTTCTAAATTGAGCATAGCAGTCACAAATTTCACAGTAACATGATCTGTGAGCTGCCTCAAGTCTCTGCCTTGTCTGTTGACTCTGTTCATTGCAAGAATACATTTTCCTATGTACTATTAGCCACAACACAACTCTCAGCATTAAAAAAGCCCTCTCTTCATTAGCTATTTTTTTTTATAATCCTTCTGTGTTGCCAAATTGCCAAAAAAAAACGGTTCGCAACAGCACAGCTTTCAGTGCAGAAAGACCATAAGCAGAAGATTCTCTTTTTATGATGCTTCTGCTAGCAACCCACAACTTAAATTTGCCTAGGAAAGTTTCATAAGAAAAATCATACTATCTATTTATTTTTATTTTTTTGTGAGGGCCAAGGATACTATCTATTTCTTCTGAATATAGATGGACATATTTCCTTTAAATACAATTTGGAGTATACTACAGATACTGGAACAGAGATTAGTTACACTAGTGTAGTAGTATAATAAAATTAACAATCAATAACTCACTTAATGTAATACGGAAATAACGGAATTGGTTTTTACAAATGTTAGCCACTTGAGCACTATTACTTGTGAAATACATCTATTATTGTTTGTCAGGCACACAGACATATATATGTGCTCGATTTACTGAGCTTCTACACATTCAGAACATAGTTAGCTCAGTATTGCACATTCTGCTGAAATGGAAATAACACCTGCTTTGTGTTCCAAGTGAATAGTGATTCCAAATTTGCAGATACATTGAAGGTCAACGTCACCTGGCATACAAATTTATAAATTTGTCAATGGAGCTGCATGGGAAGTAACATGATATATATATGTGATGCATCTGATTGCAGCATTGTGTGAAGGAATGATAGTAATAGCATGTGCAAATCATCATTCCGGTCTAATAAATGTGCAGATTAGTAGCTGTGAAATAATATCACTGCATTGGTATAGATGACTCTGTTCAAGATATCAAAATGAAAAAACACTATTTTGGAAACTTATTGCTGTATATGCCTGTAGAATTCATTCCATTGGAACTTGACTGATTTTGTTCAGTAGGTGTGAAGTGTAGAGTGTCTTGCATGCAGCCTTCGCAGCTCAAAGGTTCGCGGCTAGAAATTATTTCTTGGTTCCAGAGTGCAATGCAGCTTTCATGGAAAGAGAGAAAGCATGTTTTTAACTATTAATTCGTAATCTATAAAACTTGCGTTTTTTACCAAGCAAACTTTATCATAGCACACAATGGAGTAAAATAGCTCTATTTAAGCTTTATGGTTTACAGATTTGCCTATATAACTGAACCATTGTCGATCCAAAATTATGGAATTCAATCTGCTTAATGAGAAAGGAAAGCTAAATCATAACAGGATAGATCTAGGACAACAGTGTCATACAACAGAGAAGATAGTAGCAAAATACAACATAGTGAAATCTTACTCTATTTCACACAGAACTACTCTTAACCAGTGATTTGGCTAACTGTAAGCTTATCCCATTAATCAAGAGAAGAAAAAAAACATGCTGTGATGATGGTCTTATTTCTATTATTTCTAGATGAAAGAACTAAATGAAACCGGGAAAAAAAGAGTAAAGGCACAAACCTTGTCGTTTCCATTGAGCTGTTTGTGGAATCGATTTATCTTTGTAACCTACAAGATAACATACATGAGCACATCAATGCTAACATCAATAAGCAAGAGGATTCACTGCAACATGTTTCTACAAGTTTGCGATGCAAAATTAGAATTAGAACCAGCAAAGAGATTGTATGTGAGCATTGCTATATAAGTTTAACTAGTACTCAGATAGATTAACAATTTTTACCATGACCAAAAGCAAACAAGCTCAATGTACAACAACCTTTAGAACTTCTAAACATTAGATCGAGGAATCAGTGTCTAGATAGATCAAAAAAATACACCAGGACCCTAGAACCGCTCAAATTCCACCAGTTCACCGCATCAACGACCTCGAAACAACACAGAACTCTAAACCCTATCAAGATTTTTCGGCCAATCCTAATAATTTTGCATTGCTACATAGAGTAGTACAACGGGCAATACATATTACCGCAAATCACAAAACTAATTTACGCGTAGCAATATGATGTGAACAGGTGAACGCTCGCGATTTCAAGGGTTTAAATTGTAGATTGCTCCGAGTATGGAAGAGTTAAACAAGCGAGAAGAAGAATAGATGGATACATGGGCTTGGGCTTGGACGGAGGGGACGTGGAAGGCGTCGAGCGCGGAGGCGGCCGCGCAGGCGGCGGCGAGGAGGAGCGGCGCCGTTGTCGCCGCGGCCAACAGGCGCTGCGTCCAAGTGTGCATCGCTCGCAGTTTTCCTTTTTCCTTTTCCGGACTCTTTTTTTTCCTCCGATTTTACTTGCGGGCAACATTTATTGAGGGCAAATTTGCATATACACCACCTCGAAATATGACAACAGAGAAATGCCACATAGTTTCTTAAAATTAAGAATATGTCAGTCCAGTTTTTTTTCTCCTTTCATACATGCCATTATCTTCTAATTTCCCTTATTTTCCATTCTTTTCTTCTCTTTTCCCATTTATCCTCATGTGAACTACCCATTTTGCCCTTGCATTGCTGATCGAACCGGACCACATGGATGGAATCACAGAGTACTTTATTCAAACCAAATCAATTGGATGGAAGCCAAACCCAACACTAGCTCCTAAGCCCGCCCAGCTGGTCGCGTGCCGTCCGCCAGTGCAGTGGCGGCCACATCCTCGTGCGCTCCCCTATCTTATCATTTTCGCCCTCCCCTGTATGACGTTCTTGCCACCATTCCCGGTTGCTATGTCGCCGCCACGCCCGGTCGGCCGCCGTACGCCTCTGCAGTCTAGTCGCCGTCACGCCCTGGAGCCGCCTACCCAAACGAAATCGAAGGATGCAGCGTGGTGGTGGTGATAGTAGACGTCACAGATCTAATCCTCCACGGTTGCAACCAATGCATTTTGATTCATATTCAGATGATGTCCGTGTTCTTGCTCGAGCTCGCTATGTTCTGGTTCAAGAAGAAGAGATGGTTTGGTCTTGATGTGGTTCGGTTGATGTTGTTGATGGCTTGAATTGGTTCGGTCCAAATAGGTAGGGGTAAAAGTAGAAAATCACTTGAGGATTAATGGGAAAAGAAGAGAAAATGATAGGAAATGTGAGAAAATAGGGGATAATGGCATATATCATAGCAACTAGAAACCACAGTGGCATATTCCTGATTTTATGGTGTGTTTGGTTGGGTGAATTAAGGTGAATGGGATTAGATGGTACAGGATGGATAGGATGATACAAGTATGATGTTTGCTTGGTGGGATAGGATGATGCATGATTTTGTTTGGTTGCTTGGATATGATGATACATGATTTTGTTTGGTTGTTTGGATAGGATGACCTTAGACGGTTCAAGATGATGTTTGGTTTAATGAATGAGGTTGTATTTGGATGGCCACAAATTTTTTTCTTTTTATTTTCTTTTCTTTTCTTCCTTTCTATTCCCCCCCCCCCCCTCATTTCCTTCCTTTCTTTTCCCTTTTTTTCCTTTTTCTCCCTTATCTATCTCCTGCTGATAGTTTTTCTTCCACTCTCCGTTTCTTCTTCCTCTGTTCTTCCTCCCTCCTCCCTAGGATTCCTTCAGTTGAAATTCTCCACATGGTGCTCCTCCTTCCTTGGCTCGGGCTCCCCATGGCACCGCTCCTTTGGCCGCCCTCAGCACAGGGCACCGCCACCGGCTCCCTTGCACGCCCGGGCTGTGCGCTCGCCTGCGCCCATGGTGCCACCTCTTGTGCCTACGCCACGCTCGGCCCATCGTGTCGCCGCCATCGATACCGTCCTGGAGGCTCAGCCCGCCCCCGAGTTTGCGCCGCTTGTCTCTGGCTTGGTCGTGCGGCTCGGCCTTCCTGCGTGCCCGTGCCCCGGCCCTCTCTCGACGCGGTGGCGGCACCCTGCGGTGAACCTCCACAGCCATAGGGACGGCGCGGCGGTGTTCGGCTTTGGGGGCAGAGGGAGGGGCTTGGCTCGGGCGAGAGTGAGCGCAGGCAGCGAAGCGCACGTAGCGAAGATGAACCGCGTGGTTCACTCATTTTCTTCGAACGATATGGTACCGCATCTCCATGGAATATTCGCTCGAGTGGAACGCGTTGGTCCCGAACCGATCGGTTTGCTTCAGCTAACCAAACACATGAATGTTCCTAATTCCTGAACCATCTGGTACCAGACCAATCCATTCACTGATCCAAACACTACCTTAAGAAGCCGGATGGCATTTTTTTCAATTGCTATGTTTTAAAGTGGTATATATCTAAATTTGTTTATATTGGGGTGTTTGGTTTGAGGAATCAAACCATCCTACGATGGATTGGTGAATCATAGGATCATCTCGTAAATGTGGGATGATATTATCCCTCGTTTTGTATTAAGTTTGTGTTTATGAAGGATGATGCAGTGATGGACTAACTTATTCCATTTCTCACGCCAAATAAGTAGTTAGGATCGGATGGTCAATTCATCGGACGGTCCTTTGAACCAACACCCCAATATCTGACCAACTGACGATGTGCCACGTATGCACGTTCTGGCAACCGTCTGATTGGAAAACCGATGGGTGAAATTGAGGTTGTGATGCCGATGAATAGGAACTTGTATTCTTATCGTCCTATATCAATGGACGTTTTGGCCTTTTGTTCGCTCCAGAATCAATATCAACACCGTTTTGAAAAAAGAATCAAAATCGGTAGCCAATTCCAGCATGACCCTAACCAAATGAAAGATCGCATAAAAGAAAAATTGAGATCACGTCGAAAAAACGAAAGAAAAATACAACTAATATGTTGAAAGCTCCCTTGGTCAGGGTAGAAATACATTCTCACCGATTCGGCGACTCAAGGTGCTCCCTCCCTTGACGCGAGGCACCTGCGGGCACTCACATGTCCGACGGATCTCAGTGTCACGAACCTCGACGGCATCGGTGGTGCACAATTCCTCCTCCCCCTTTTAGTAAGTATCAATAAATTTCTCATGTGGATTTGGAGTTCATCTCCGTCTTGGCTAGCAAGTTGCTTTCTTGCGACCACTACGTTCTTCCCTTTTTGCTTCAAGGCTTTGGATTCACCCTTCTAGGATCTCTCCAATAGCTCCACTGTTGGGATTGCAAACCCCATGAACCTATGTTCCCGGTGTCCATCCGGAGTTTGGTCGAGTAGATCGCCAGCGCTTGTCACTGTCACGGATCGTGCGACCCTCCCTTAAACCTCCGATCAAGGGTCAAGATCATCAGCAAATGCACAGAGGTAGGGCCGTGGCCTGATCTGGGCTCTCAAGGCGAGGAGTTCATGGCTTGGCGACGTGAGCTTCTTCTTCATCGACGAAGTCGCCGACTGCTATTCAAGGACATGGACATTTGCCTTTTTATTTTTTATTTTAGTCCTTTCTTCTCAGATCTAAGGCTTGCTATGTAATTTCCATATTTTCTAAGGTCCCTTCTGTAAATCGATGGGTGATTGTACTAAACTTTTGATATAAATCCAAAGCTAATAGCCTTAGGGCCATACTTGCCTTAAAAAAACATCTTGGGAGTGATATTTAAATTTTGTAGTAGTGGTTCTTCAGGTGGTGAATTTATAACTGGTGCTTATGATGTGACAGTTCTACTTAGTTTTCCCTTCTTTGTATGATCTCTTTCTTTCTTTTATTTCTTTGCATGATCTTTGACAGTAGGTTCAGATATCCATGTTGAAAGTTGAGGTCTTTTAGACCATCTGCAATGTTGTGTTTTAGCCGATTCAAATGATGAAAGAGAAGCAATTGAATCGATTCAATACGTTGAAACCATTGATTCCAACAAAAAGATTCTGGAACCGAACCCGACTTACCAGTCGATGCCAAGCAACGAACAACTCGTGTAGTCCCACCTGTCAGCAAGCTCATCATCGTTATCGCCGCATGCGCACCACGACCAGGATCGAGGATGTCGCCACCGCACCGCTGGATCGAGGTAGTCGTGTCACAGTCGTCGGATTGAGGACATCGCCGCTGCGCCACTGTATCAATGTAGCCATGGCGTCATCTCCAGATCGAGGATGTCGCCGCTTGGATCTCGCCGTTGCC
The DNA here is from genome assembly GCA_036346255.1 of Ampelocalamus luodianensis. Taxonomy (NCBI): domain Eukaryota; kingdom Viridiplantae; phylum Streptophyta; class Magnoliopsida; order Poales; family Poaceae; genus Ampelocalamus; species Ampelocalamus luodianensis. The sequence goes on along the minus strand of CM070617.1, from coordinate 2,508,212 downwards.
GAATCGAGGTAGTCGTACCGCCGTCGGACATTGAAGGAAGTCGCCGCCGCCACTCAACCTTGTCGCCCCTGCATTGGTCTTCTAACATCGGCACCACTCGTCGCCATAGCCTCAAGCTTGTGGTGCTCGCCTGGACCTCGGCTGTTGGTGGCAGTGGAGGGGGGAAGGGATTGGGTGAACTGGCTAAGAGCGTTTGTGGTGGAGGAAATCAAGAGAGAGAGAGAGATGAAGGGAATGAGAATGAAGATGACGAGATGGAGGATACGGTGAGAGAGGAAGGAGTATTTTTTTCTTTTTTTATACAATATGGGTCCCACTTCAATAATGGAATCGGATCAATACACTAGAGCAAAAAAAATGACTAGTTCCATGCATACTTACATGATATGCATTTGAACTTGAATCGATTCAATACACTAAAAATGCTCTTACGGTACACCGTACTACCCTCTTAGAGGTAAGAGAGGCTCTAAATCCTAACTGTCTACTGATGAAGATAGCAGGTTACTCGGTCGTAACCGGTTCACCATATCTAGTATGTTAACTAATAGCCTTCCAAATAAATCAGCATGTCTAAATTAATCCTAGCGGCAAACACTCCTTCCCATTTCACCATCTTCCGGTACATGATAAAAACAAAGGATGCTACGTGCATGCACACGATCATCAAATTAATCAGCTTCCTTGTACGTATGTATACACTTGTCTACAAGTGCTACATGCATACATCTTAGTTAGGCTAGCCAAAATAACATAACTTGTACGTACATATATACTTGTCTACAAGCGCTACACTCGTACATCTTAGGGAGCCTAACCAAAACGACATAACTTGTATGTAGTTTGCATGCAAATTTGATCTTCAATTTGATAACAAACGAATTTAAACTTGGTAGTGGAGATAAAGGTACAATATCTTACTTGAATTAAACATAATTTGAAATTTTAAAAAAAACAAGGAAATTTCAAATCCAAAAGATAAAAAAATCAGCTTTTCATGCTAGATTTATTTCAAACATATTTTCATGCTATGCTTAAATAACCAGAACACCACGTATGATCCACCCTTTCATCATGTACGGTATCAACTCTACTGACTTCTTTCCATTTATGCATTGATTCTTCCCATTTTGATCATATTTAGTTACCATTAATTAATAAAGATAATCTTCACAAGGTGATAGGTAACCTATTACCCCATACCAGGTAATAGGTCGACCCATTAAATAAGAACCATTAGATTTAAGGAAAAATTCCATTGAAAGTTAGCTTTTTTATATTATTCTACGATCATTGTCTTCTCCTTTTACAATATCCTATCGACGAATATGTGAATGACCTGTACAAAAAGTTGGTAGGCCAATCTGAAGAATTGCATGCCCCGATCGGAATATGACTAGCAAACAGCACATTAGGATTGCACTAGCGAAAGTACAATCAATCTTTCTGTTCATAACGAGCCTCAGCGTCCGGTGCCCCTTCTTTTCAGTGGTCTCTAAAATGTTTGGACCGTGTCAACGACTAGAGGAGCCAGAGGAGGTGAATAGGAGCTTATCTTTTTCCTTTTAAAAATTTATTACTTTTTTATTTCAATAGCTATATGAAACTATGATGATCAAAATCTCAGAATCACAACGAAAGAATTGAGCACAAACCCCGAAGCTCAACTACAAAATCCCCTCGGTCGGTCCGATCGCCAAGTAAGGGACGGTTTGACCGTCATGATGTGGCCGGTTAGACCTCTTCTCAAAATCAGAAAACACTATTTTCTGAACTTTTTAGTTAATCTCTATCCAGTTTTATGTACAATTTTCATTTTCAATTGCACCTGATACAAACATATTTCCAAACACTCTCACACATGTGTTTGGTGTCCATTTACCCTAAACTTGCACGTCGGTCAAACCGACTAAACCCTGACAACATGCAAAACAGAGAGTTCACTCTCACATGATCTAGAACCAAAACATTGTCTCTGCAAAAGGGCATGTATCCTTGGCCAAATCTGAAGATCCATTCCGCCACCAAGTCGACATCTCTCAAAGCTGCAAGAAACAGAGATGAATATCAACCGTAGTGCCGCATTAGTGCTGATATTTTTAAAAGTATCTATTACACAGTGTCTTGGTACTGGTCTCTAGAGTGGAAGCAAAGCAACCACCTACTGCAACTGACAATCCCAGGTCAAAGATAAAACATTCACGATAAGAGGTGAGATAGACAGATAGATAGAGTGGTCCACAAACCAGAGCCAGGAATGATTGATTCCATGCGCAATGAAATTGGCCAATAATGCACGCCTCATTTCCTCCATTTGTCCAACTTGGCTGGCTCCAATCTTTTGACTCCAGATCACCGGTCAGAGGCGCTCTGCCCTCTGTCTGCCTCAGCCTCTTGGGCTCAGCTCAGGTAACCACGTGAGAGCGACCTCCACTGGGCCCTGCGCTGCAGAGACAGCCTGCACGCCGCTCGCCAGGAAAACGTTGAGAAAATGGGCGGAGTTTACCATGTCGACCGGCACCAAGTCAGACGCTGTCGTGGAAGAAGATTTTTGTCTCAACTCGAGGAGCTGTACACCGTGCGGTGTACCTGGATCAGCTTTGGATCTTCTCTTGTGAGCACTCGTCATCATTATCTGTTTAGCACACGCTAATGATTTCGATAACTTGTTTTCGCCGTATGTAAGCAATTAGCACAAGTTCTCTCACGATCTTGACCGATTCGATCCATCCATCGCTATTGATTGTAGCGAAAATATAGCTATACGTCGTGGAAATTGGTCTGGAACTTGGAAGAGCACACGACGTTGTGGAATTATCTACTGGCACTAGTACCGATTTGACTTGGGATGTCGCTGGCGATGGGGGCTGTCTACTTGCTGGGAACACGAATCATGGTCCATGGATCCCGTCAAATTCTATTTCATCTGATGCAGCCCGAACAGATGACCATTCAAAGACCGCAATAACTGTCAAGCCGTGCGCTACTGCGCTTGTACATGCAACTCTTCTAAATTCTAATCTGATGAGTCATCGTTGTTGCTGTGACTGTGAGGTGCGTCACGCTAGAGATCTGTGTCTGCACGGCACGGCTGCACCATGAAGTGAAGTGATTGGCATCTCGATCGATCGACCGTGCGGTGCCGTGGTGCCTCCTTGCCTTGGCCCTTGGGTCCCCATCGATGAATAGCAGCGGAGATTGAAGATTCAACGAACGAACTGGCAATAACTCCTCTTCCAACACGCAACTTGCGCTGCGGCAATTGCAGCAGGCGTACCATCCATACATCCATTCTGCAAAAAATATTAAGATTGATTTCAACTTCTTTGCGACAGCAACTTCACATCGATGATGGAATTAATACCCCCATCCAAATGCGGAATCAAATAGGTCAATTTGTATCCTAGAGAGTGTTATCTGACTTAGGTAACGAAGAGGATGGATGATAATTGTGCGCGATTACCCATGTGTTCAAGCGCAAATTTTCTAATAGAGCCAGGCATGGGTAGCTTTCTTTGTTCACGGGCATGAAAACGGGCGTGGCATGAGTGAGCTCAACCTATGCCTGTCGTGTCTGTTTACCCATCAATCCACACTGACAGGTGGGCTCGAGGAAACTCTAACCCAAATCCCCAACTAACACATGCACTCCGCAGTCCGCACTCTATCGGTCGTCACTCCTCTCGGCCATCATCCCCATTTCCCAACCCCAGTCCCCAATCACCCAACGCGCACCTCTACTTGCTCCGCCGTGGAGTACAGAGCTGTATGGTTACGACATGATTGGCTATTTCACTGGCCATCCAACCTGGAAGCAACTTATTTGGGCCGCGAACATTGATAGACTGAAAGGAAAGGTTGGTCGGTGACAGGTACGACGTATTAGAAACAACATGGACGAAGCAAAAGCCGAGTGTCGTACGAAAAAGTGTTCTATTTGCATGGAGCCTGAGCACACCTTTAAGAAATGCCCACGACAAATCCACGGGATGAAGGAGACATCGGCAGTCCGGATGGTGTCGCGACGACCTCATCCGACCGCGCCACTCGAGACGATCGACATAGCAGGCGTTAAAGTCGCGGCCACGGGGAATGTTCGTCTTGTTGAAATATGTGGTGCTCAATGCACTGTGGTGCTTCATGCTTTGTAAACTCATTTTGATTTGTCAAAAAAAAAACTAGGTGATGACGTTGTGCTGAATATTCTGTAATATCAGTGTAATTTGTCGATAAAATATATAAGGACGTTGCACTGAATGTTCTGTAATATCATTGTGATTTGTCGACAAAAAAATATGATGACGTTGTGATGAATGTTTTGTAATATCACTGTGATTTGCCTACAAAATATGTGGTCGAAAATAGATAGTAAGAAAACAGGGTTCCTGTCGCCAGTTGGAGTGGCGACAGGATCTCTCTGTACTGTTCTAGTCTCTGTCGACAGGAAAATTTTGTTATTTCATATTGCGACATTAGCCTAGTTTTGTTTTAAAAAAATTGACTTATTTTTGTAGTTTTTTTAAAAAAATAATTTTATTTCCAAAAAAAATCGCAATCTAGACCCTCCACTGGCCTACGCTTCTGTTGCACCATGAGGCCATGCTATAATGATATCCGATTCCGATCCACCCAACCCATCCAGCGTCCCCTCCCGTATCCGCAGCCGCACAAAACGCATTCACTTTCCAGCACTTCGTACATCATGGTCTCACTTCCTCGGTGTTGTAGATACGCGTCTAGAAGACACCCTCGATTCTCGATTGGCTACGTCGACCTCCGAAAATACGTAAGTACAGGACGAAGTGTAAGCATATAAGGGAATCACTCAACTTGTATTTGTTAAGTGTGGGAATCACTCAACTTGTATTGGTGAAGTGTGAAATGATGTACAAGTGGTCTCCGCCTCACGTTACAAAAGGGGCCTATTTATAGGATAGGAGAGAAAAGGTGAGGTTACATAAATGACTCTACGTTTAGATAAATCATAGGGGCAGCTTCGTCCTTTCCGATTGAGTGGAGCCACTTATGTCGGGCCCACTAGTTGATGTTTCACGTGTCGGCTATATAGAGAAGTATTACGCTTGTCAGTTGCGTGGAGGGGCTTGTTGCGTAACGAGGCCACGCTTTGTGTCGTCCTCGCGCGAACCATGCTACTATTTTCTTGCTGACATTAGTCGGACCGACGCTGACTCGACACGGGGGAGAGGAGGGGACCCCTCCCCCAACACTCAGTCCACATTTCACACCGGTGTGTGCATGTAAAAGCGCAACTGTCTGATCGCCAAAGCTTTCGGGTCGGGGGCTGAGAAAAGGGGACTGGAAGGGGTCTGGCCACCCTATCGATCTTGAACGATGCACAATCTACTTACTATTTAGTACTAAACTACTAACGAGTGAATTATTAGTTCTTTAAGATACTAAGCATATGCACATTAGAGACTCTTAGTGAAATCTGATAGCCACAACTCACAAATTTTGGAGCGCATGATGATACTTTAAACTAAATATTTACATATTTATTTTAAATTGTAGATAACACTATTGATTACTTGCATTCTCCACCCCATGATTCCTCTAAACCACTCACCTCTCGTATTTTCGCGGAAGCACAATTATTTGAATTGGACTACATCAGCAACCAGAAGGCCCATGTCATGGCGTCGTGGCAAGGAACTAAAGCAAAGGGATGATTAGGCATAACCAATATACTGGTTTCCAAAAGGAAATTACGGTGAGGTTCAGTTCTAACGAAATTTTAATACACACGATCTGCTTAGGAGTGGTATAGCTAAATTTAAGTTAAAACGGAATTTTTCTTTTGTAGCAGAACATGTTCATATGTTGTGTTATACATACTATGTTGGAAACTAATGAAGTTAATATGTTATAGTTTTTCTTCTGCCTTCGTTGGTTACTTGACCGTGGCCCCTTAGGGCCAAGTCCCGGCTCCGCCCCTGTTTCAGGGAAAGCTCGACAGAAATGGCACACGCGATGGAGCATGCGAACGAAGGAAGGCAACGTGTAAGCGCAAGCGTCGACGTCGCGGCGTACCAGCGCGCCGCCGGTCCTAGAATAGGATAGCCACACCGATGCGTGCCGTGCTCTCTGTGCTGTGGCTGTGCGGCGCGCGCTGGGAGTGGGATCGGATAGCGCCGTCGCAGCATAATGCATGTACACGTCGTCCCCCTTCCTTTCCATCCCCAACTCGCGTCCAAGGCAGACACGCACGCACACGTGGGCCCGAGCGGAGCGGAGCGGAACAGAGCGTGGCTCACGCGCCACAGGATACGAAGCCGCGGTCGCATCGGGAACCTTATCTCCACCGCGCGGCCGCCTCGCCCCGCGACGCCACACACCCCACAGCCGCGCGCGCCCGAATGACCCCTTTCTCGCCGCGCGCCGAGCCAGAAAGCACACGCCACGCTCCGTCCGCAGGGCGAGACAAGGGGCATGGGGGGCACAGAGGGGGGCGGGTGGGTATGAGACGGATACCAAGTAACCATGAGTCGTTACGTATTTGCTGTACCTTGTCATGTGTCATGTCACGTGGTGTTCAAGTTTTTGTTTAGCGCAAGGCAACAACCTGTCGCCCTTCCCTCGCTCCACATTAGCCAAAAGGGCACCTAGGAAGAGACAAGCGCACGGCATGGGTGGCACGAACACCACGCACAGTCACGCACTGTGGGCTGTGTAGTGAGATGATGCCTAGTCATCACCAATATACACAAACTATCATATGACGCTGGAGCTCAGAAGAAAATCTCCACTTCAGCAGTAGCAATATAGTACCCATACCAGTGCATCAACAAGTACTTGCTCATAAACAAATCACTACTACATTGAACCAAGACGAAGCCTAGCAGCGTATCGGATCTGGCTACACCCCATATATTTCTAAAATACTCCACGACCAGCCCTCCAGCGTCCAGGATTAGAAACACGATCACAGCATTAGGTATCATCGGATCTGGCTACACCTCATATATTTCTAAAATACTCCACGACCTGCCCCCCAGCGTCCAGGATTAGCAACACGATCACAGCATAGGTATCTCGCCATATTATTAATCGAACTAACACACAAACAGTGAATCGCATATAAATGAGACGATTGCAACAGTAAAGAGAGAACTCAGAGCAAGAGATCTAATGTAATGCAACCTTATTTTCTTTCCACAATAATAGCCTCAAGACTTGACTTGTCCACTATAATGTCTTGACAAACATACCAAATAACATTAAGGAACAAAACATACCAGCTATAACTTACCATAATGTAACCTACCAAAATTACCTCTCCGGACGCTAATGAAATCTCTTGGGCACGAGCAGATTGGATTGCCCGGGGAAAAACCCAAGAAATCTCCTCCCCTCCCAATTAACACTCACTCACAGGGCCATCACACCAACATCAATAACTTTTAACATTCTTAATTCACACGCAGAAATCCACCGTCTGCAAGAACTCATCCAAGCCACGGCTAAAGTCGCAGCCAGGCATCTCCGGGAAGTCGTTGCCGATTTCGTCGAGGTCAAGCTCAAGCTCCAGCTCCTCGTCCGCCAAGTCTCCAAGCAGCAGGTCCTGTTCGCCATCCAAGTAAGCTGGCACCTCGGAAACATCCAGAGCATCGAGCCCAGCACGGAAGTCCATGGGGTCAATGTCCGGCAGCTGTAGCCCGCGCAGAAGATCCTGGTAGAACTCTGGGTCGTCCGGTAGCTCGGCCACCAGGTTGGGGGTTGGAGTTGGCTCCGGCGACATGGGCTTGGGCGCTGGCTTAGGCTTAGTGGCTTCCAGGACGGAGGACGGCGAGGGGTGGGCGAATGGAGCAGCCGAGGTGGACGACGACGAGGATGCAGTCGGGGAAGGGGTGGCCGAAGAAGCAGGTGAGGCCGCGACCACAGGCTGGCCACGGCGGCGACATTTTTCCTCGGCAAAGCTCCGGGAGGCAGACTGGTAGGCGGCTGAGGCGGCGTCAGCGGTATCAAAGGTGCCAAGCCACTGCCTCGTGCCGGTGAACGGGTTGCGGATCTCGGCCGCCCACTTGCCCCACTTGCGGAGCCGCACCCCACGGTAACTCGCCGCCTTCCCGGCGTTGGCACAGGCAGCAACAGTGGCCGCCGGGGTGGCCGGCTTTGCCGATGCCTTGCCAATGAACAGCTCAAAGTAGCGCTTGGTATAAGCGCCGGCAGCGGCCTCCTCGTCGTCAGAGTCCGAGTCCGTAGCGTCGGGGTCCTCGAACACGAAGCGGATGCGGCGCCTTGGCTGCACCGCTGCCGCCGGCTGCGGCTTGGAGAAAGCAGCGGAGGGTTTAGGGCCAAAACCAGACAGCTTCTTGGTGTGGGGCTTCTTCACCAGCGCCTTCTTGAGGAGAATCTGCTGCTGGTTCAACGGGGCCATTGCTCTTCTAACTCTGCCGGAAAGAACTCTAAAATTTCTCGCCAAAATTGCCAAAACTGAAGAGGGGAAACTCTAAAAAGGGGAACTTTTTTTTCTCGTGTGCAAAAATTTGACGGAGCCGAGCGCGAATGGATCGAATCCGTCAGTCTCCTCGACAGAAGCCGCACGGCCTTATGTGGAGGAACCCGGAATACTTCATCCCGAACCCGTCCCTGCAGCACCACAAGAACAACAACCGTCAAAACCCCATGAAAACCCCCACCAAGAACCACCTAGATCTGGACGAACAGGCCGATAAATCACGGTCAAAACCTCCCAGATCGGTTGAAAACTGTGCAAAAAGATGAAATTTTTATAGGGAGAGGAGCACGGACCTGAGCATCGACGAGGACTTGTTCCAGCCGTGGAGACCCTGGTGCATAGATCGGCGGGGGCAGGCGAGGACGTGTCGGAGGAGGACGGCGACGAGGAGCACGACTACCAGATCGGAGAAGGGGCAAGAAGACATATACGAGAGGTGGTCGCGTGGGGACTCGCGGCTTCTTCTTCTCCGACCAACGGCGTCGTCGTCGTCGTCGCCTCTGGCCTCCCTCGCACTAGCTAAAACCCCGACCCAAATCGGCGAGAGGAGCAAAAGGGGTTGGGCTAGTCTCCTCCGCCGATATTTAATCCCCCTTCCTCTGGACGGGAAATTGCCCACTGCAACCACTCCTCACGCAGCCTGATCAACCCACGAAACTGACACATGGGCCCATACTCTACTTGGCCCCACACGTCACACGGAAGCTGCGCTTACAGGAAGAGGAAAGGGAACGCGTGGTATTCTGGCGTTTTATGTACTAGAGATTTGTGAATAATCGTTTTTTACCGCCGAAGTGACTAGGTGGGCTTACGCAAGAAACGGGACCCACTGTCAGTAAGAAAACGTGTACATGCACCAGTAAACAACTGTACCGCGCAATCTGGGGTTTAGGCTGACACGTGGGCCCATGTAGTCTATCCCCACCGATCATGGGGATAAGCACGAAACGCTATACGCGGATGTTATGTGAATGGATGAGCGACGAGGAGAGGCGGCGAGGCGAATGATAAAATGCTTCACCTACACCCCTGCCTGTCGACATCAAGGCGTGCCAATGACAGGTGGGACCTCCGTGCTTTCCGGCCCACTGACTGGGCACTGAATACTGACCAGATCTAGTTGTTGGGTTTATGTGGGGAGGGGATTGGGATTCTATTTCTATGGTTGAGATTCCGCAGCTCGCGCCTAACCGCGCAGTGTTAACGACAATTAGTTTTCCGAAACGTCATGAGACCCTAATTAAATTTCCTTGGAATATTTTTCAGGAAGAAACCCTGCGAATAAATGCTATCGGGAAGATTAACAGCAGCACGGGCCCGCGTGTCAGGGTTGGAACAGATGAGCTGTACAGGCTCTGGAAGCGTTTGCGGCAGCTTGAGGGCCAAGCAGGCTAAAGGGGGAGATAAAATGGAATGGAATATTTTCTTCTTTGGCAGAAAGTCAAGAAACGAAAGGCCACAGGGATATGGTGTGGTTCACTTCACTTTTCCGAGCCGTGCCACATTTGACACGTATAAATGTTTTGTGTGAGAATCTCGTCAGCCACCGACGCTACGTTTGACATTTTCTGATCATTTTGTTTTGTACTCACTATTTTCTCGTGGCATACGCATATCTGAGATATATCATACCTTAAATGTAATAGGGACTGTATTGAAATGTATCCAAAGGCTACAGTTTGCGTATGAAAACATAAAGGAATGTTTCATTTTCTCCGGAAAGCATTTTGACTTTATGGATAAGAGAATCAAATATAGATTGATGTGATCTACTGTAGCAGGCCCGTGGGGCTGTCTCCTATTTATTTTTTCCAGCTTTACTGTAGGACCATGGCTTATTGTGTTTCCATAACTGAAGATTCTTGCTTTTAAAATACATTGATGTCGTCAAAAATGTTTCCTTGTTCAAATAATAGTGCTGTTCGAATGCAATAATGATCGGAACATTATTTTTTGGGGGATGCGATTAGTCATTTACTCTGCATCGGAAAAGATATGCAAGAAGGGACTTATTAATGCAGTACCAAAAAGAAAAGGAACAAGAGTTTTCCTAGTGAGAGCATCTCCAATAGTAACATTGTCTCTAACATATGCTACATCATCTTTAGAAACAATATCTCCAATAAATACTCTTTAGTACACTCTTCAATATTTATATTTTATAATTTTTCTTTGAAACGAGCATACATGTCAACTAGAGTAGATTAATGTATCATATCTTGTTTCGCATGCACGACAGTATCTTCAGAAAGAGACGACATGTGCTCTCTCTCCTCCCCTTCTCTCCTCCACGTAGGATTTTGTTGACATGTCATAACTAAGATACGACAATAAATACACTGTTGGAGATGCCCTGATAGCAACGGGGGCATTTGTAGCGGGTTGATGGCACGGCCCCGATACGCGTGCTTGTGTGACTCCTCCGGCGGCCCACGAGGTTTTTGGCTCGTGTGACCACTTTTTTAAAATGAAATATCAAGTTTATTCCTCTCGCTAAATAGTATTACGTAGACTAGACAAGCAACACCTGTCTCGTACCGCGCAATAGGACCGTAGCACGCTCTTGGCTGCACACCCCAACACACCTATTTGCATCATTGTTCAGCATTGTAGCGCACCGCGGATTTCTTTCACTCCGCATACCAAATGTGAGGTAGGGAATTTTTGGCCGTATTGGCACCTTTTTGCCTCGTATTTACAAGAATGGTTGTCCTCGATTTTTTTTGCAAAAATAGCCATCTGCCGCACAACTCACGCGAGGCAGGCCTCCCGACCACCACTGTCCCGCTATCACGCACGGCCACCGCGGTGCCTCTTCGCCGCCACGCGCCTCTCTCCTCCCGCACGCCCTCTCCTCCCGCCACGCACTGTCGTTCGCGGAGAAAGAAAAAACCACGCGGCGGCCACCTTTCCCACCGCCCGTCCTCCCTCCTCCGGACATTTGTCGCCTCGTCCGGAATTCCCAACGCCGCTCCAAAATCTCGCCCAACGCCGCGGCTCATCCTTCGCTCAGCTTTAAATACCGAACTCCCGCAATCGCTCTTCGCCCATCCCAATTGTGTTTCGCTTCTCGTTCTGGCGCTCGTCGCTGAGAACTCAGAGAACATAACATAATTAATTTATTTTGGGATTAAGTATTTGTTTGCTGCTCGTCGCTCGGCCTTTTTTGATAGATTTCCCCCCGAAGGGCGTGTAATTTGTCAAATATTTTTGTCGTTATTACCGTAGTCGTAGTTAATCAGTCTTAGTTAGCTAGTCATAATTAGTTAGTTTAGTGGTAATATTAGTTGTAATTAGTTAGTTTACTGGTAATTAATTAGTTTCGTGGTAAGTAATTAGTCGTAATTAGTTTAGTATTTGTCAGTACGACATATTAAACTTGTGGATATTAACTACTCGTAATTTATTTAGTGGTAATTAATTAGTCATAATTAGTTAATTGAGTGTAATTAATCAGTCGTAATTAGTTAGTTTAGTCGTAGTTTTTAGTGGTAAATAATTAGGCGTAATTAGTTTAGTGGTTATCAGTCTGGCATATTAAATTAGTGAAAATTAACTACTAGTAATTTATTTAGTGGTAATTAATCAGTCATAATTAGTTAATTAAGGGGTAATTAATCAGTCGTAATTATTTAGTTTAGTCGTAGTTTTTAGTGGTAAATAATTAGTCGTAATTAGTTTAGTGGTTATGAGTCCAACATATTAAATTGGTAGAAATTAACTACTAGCAGTTTATTTAGTGGTAATTGATCAGTCGTAATTAGTTAATTGAGTGGTAATTAATCAGTTGTAATTAGTTAGTTTAGTCGTAGTTTTTAGTGGTAAATAATTAGTCATAATTAGTTTAGTGATTATCAATCTAGCATAGTAAATTAGTGAAAATTAACTACTAGCAACTTATTTAGTGGTAATTAATCAGTTGTAATTAGTTAATTAAATGGTAATTAATTAGTCATAATGAGTTAGTTTAGTCATAGTTTTTAGTGGTAAATAATTAGCCATAATTAGTTTAGTGGTTATCAGTCCGGCATATTAAATTAGTGGAAATCAACTACTAGCAATTTGTTAGGCATAACTAATTTAGTGTAAATTAGTTAGTCTTAAGTAATTTAGTGGCAATGAACATGTCGTTTAATAGTGTTAAGAACGATAGTAATGAATTACTCGTTATTAAATTTTGGAAATTGCTGGTAATTAATTAAGGATTTGTATTTAATTACACATTTGTAATCGATCACTTGCATGCAATTTATTGTATTTAATTACACATATGTACCGCGATGGGGTTGTTGTAGCTTTAGATAATTGCGAACATGCAAGACTTGCTATTGTTTTATAGCGATGGTCTCGTACGGGCCGGACCTAATGGGTCAGACTTGTCGAGATGCTAGTACAAGGTGGTCCAGGCGAATGGTTTCGATGCGATGAATATTCATGAGCTTCGAAGTTGCATCCGACGGGAGTTTGTCACGGAGGCAACGATGAAGAAAGTTGTGAACGAGGGGATCATCTGCACGAATGACGTGTGGGGGCTCGTCAAGGTGCATGGAAGCATAACATGGAGTCAGTACATGCAGATTGCCTCCCAGTCCGAGGCAACCATTTACGGGAGGCCAATGGTGTATGTGAATTTCGTACGCAGAGCACTGGGAAACCTTGATGATGTTGGGGCCTCTACAAACGGCCAAGCGCAACCCATGCCTGAAGACGGTAGCACGGAATGTGCTACCTCGGAGGGAAGACTCGCACATAATTTTGTGCGAAATGAGGGTGCGTACTTGTGGTGGTCGGTCCACATTGACTGTCACGATTTTCTACCGGACCAGCCTTCGGGTTGGAGTCCGATGAGGACACCAACATAGGCTCGGATGGTAGCGACGAGAACAAGCAAAGATTTGGTGGTCCAACTGAGGGAATTGTGTCATCGGAGGTGCCTTACGTGGCATCGAGTCTTCATGATATCGCGGTGTGTTCGCTCGTACTACCGCGAGAAGAAAGCTCCCAGTGGGGTTTTGATGTCGGTCGTGCAACAAGCTATAGCGCGGTACACCTTGTTCATTAGCCGTGTGCACCGAGTGCACCACCCAACTCGTGATGATGCGCGAAGTACGTAGTGGAAGGCTGTCTTGGCAAGATCAACGCTCCACAATCAAAGATCTTCGGCTCAGTCTTCGGGGTCAAGGTGCTGATCGACCATACTTGCGACCTTAGCGAGCCCCTACGGCAGCATCGGAACGTGACTTTCGCATATGTGGCAAGCCTCATCAGGCACCTAGTTGCGGCAGACGTGTCTGTCTTCCCCAAGATACTGATGTCGAAAGTCGCCAATCTGGTTGGTTATCCAATGAGCAATAGCAAGGTCTAACGATCTAAGCAGAAGGTCATTGAGTCCATGTACAGGACATACGAAGAGACGTACAACCTTGTGCCGAGATTGCTTGACCAGATTGACGAATCAAATCCCGGCACGTATATAAAAAAGCTTGAGATTGAAGATACTAACAGAGGGACAACTGCTTCATACTGGACCGGGTGTTCTGGGCTTTTGTCCAGGCCGTCGGGGCTTCAAGTTCTGTCGTCTTATGCTCACGATGGATGATACTTTCCTCATGAGGAGGTACAAGGGCACCATTCTCACCGCGATGGTGGCCGACGCGAATGACTAGCTTCTCCCGGTGGCATTAGCTATTGTGGAGAGCGAGAACACATCCTGTTGGCTGTGGTTCCTAATGAACGTGAAGCGGGCGATCGTGGAAGATCGGTGCAACGTATGCCTTATCACATACCGCAATGCTGGATTGTTAGTGGCCCTCAACACCATGCAGCATGGGACGGAACCCCCTCACCAGTGGACGATGTGCAAACCAGGTGGTGCATGAAGCATCTTACATCTAACTTGTTCACGCAGTTCGTAGTAAAAAAGTTATAAAGACGTGCATTGTGTCTACATAACTAGAGGCGAAAATTTGAGTCCATCTAGAGAGACCTCGAACACCGGACTACGAGGCATATAAGGGAGTCCACTCTGGAGGGCTAGCAACCTAGCAGTGCTATAAGTTTCTCAGAGTGGATTCATCGTCATGCTCCTGAATTGGAGAAATAGTCCATTCTCTATGACACAGACGGTGCGAGGTACGAGATTATGACGATCAACATGTTCGAGATGTACAACAGCGTCATCAAAGGTGTGTGGTGCCTCCTCATCACCGCGATCGTCGAGGTGACATGGACTCGTATTGTTGGTTATTTCATCAATAGAGCCACCGCAGCCAAACGATAGATGGAGAAAGGCAAGCAATGGTCTGATAACATACAGAGGCAAATGGACCAGAAGATGGAAAAGGCTCGAATGCACGACATTAGGGTGATCGATGGCCTCAAGAGGAAGTACGAGATCACGCTTCGGCAAAAATACGTCTATAGTCACGCCAGGGGGAAAGAAAACAAGCATGCACCCTGGGTGATGTGGTTAAATGCACCTACAACAAGCCGAAGCTCTTGCACAAGCCATGCTCGTATGTGTACAAGGCGTGTGCGCCAATGAGGCAGATGTCTACGTCGTACATCTCCGAGTACTACGACATACAACACCAATTTAGTACATAGAGTGCAGAGTTTCACTCGTACGCCTTGGACATGAACTACAAGAATCTTTGGCCAGGCAGGGTGCCCGAACTAGACCTTGAGGACATCAGGGAAGGGACGACGACAGACGTAGTTCTTCCGAAACGACATGGATGACAGCCAACGTATCAGTATTAGCCGCACAATCAAGTGCACAATATGCAAGACCCCTCGGCATTCAATGAAGGATTGCCCCAATAGATCCAACTCGTCCTGGTCGTCATTCAGTGTCATAATATACTTTTACGATAGCATAATTTACTCTTTCTTGTTACGTTTTATACTATACGGTGAACTTACATCATAGAACCACAAGACATGGACGCCTTCGACTTACGACACCGACGTGGGGAGTCCCGCGACAAGGGGAAGGGGAAGGCCCCTCGGACCCAATGGAATCGCAGGACATGGACGACTTCGACTTACGACATCATGGAAGGGGCAGTGTCTATGGCGCCGCGGAGACTAGTTACATACATCATTGTATAGATGACACATAGTATATTCTTTGTTAATCTATCAGTTCAATGTGGATGACATTCTTCAACATTGTACTGTACCACAGGCTGGAAAAGATTGTACAATAACCAACGGAGAGAAATATGTGGCATGCAGATCATATAACGATGTACCATAGCCTTTGAAACGCTCACGGGTCGGAGACTATGGTACATCGTTATATGATCTACATGCCATATATTTCTCTCGGTTGGTTCATGTACAATCTTATCTAGCATGTGGTAAAATACAGTGTTTAATAATATAATCCACATTGAACTGATAAATTAACGAGTGTCTTATTTAATCAGGGTACATGTGATAATACCCCCTCCGATTGTAATAAACCCGCGCTTGTATCATGTAATGCTTCAAATGTCGTCAATTTTATACATGAAAACGTACATTGCAACTCCATTGCAAAGTAGCTTAGTAGGGTAGGTAGAGCTTAAGGAAAATATTTTTTTGCTTAATTGAACCTCTTAAATTGAAAAAAAAACAAATCCTGAGGGAGTCAGCATCAGATCTCCCCGCACCACCCTCTTTGTGCAGCGACGTGACTCGAGGAGGTAGCTTTTGCGTAGCAACGTGACCCAAAGAGGCAGCTTTGCTCAATGACGTGACCCGACGAGGCAGCTTTGCCTAGCGACGTGGCCCATAGACATTGACCCTACGAGTATGCTTACCACAGAGACATGACACAACGCTGTCACACGATTCCTCCTCTGGGCTGCTGCCTCGCGGACGTGAATTTCCTTCAATCGGATTGGAATTCATCTGCGTATGCAGGGCCAGCTCGGCATATAGGTACTATCCCTTCGACAACGGCTTCCCCTGCATTAAGACGAACATAATCTTACTGAGATGGAAAACCAATAGGACGAGATATGCAAACTCGCAAGGGGTACTGCGGCCCGGGATGAACAAGCGAAGCGTGCCAGGAGGGCACCTCCCCGCAATGACGCCCCCCGTAGCAGCAACCCTACCTGAACATTCCAACCGAGCCTTCGCCACAACAGGCAACACCCGCCCGAGGTGGAGACGTCGTCTCTCTGTTGGTGCAAGGGCACATGCAAGTTCTTCAAGTACAAGGAGCGGCTCAGCGTGGGCTTGCGTTACTGTGGTTGCACGAACTACTCCTGTGACTATCCTGACCGCCGTTGGGACATGGGTCGCTATCGACAACCAGTAAGGATCACTTACAGTATATTTCCCTACCATTTCTCTTTCAAAGTACGCACTAACAATCTCTCCCGTCTAACCGTAGTCCTCGGATCTGCTATGTGGCTACCGCAAGTGGATCGACAAAAGGATCCACCCATGTGACCAGTGGTATCTCGACTGTGATGAGTGGGATGCCAAGAGGGACCGCGAGAAGAGAGAGGAGGAGCGTCGCAACGAAGAGCACAGCGAGCGTATTCGGTGGGAGACGTAAGCTCATCTCGAGGCGTGCAGGCGTAGGGAGCACGAGGCTCGCGAGATGGAGCGCGAGAAAAAGAGGAAAATGACGGCCAAGGCCAAGGCGGCCAGCGAGGGGTACAACGCCAGCTCGCAAGGAAGGGCAAATGGCCCCGGTCCACACATTAGGTCGGGCCATTCCGTAGTAGTCCCCCGTCCTACCTGCCATGTTAATCCTATCTCCTAAAGCCATATGTACTTACATGGTCTGGATGCTTGTGTCGTAGTGTACCGTAGTAGCAACGAGGATGACTAGAGCAATTAGCTGAACCAACATGCGATGTGACCACATGTAACGTGCTTATGTCTGCAGACTCTAATGTATTTCTGGTCCCGTGCCTTGCACTTTACTTTCGGTCGAAGGATTTCATCAGCACGAGTACATTTGTAATATCCAAGCCTCGTACAAAAATTGGACATGTGACCATGTGAAAATGAATAATCCAAACGTAACATAAAATTCCTATGTTGCGCCATATTGTACATCGACATCTCCAATGGAGTTGTAATGCAGTTTTTTTCCCATACATTCCAAGTCATATGAAATCATGAAACACTAATTTCTGAAACCTAAAATCTAAATTTCCGCGACCTAAATCCTGAATTTTCGAGACAATTCCAGAACACATATAAAATGTCAAAATATTACACAATCAAGTCCACTATGTGAAGAGCCTTCAAAACAAAATTTATAATTTTTTTTGTGCTCATTTTCTACATTTACAAATTCATACAAACAGTACACTTATATGAAATTGCGAGAAAAAATCTGAACAAATAAAATTATAAAAAATTTACACAAGCTTGTACACTGTGTTGGGAGGCTCCACATAAAATTTCATAATTTTTTTAAACTCATTTGATATATTTTAAAATTCTGACAAACAACGCCGAAACCCTAATCGACTTAAACCATAATTTCAGCATAAACCCTAATCCCGGGACACGTGGGCGGTGAAAAGTGGCCACCGCATCGTGGTACGTGTCAAGCAAGAGTCGATGTGGCGCGAGAGGGCTCACGCACGACCACTGTGTGGCAGGTGACTATTTTTGGAAAAAAAATTAGAGATGATTATTTTTTGTAAATATGAGACGAAAAAGTGTCAATCCAGCCAAATAATTCCGTGGTAGGAACCTATAACGTAATCATACCAGGTACCTGTAACGCAACTGTAATTACGTGCTAAATAAAGAACGTGAAAACTCGGTGGGCAGGTGGCGTGCGTGCGTATGCCATGCCCTGAGTTAGTGGACTGTGATGGGACCCGGGTGGAAGTCCTTGTCGGTAGGTGTGCGCAAACTGACTAATTAGCCTCGCTTTTTTTGTTTTGTTTTTGCTTTCCTTTTGCCCTTTTGGAGGCGTGCAGTTCTCATGGGCCAGCAGGTGCGAGGCGCGTGCGTGCAAGACTTTTGTACTCCATTTAGTTTGGTGCGAGGCGCCGCCTTAATAGTATTCTTTTTTCTCAATGTCTGAGCAAGTGAGGCGTGCCAGTGCGTGCACCGTAGTGGAGCCTGTAGACTGTAGAGTGGTGGTTGGTTGCTAAGATATGCTAGTTCTGCGGCGGAAAGGTATCGGTGTGGCTTACACGTACGTACATGCGCGGTTGGCAGACGGTGGCACGTGACACGGCTCAGTTGCGACGCACTTGGACTCGTTCTCGTGCACGATCCCTTTTGTCGCTCAGGCACACGGAGTGGAAGTAGTATCAGTATATGGACTTTGGAGTATCAGTATGGACTTTGGAGTCCAGTTCAGGAGTGGCTGTTACACGATTGCATGTGGAGCAGTAAAAAACGTGTGCAGATCAAAAGGTGCAGACTGAGGCAGCACGCGGGTTTTGTAATTACCGTTAGCAAAGGTCCTCGTGATACCGCCAAGGGTCAGGAAACTGTGGTCTTTGTTTGTTTCACTTTGTAGAAATACCATCCCGACGTTCTATTCTCCTGAATGGCTATAAAAATCTGGGATGAAGGTAAAACTCCGAACGACCCCTCGAACTTTTCTTGAAAGTCCGTTTCAACACTCTCAACCTTGCAATTTCGTCCATGTAACCTTTAATCTAGTTTTGCACAGTAGTATTGCCTACGTGACATTATAAATAAATAATTGTGCCACATAAAATGACAAGCTAACCAAATTGAATGAATAACAGGTAAAGGCTACGGGAGAGAAGTCTT
This sequence comes from Ampelocalamus luodianensis, assembly GCA_036346255.1. Taxonomy (NCBI): domain Eukaryota; kingdom Viridiplantae; phylum Streptophyta; class Magnoliopsida; order Poales; family Poaceae; genus Ampelocalamus; species Ampelocalamus luodianensis. Next base: position 2,488,975 of record CM070617.1, on the reverse strand, counting down.
CTTCTCTCTTCCTCACTAACAGCGGGGCCTGCTAGTCGGCTTCGTCCTTTCCTCCTGCCTCCCACACGTCTGTGTCCACTCCGCCCAAGCCGTTGCCTCTCAACCGTCGCCATCACCAAGTACGTTTCCTCTTCACCAGTAACCTCTCCCTCCCCCTCTTGTGCTCTCATTTTGCTAGAACGTCGCCGTGACACATTCCTTAAGCCCAGCCACCACGCCACCACCTCGACCCATCACCTCTGTGAATCCCCACCAAACTCCTCTGGCCACTAGCACCACCTCCACCCCTCTTAGCTTTCCTCACACCAATTTCACCCCTCCCCCAAGATCCTCGTCCCATCACCACTAAACACCTCTTAGAGGGTTATACAAACGGAATTGCAAAGTTTAGAGTGCTATATACCCGGTTTTAAAGTTGAGGGTATAGGACGGATATTTGAGCAAAGTTTATGGTTACTTTTTTTTTTCAGAAATAAAAAAGGTGAGAACGTTTCGTATGGCCCTCTGAATCCAATCTAATAATCTGGGCCTTACAATCCGTGGATCGTGGTGGGTACATGCTCTGCTGTTTGTGGCGAGATTGGGCCTTGAGCCGATATGCGTCGAAGTTGTCGGCCTGCTCGTTGCATTTCAGAGCCATCTAATCCAATGTCTATCGATGTGTCACTGGATCTCTCTCTCTCGCAGCTGATTGAATGAGAACTTATGACAGCCGGGCGGACGGGTTTGCAGTGACGCCTTGATGGGTGGCCATTGGCTACTATTCACTGCTAACATCGTACAATTATGATCCCGTACAAGGTAGGTCTGTTGATTTTTATTCCACTCGTGGGTACGGGAGTGGCAAGGACACGATCAAGTAAATGCAGAAAAATTCATTCGAGGTGTGAATTTTGCAGCGTCCTTCAAAACTCCAATTAATGGAAGAACTCCTACTTCCGGAACGAGCCTGCTGTATCCTTCAGCTCGTCCATTTTACTTCCTCCATTTGTTCATGTATATGCTCGCTCCCTCGGAGTTCCAAATCGAGTTCACTTCAAACCACATATCGAACACTACATGCAGTTACCGGAACATACAGTAGTAACACCGGTTGAGCGACGAACCCCATGCTACAGAGCTAAATTAGCTCACATTTAGTCAGACGACCCGAAGGAAGGAGCTGTTGCGAGGAGTTGAGCAATGTCGGCTAAATTCGGATCCAACCACCGCTCCATGTGCCTCTGCTGCACGCCGCATGCGAGCGTGGATCAGATCATCAGACAGTTTGTAGTTAGTACCAGTTCTCAAGATCTCGCATGTACGCAGATCCAGATGCAGATGCAGATGCCCGGCCGAGCTCCCCACTCCATTTTAATTGGGACTTCCGCCATTATTGCCTCCTTTCCTAGCTTTCCTCCGCTGTTACTTGCGTTGCAAACTCCGGCACGGTCGGTCGCACTGCGCACCATGCATGTGATCGGTCGCCTCCTCCTCCTCCCTCGATCCAACCACCTTTCCAACCGACCGTGCCGGGACGCACATTACTAGTACGACTACCTCACACACAGTTCTTACCCTTCAGCTATGCCGGGACGCACATTACTAGTACGACTACCTCACACACAGTTCTTACCCTTCAGCTACTCCAAGCCTGTCACGCCCTTGGCGTTGCTGACAGTAGCTAAGGAGGAGTGACTTATGGGCCAATTGGGCCGTGTAAATAGCAATTGGGCGGTGTAAGTAGTTGGGCTGCATCCGCATTCATTGTGTCGGTTGTGCCAGATTTGCGAGATCTATGGGCACGAGGCTCTCAACTGCCGCAACCGTTTCAACCAGGTGTACCAGCCTGACGACTACCGTTCTGGCAACTCCTCTTCGACCAGCCATGGCCACAACGACAACCATTGGTACATGGATACGGGCGCCATCGACCGCCTCACTAGCGACTTGGAACGTCTGACCATGCACGAGCGCTACGGGGGCAAAGATCAAGTTCAGGTGGCAAATGGCACAGGTTTGTCAATTTTGCATATAGGTCACTATAAAATAGCCGGCTCTACTGATTCGTTGCTCTTGAAGAAGATTATTCATGTTCCTCGTATCAGCAAACACCTCCTTTCCGTGTTGTGATCGAGAAGTTGGGCTTTAGCCGCATTCGTTGTGTCGGTTGTGCTACAGCTACGCCTGTCGAGCTACAAGTCGCAGGGGATTTAGGACTCTGTCTGAGACCGAGTCTGGCATAAAAAAAAACATACGAGATTTATCGATCCTTTCCTATATTGTTCTTCTCACTTTGCTCCTTCCTCTCAATTATCATGAAATCGTCTTGAATCCTCTGGTGTGACGCCAGGATGGTGACAGAGCCCAACCGACAAGAGACCCCAAAACCATGCAAGATATTCGGTGCACCAGAATGCCCGAATACTAGTAGGAGTACGTGAACATTGATGGGTTCGATGGGTTCAGGGAGGCCTATTGATGAGTTTGCTGGGTTCGGTCCGGTTGGTGCCGAGGAGTGGGGCCGTGCCGTGCTTAGTAGTAATGGATTGTATCGGCACGCAGCGGTTCGCGGCAGCAAAGCCACATGCGCCGCGTCAGGAAAACGCTGTGAGAAATCATGCTCCCAACTAAACCATATGTCTAGTCCGCGGCAAGCTTTATTCAGAGGGCGCTTTTCTTTTTCAGAAATCATGGCTTGCAAGTTGCAACTGCAGAGAAAGTTCGGCGGTGCAATGCAAGCCTCTCCCGTTTATTCCTTTGCAAGGACTGGCCAGAGCCAGCGCTAGATCTGTTTCGTTTCAACGAGGGAAAAGCCGAGATGCCCGACTCGCATCGCAGGCGTAGCGTGCGTGGTCTGAATGCAACTTTTGTACTTAACCCCGCAGTCGTCGAGCCCTCCCAGGCACAACAGCGCGCAGCGTGTGTTTAATTTGATCAAGTCGATTCGCTTCGTCCTGGTAACCTCTCCTACCAGGCCTCAGTTTCACTGTCAAACTTCACTACCCGAGAAACAAACTGCAGCATACTGGAGGTGAAAAGAAGCAATGGAGAAGAAAATCTCTAGCGCATGCATACGATGGAGCAAATATCATCGACGTTATCATTGCATGATTAGACCTCGATCTACTTATCGTGGGGACTTTCCCGAAAGATCCAAAAGGAAGGAGACATGGATTACATCATGTCAATGCTCAAATAGGAAGGAAAAAACTCATAGTCAATATCATTCTGTCATGTTAATTAGATGCCCAACTCTAGATCGTGCACGACTGTTCTCTGAATAATACTGTTACTTTTTTTTACTACTTATTTTCAATTAGTTTTGACAAGTTGGCTGTATAGCAGCCTCCACGAGAACTTTTTTTATTTAATCCTTTTTTAAAATTAATTTTAAAGTTAACGTCTCACAAACTTTATTTCCAATTCTGACCTCTTTGGTCACGCCATCACCAGTGGTGTGACAAGACTTGATCGAAATGAAATTTGCGTAACAATGTTGTTTGGTCACGCCACGCGTGGTGACGTGCCACGGGTGATGACGTGACCAAAGGGGTCAGAATTGAAAATAAAGTTTGGGAGGGGTTAACTTTAAAATTAAATTAAAAAAAGATTAAATAAAAAATTTCCCTCCATGAGGGGAAATTGATGAATTTCTTGGGTGGCTGCTCCTGAATATTTATCTGGGATGGACTTTTCAGAAATCACCATTATCATCAGCTCAAAAAATAAGCGATGAAAAAAAAAGGTTTGGTTAACTAAGATGTAAGATTTCGACATGATACGCTTCCTCAAGAGTTACGTGACAATTTTTTCCCAGTGTTCCCATTTACCTCACGACAACGACAAACCTGAAACCGAGACGACAGAGCTGTTGGCTCACACAGTTTCCCTGTGAACTTATCTCGTTCCATGAATTTTCGGAAAATGCCTTCGTTTTGGGGTCATCCATGCCGGCCAGAACTATCCACTCCGACCAAAAAAAGTTTTTTTTTCTTCAAACGAGTATTAAACGCTGAGAAATTTCCGGTTTTCTTTTTAAAAGTAACACATGGGGAGAGGAGCACTAGAATCTTCTGGTTTCCATACATTTCATTGCACAGTTTCATAACAGATATTTTATGTGCATTTCGGTTTGTCATGTCAGTAGGTCAACGTCCATCACCATGTATTTTAAACATTTTCATCCTTGCAACTAATTTGGCATCTTCCTTGACTTCTACAAATTGTTATTTTGCCTTAACTTTATTTACTTATTTCTTTCTCTTACTCCAAATAAAATTCTTTCCCCGCAAAAAAAAAATAAGAGGCCATTTCTTCGGATTTCTTGAGAGACATTTTTTTTCTTCTGATTTTTAACCATGCCTGCCTAGCCTTTTTTTCTCTCTCTCCATCCAAGTAACCTTTCCAAGTTCCCGTGCCACTGTTTTTACCCTTCTAACAACTTTACATCCAAGGTTAAAAACGGGTAATGCTAAGGTTAGCCAAAGGTAAAAACAAAATTAAAGAAAAAACTAATCCACGGGCGGGCCAGGACGATCATACGGCCGGCATGGTCCCGTGACGAAGCGCCGCGAGATCCGACGGGCCGCACGCCTCGTCGCCGAACCCAAACAGCCCGGCGTCGAAGCCGTCGTCGTCCCACTCCGCCGCGGCGAACTCCGGCATGGTCGCGCCGTAGCCGCCGTAGCCTCCGGCTATCTCGTCCTCGAACCCCCAGATCTGTCCTCCGAACCCGATGGCCTCCTCCGGCTCCCCGGCGCCGGCCTCCTCCGACGAGGAGGCTCCCGCCGGCGGCAGGCCCAGCTCGTCGTCCGATGCCTCGAGCAGGAACCCGAGCTCCGGCTGCGGCGCGGCCACGGTCTCGGCGGCGTCCCCGGCGGCTATCTCCTCCTCGAAGCTCCGCATGACGGACGCGAGGTCGCCGGCGGCAGCCGCGTCGGTGTCGTCATCGAGCATGTCAAGCAGGTCCTCTGGCCGCAGCCTCTTGGCCTCGGTCTCCGACGAGGCCCCCTCGCCGGCGGCGAGGTCGGCATCCCGCGCCCTTTTATTATTAGAAGAAGAGCTGAGCAGAGAGGAGCTCTCCATGACACCAACTTCCCCTTGTACGCTTTGATGCGATTACAATTGCAAGGAAGCGCAGAGACGGAAGAGTGAGTACAGAAAGCGAGGTGTTTTGCGCAGCGACCCCGAGTTGGGCGCCTCCTTATATAGCGTTGGCCCGGGTGGCCGGGTTGGAGACGTGGACTCTACCAGGGGGGTTTCCGCAAAAGAAAAGCGCGCGGTTTTTGGTTGGGTTGGGTGCGAGTGGTGTGGTGCGTCTCCGACTCCGTGCGGGGTGACGTGGAGGTGGACTCTCTATTTGGGGATGCGTCTGCGTAGAATGGATGCGTGCCATGCCATCTGGAAGACCGGCCGGTAAGTGAGGTTTCCTTATTTCGCCGCGTCTTTTTTGCTTCTGTGGACACCATGGGCATGGCCCATGGGTGCGTGCCTTTGGTTTGTCTAGACGGATGGATCAGGTGTGGTGTCGTGTCGTGCGTGTGGTGGTGTTTGAACGGTGACGGCAAACACTGACATTTCTGCCACCGGTTTTTTTAAGAGATATTTATCTAACTTTATTGGTCGGAGCGCTCTTTCGATGTATCTCTTTTATAGTTTTTTATCTTTAATTGTATTATATATTATAGATAGGTCTAAAACATTTTAAGATGATTTATATTCGGTGGTGTTAAGGATACCAACATAAACAATAAATATAAATCAGCTAACGTGTAATAAATTTGACAACTAAACATAGACGTGGTGTGATCAGTAGAAATGTCAATGATAAATACTACTAGATCCAATGGAAAAATTGTACATTTTAGTTGTTAATTAAGCGTTAATGCTGTCTTGGTTAAGGCATTAACAAGTCACTAGAATTGCTCGTTTTCTTTTCTTCACCAGAAAGGATATTCGACGCACCGTACACAATGGACCGCAGTTGGGATGGGACAAAGCGAGGCAACCCAACACAAACCCAACCACCTCTATTTGGGAAGGAAAATCAGGCCTCCAAGGAAGCACCAAGCGTGTGACTCCAACCGTCCAAGTGTTCGTAAAATCACCCACTTCCAGGGTTCTGGATGCAAACATACGGTCCACGAATAGACCAGTATAGGGGTACTTTTGCTAATAACTTCATTTATAGGGTTAGCGAGGTAAGAAATCTTCCTAGGGAGGAAAACGTAAAAGCGTAGGAGCGTGGAGATCGGGATTCTGGGGCCATCCGTCACGGGCGCGTGCCGCGCCTTTTCCCGATTTCTATTTAATTTCCCGATTTAAATGTGATTCTTAAGTCCGCTATCAAATGGGCTTCAAGTCCGGCCCTAGGGAGCTTGGCGTCCGCGAGCCGAACCGATAGCGATTTTCCTCCAATTGTGAATGCCAGCTCGGCTTGGTCTGGGTTAGCCGGCTTATGAGTCTGGTCTGGCGAACCAGTAGAATGGATGGTTGGTAGTGTGATGTGGTTTTTACCGTTTCTCTGTTCCTTTCCTATTTTTTACCTCGACTGTTTCAACGGTAGGGCCAATGTTTTACAGTTGGACAGGCCAACTATGTATGCGAGTGAATTTTGCCCATTAACTTTTGGGAAGTGCCCCCAGGTAGAGTTCATCGACTTGTGGCTAAGAGGCAATCTTTCCTTGGTTCTTTATACAAGTTGTAAATATGGTGCTACTAGGAGCCTCTCTCACCTAGAGACTCTTTTTTTTTGTTAGCCTCGAGTGTTTGTAAAAGACACAAACTTTTGGCCTTGTTTGGAACAAGATATTTCTATGATAATGGTAAGAATTCCTTTGTTTTCAACACGAAATTCCTGTGTCCTTGTGCTCCCTTAGCTTTCAACCCCATGGTACTTTAGAAATGTTTAAAGAACCTTAAGTGGTACTACCACTGTAGTCCTTGATGTGTAGATGCAACGGTTTCTTTATTTTCATCGTGATGTACACGGTCGGCCCATAAACTCAAATAGTACGTACATACAGTGACGCCTTGGAGTGAGGTATACAAAAATTAATATTCCACCTACATCTGGACCTATGGAGTACGTGCTTTCACAATTCATTTCAGTATTTGCTTCATTTTGCAAGGAAAAATTCTATTTTATAACCCTAAATTTTTGAAAAGTCTGAAAATCAACCATAAACTACAAAACCAAACATCCTACACTCCCAACTATCAAAACCATTGATTTTACCCTCCTCAACCCAAACAAGAGCAATTTTGGGTGACGTGACGCTGACATGTCAATAGGATCCACATGTCAGCCATGTCATCCTCTCATTCCTTTCTTCTTCCTCTCATTCTCACTCATGCCTATCTTCACTATTCTACCCCTTGCTGCCGATCCCTCCCTTCTAGAGCTCCGCCCTTGACTCCTCCTCGACGCAAGTAGTCGTTGGCTGCCTCCGCGCCATCGCGGCCTCCCGAGGCACGACGGTGATGCTCTCCATTCACCAGCCAAGCGCGCGCCTCCTCTCCAACTCCTCTCCCACGACACCGTCCTTCACCACGGCTTTGCCGTCCCCGCATAGCTCAACCCCCTGGAGTACGCCCTTGAGGTCCACGACCGCCTCCCTACCCCTCCTCCTCTTCCTCCCCTGAACCCAAGTCGGCGCAAGATCTCACCATGTCGTCGAACCACCACAAGGAGGCTATGGCAACGTCGTCTACTTCGTCGTGCTCGAGAATACATGAGGTGGTGGTGCAGTACAAGAGGGCGTGGAAGGTGGTGTACCGAGCAAGCAACGCTTCGACCAACTTCCCGGAGCGCAGACTCGTTGGGACGCTGTTGGGGACCATCTACATCAACGCGGGCTACGGCGAGGCCGGCGCGCACAAGCGGCTAGGACTGTTCGCCTTCACGCTCACCTTCCTGTTGACCTCTACCACTGAGATGAACCGAGGGCCCCACTTGGCGTTCACGCACCAACAGAGCAGCGGCGAGACACCAGGAGCGGCGGAGGAGACCCACACGGCGCAGCATGCCTCGCTTCGGCGAGGGAAGGTAGTGAGGGGGTGGAGACCCTAAAAACAGGTTGCCAATTGGGAGGCGGTCCTGTGGGTGGCGGTGGCTCGGCTTAAGGCGTCCGGTGATGGGCGGGCGACTATATGCGGCGGCCGGAGTCGGGGAGGAGAAACAGGCGGCGACACCGGAGGAGGAGAAGAGGGAAAGTAGCGCGCGCATAAGAACCGACCGGGTGTGGGGGACTCACCTGTGCAGGCCATGTAGGCGGAGGGAGGCCAAGACGCTCCGGCGATGTGGGCCTTCGGCGGCGCGACAAGGGCGCCGTGGCGGCAGCGTTGAGAGGGGAGAGAGCCCAGTGGGTGCGGTGGAAAACTAGAGGATGGCTAGGAGATGCTCTAGAGAGGAGTAATTTTCCGACGACTTACCGAGCAAGGAGAAGAGGCCGAAGGGGGCGGAGTTGACCAGGGATGGGGAAGAAGACAGTGGCGGCGGCTCCGGGGTGCGGACAACGCAATTGATTTAGGGCTTTGGCTTAGGAGCACCGCATGACGCAGTTGGCCGCGGACAGGGTGCACCGTGGCGGTCGAAGATGCGAGCGGTGTGCGACGGCCGAGCGGGTGGAATTTGGAGCTCGCGCGATTCTAGCACCTTGGCTCAGGATGACGCTGCAGAGGCAGCAGGTGCTGGGGCTACCGGCATCCATGGCGCAGAGGGAGTGGGCGGGCCGCAGCCAGAGGCGGTAAGCTGAGGCGGCGGTGCGGAGCCGGACATGCGGGGAAGAGAACGAAGAATGAAAAGAATAAAGAGATGAGGTGATTTGTCTGCTGAGGTGGCAAAGTATGATGATGTGGGTGTTAATGTGGATGCCACGTCAGCGAAACCAGAGTGATTTAGGGCGGAAGAGGGTAAAATGAACGGTTTTGAGAGTTAGAGGTTGGTTCGTGTCTGGTTTTCTAATTTAAGGTTGATTTTCAGACTTTTTAAAAAAATTAAGGTTATAAAATAGACTATATCCTTTTGCACGTCAACCCATACGAGTTTTTGCAACGACGTCTCAAGACCGACAAACCAAAAGCATGGACTAGGTATTGCAGCCACCGAGTGCTACCATTTCGTTTTTTCTTCTCGTTGTGTTCCTTGTCTGGAGAAAAGTAGTAGTAGAAGCAAACAACTTTTGGTAGTGACTTGTTAATGGAGATGAGCAACCAAATCAAAGCCTATTCGCAATTAATTAGGTCTAACCCTGCTGTCATAGCTCCAACCACAATCAAAGACTACTACTACATCAGTTGTATTGACCGCCTCCCAGAACTGAGAATTACATAGCATCCGATCGGTGGTTGCTCCATTGGAGAAAGAACGTACTGCTAGCTAGTTGTGCTGCTGCTTCTTTTTTGGGGCAAGAGTTTGCATGTAATTTTCATTAAACGAGATACGGAAGAGTTTCTTTTTCCTCTTTTGAAAGTTAACTTTACACCAGACCGTGCATCCTGAATTTCCCTAAAGAAGAAAAACATAGTTTGTTTTTGTTCTTGGATTTTATTTTGTCAACTTTAAACATTCCTAATTAATTCAAGAAAAAAAAAACCCCCATAGACTTCGCTGTGTTATTCAAAACTTTTCCCTCGGATGTAAGCAAGTCATTAACATGTCCAACGCCGTATTGCCGTGGCTTGTTTACGAGGCGAGGTCAAACACACGTTACATTTACGTACATGGCGGTCGCTTTCCCGTGTGGCGCAGTGCAATCTATCCATGGTTAGTCAAGTCGCCGGCCGAGGAATCGCGACTTGGAAGGCATCAAGGCAACCGATATATCGATCCATGGATCGAGTCACGTACGTAAGCACCACAAATTCCCAGCTTCCCTTCGGCTTCCCTTCCGATCCAGGCTTGCTTCTCCCTCCCTGACCCACATGTTAGTTACGTATCACCCAGTAGAGGCCTAACTCGAGTTCTTGGGCTAAATTGATAAAAAAATTTCGTTCGTAATAACAAAAGTAACATCGTTCATACGAAATTGCTAAAATAGTACCATAGCAGACTAGTCAGGCACCACGTGTTACTTACAACGCTCTCAGACTGCGGTAGGACAAAGACACTGTGGCAAGATCAACCGAGCGCGGGTGAATGATGTGGCGCATCGGTAGCAAACATGCCACGCTTCAGGACCGTTGCAGGTTGTTGACGTCTGGGACTCTCGTCACAGAACGGACAAAAAAGAATATAAAGATGAAATGAAGATTACTATCTATTCGCCAAAATACTCAAAATGGTTGTGTATATATCTCAAAGGGTATGCTATGATTACAGGGGAAATGACTATGAATAGACGTGGATTAGAGCTTGAATCGGGATCTAATTCGGAATCATTACAAAGGCACATATGCCGGGTCTTTTATAATTCTACAAGTGTTGGCAGTTAATTGCAGTAACACCTCTTCACGTCAATGGTCGCGTCTCTTTAGGTTAATCGTTGCGTCCCTTCATGATGACCGTTATATCTTTGAATAGTACGGCTAATATCCTTTCTCCACGTATAGTTATCCTTAACCACACGTGGATAACCGTTTTTCAGGACCTCCTTTGCGGGAGAGGTCCTAGAGGAATCCATCGAGGAGGTCCAATAGAACGTCCTGATGAGGTTCGAGGGTGGTCTGGGAAAGACTCTCGGGCCCACTTTCTGACCATATGATTGATCTTGGGTCCAACAAACAAATATGAGCCCACCTTCAGACACTTACTGTGTTTCTGGTCCATGGAAGCATGGTGTACGATTTTGTTTTTTTTTTGTCCTTTAGGGATTAAGTTTTTTTGTTCTTTAGTGATTAAGTTGTTGTCCTTTAGTTATTAAACATGTATGCACGTACCTGTTCTGCGCGGACGGGGGAGCACATTAGTAAGCTATAGCGCTCCCCAAGCGCGTACGTGGCCTCCTCCGTTCTACCGCTGGTCTATTCCTGTCACGGTCTGGAAGCACCGCAAGTAACACACAAAGCTTGCTTAACTTGTCTCTGTCATTTTTTTATATAATTTCCTATGAGTGAAAACTACTTTTACTATTACGAATAAAAAACATATCAGGTTAACAAAAACCTTGTGGTAACGCGTACGTGCGTCTCAATAATCCTCATGTTTCATTGAACGTGTCCTATCCTGCTTTTCACGTTCGATTTGTGGTATCAGCGGTCGTCGAGCGAGAAGAGTGCTGTTGGCATCTAAATTTGACAATTTTAGGCTGACAGGTAGGACCATAAGACAAAGCCAATAACAGGCCCGGGCGATCAAATGTGCGAGACGTGATCCACAGCCGAAGGCCGAAGCCAACGAAAGACCGCGTGAAGATTCCAACGATCAAGCCGAGCACGCCATGGACTTCAGTTCATCTCCTGTATGCGTACGTGTCATGCAGGGCAAACCAAATCAACACTGAACGCGCAACTAATGATGCTCAACTTTGGCAAGAATCCATGCATGCATGGAGAAAAGGTAAGGCTCCAGGAGGATCAACCATAATTGCTACCATGTGGGCCCATGTAACATAAAGAAAACCAAGAAAGAATTTGGCAAGCAAATAATTAAAATCAGGATACATGCACCGGAAACTTCTACATGCATGCAAATAGCCGACATAGTTACCTTTGCTCTATGAATCCTACCCCTGTAAGCATTCCTCGATCGACGTGAACGGCAAGAGGGCGAGCGCATGTGGGCTGCAAGACATAAATTATAAAATAAGACACACAGGATACACATAGAAATCGTCCACCGTCAACCCAACTTTACCTTTCATATACGGATATACCTGTACTTTTCAATCCTATATTTGTAATTCGTTGCTGATCAATATTACTCCTTCCGTTCTTTTTCATTTAACACAGTTAATTTTTCACGGTCTTCGTGATTTTGACCATAATTTTTTATTACTTTACATTAAGATATACTAATAAAATTATAATATTATGAAAGTATTTTCAACGACAATTCTAATGTTATAATTTTTATATAGCCAATCTAGATAGTTTTAAAAAATCAACTGTATCAAATAAAAAAGAACGGAGGGAGTACTTCGTATCGATGTGTTGCTCTACATCATTTTTGTGCTAATTGTGCTCTTTTTTTGCATGGCTTGGGCGTTTAGCTCGTTCACACAAATCGCTATCTGCACATATATTCATGTTTTCCGGCTGCTACCTGTTGCGTTTCCAGCAACTTGGATTTGTTCGGCGGAATTTAGCTACGATTAGGACCACGGATAAGAACGAGCTTACAGCCTGGAATTCTGCTGGTGAGTGTATACATCTAATATCTTGTGTGGAAAAAACCCCATGGACATCTTTCCAAGTGTGATAGTGTTGTAGTTGTAACTTTGCCGTCCAGAAGGAACCGCGGAGGTGTGGAGTCACTGTTTCATCTCAGTCCCATTAATACCAGTAACGGCGTCTTTTCGAATAATGTTTGAAATGGTGCGATATTTTCCAGAGGAACTAGGGGGGAAAAGGGTGTTTCGTTGCATTAGACTCATAATTCTTACACCATATACAGGACTCCATCAGTTTTTATACACCTGTGTTGTGTGTGAAATTGGTAGGTAAAATGATCGATTGATCACAGTTAGTAGAAGATTTTTTTGCGCTCCCATTAAGACGCGAAGCGTGATGGTTACGTTAGCTTTCTCTCTCTCTCTCTCGATCAGCACTAGTTAATGTACTTATACTGTTGATCTACAATTGCACATAGATTATCCGTCCAGATCGAGATATATCTACAGCGAGTTCTTTTGCAGTATGGGCCAACGTGAGTAGGATGCATGAGAACAGAGGCTGCACTTGCACCAGCGTCTCAAATCGTAGAAGCTGATTTGTCCTCTACACGTGTAAACAGCACAGTCCCACAAGTACACACGCATCGCTTAGTCACCGTTTTGGCTATATCTAAATTTGTCCTTTATTTGTGCTACTAGCGAGTAGTATTTTCTGGGAAGCATGGAGATATTAGCTATGCAACTCGTACTGTTCATCCATATCGATTTAGACTGACTTAATGGGAAATCTGAAGGTAGCTGTACCTCTTATTATTGTGCCACCTCACGCTCATCTCATGATCGAGCTTGCTCAGATGAGAAACCAAAACACTAGCAGTGATGACGCAGGAAAGAAATACAGTAAAATTATATTATTGGTCTTAATCTCGAATCAGTCTTGCAGATAGGCAGGCATCTCAATCTTCTAGTCAATTACATGCGGTCAAACTATCAAGGCAAGAAGCCAAGAGGGTCCAACAAGGAGACCACTCTGTAATAATGTTTTAGAACGCATTCGGAAATTTAAACTGTTTTATTGGTCTAATCCCGAATCAGTCTGCAGATAGGCAGGCATCTCCACCTTCTGGTCAGTTACGTGCAGTCAAACTACCGAACCTAGAAGCTAAGAGGTTTACCAAGGAGACCAATATGTAATTTTTGTTAAAACTTCTTCATAAATTTTACATGTTAAAGCTCTATTTAGAAAACGATATATCATCCTATTCTTACAACTATCGAGATGTTTCTTGTGAAATGAATGTAAACGGGTTCTAAATACTAGCAACGTTGTTTTCTCGTCTGCACATCGGATCGGACCCAGATCCGACGTGGGGTTAGGTATCATACTTATCCCAGCCCTCTCACAACGTTAACCCGCTCGAGTTTTTTCCCTTTCCTTTTAGCCCTATTTTTACAATAAAATAGTAAATATAATCATCTGTGTTTGAAATGACAAAATTGACAACCCTTATCATGTTTTAAATCAGCAGAAGCCACCTGCCCTACTAACAGACCCATGGCAGGATTACATGCGAGCACACCAGATGGCCTACGCATGTTCCTACCACGGACATATACGTTCCTGTCGCTGTCTCGGAAGCAGGGCAGATGGTCTAGGAGGGCGGCAGGTGGCTTGCCGCAGTCTCTAAGTGGAGCAGGTGGAGAGCACAACTGAGATGCTATTTTTATAATTTCATACGAAACGTAAGTCCTTGTAATTTCGTACATACGAATTCAACTCCAAACTCAATCGAATTTTTGGCTAAAATGGCGAGTTTTCGTTTGGTGTTTACAGAAATGGCAGCCGCCGAACGCTATTTGCAAAAATAGCCAGCTGCCGCAGGGCAGCTATGCGGTAAGTTTTTTTGTGTTTTTTTTAGAAAAAAACTAGTGCGGTGAGTTATATGTATATATTTTTAAAAAGCGCTGTTTTTTTTAAAAATCATTTAAATATATTTTGTATAAATTTTTAAATATAGCAAATGAGTTCTAAAAATCATGATATTTTTGTGGAGTGTCCTGACATAGTGTATTTGCTTGTGTAATTTCATCAAAAGTTTATCCATTCTAAATTTTTCTCGAAAAGTTATTTAAGTATACTGTTTGTATGAATTTTCGAGACAAATTCAGAATGGAGATTTTTTTAAAAAAATTTTACAAAAATAAGTACACTGTGTTAGAACTATTTGCTAACTTTCATAATTTTTAGAACTATTTGCTATATTAAAAAATTCATACAAAAATTTTTAAAATATTTTTTTAAAAAGGAAAAATACTACAGTGTACTGCCACCGTGCGGCAGCGACTTTTTTTTTTAAAAAAAGTATAAAGAACTCACCTCCCAAGCTTTTTTCTAAAAAGGAAAAAAAAGACTCGTCATACGGTGACTGTACGGCAGCGGGTGACGCGGCGGTCAGACAGACTCTACCACATGACCACAAACGGCAGTCGGCTATTTTTACGAATACCGTTCTGTAAACGAGAACTCACCGTTTCGGCCGAAACGTCGACTCAACCTGCCCTGCCTACCACTACCGTCCGTGTCGCCGAGCCGGTCCGGCCTTGTCCACCACCACCACGTGTCGGTTGGGCCATCCACCCATCGCCGCCTCGGGTGGCGCGCGCCAGCGTACTGCTGCCGTGTGGCCCCCAGCGACTTCTCCTCCCTTCCTTCTCGTATAGCGTGTACTACCCTCCCCGTGGGCCCCACCCCGCCTGCGTCCACTTTTGCTCCCGGTGGGGACCCTTCCCAGCGGTGAGCGGTGCCGAGCGGCGGTGGGCTTACCGCTGCATTAAATTCCGCCCGGGTTTCCTTGTCCTAAAGCAGACGGAATGACCTCTCCACCCCCTCAGATCTCCGGCGAACGCCGCGACGTCTGCAGTTCCCAAGGGCACCTCCGTCATGCCCACACAAAGCGACGAGTGCATTGTTTTGGACCGGCATTGGGGGCAGATTTATCGCTTTGCCCCTCCACGCTTCGCGTAATTGGTCTGTGCTCGTACGGTGGTTAAGCTGGAGTACTTATTTGCGAAACTTATTTTCGTTGGGCAGTGCAATGCAGAGAACAGCAACCTATGGGAGTATTTATTCACCGTCCACGCACACATGACATGACACGGTATCAATTTAATTATGGGACAAGCAGAGGAGTACTCCTCGCTGTATTTACCTGCAGCTCACTATACTATACGCACACATACAAGAAAACACCAAGTCTAAAAACAATTTAGTGAGAAATAACTATACGTATCCATACTAATAACATACCATAACTAATTAATATCTTCCAAAGTATTTCAGTAAAGATAGGGAATAAAAAAATTATAATAACTACGCTCTAGATTATTTTATAGATAAATAACTACACTCCGATGCTACGAATAAATATAGCCAGAGGGAGTGAGTAAATCACGAGAGCACTGTATAAACGGCAGATCTTTAATTAAGGCGACCCGTAGTGGTTATTTGTCGCTGTATGCTCACTCTGCCAATATATAAAATTAGAAGTAGTCGGTGGAGTAGAAGAGGAGGCGAGGTCCACGTGAACCGGATGCAGGCAGGGGGACTGGGGGTAGAGAGACCCATTAAACGAGGAACTGACGGGTCGTATCGTACGCACCGGGGAAGGAGACCGCCGGGGGGCATTGTCGTCATTTTGGTGGACGGCTGGCCGTGGTGGACCTGGTCCACATGGAATCGCGTGGCAGCCCTGGCCGTGCCCGCCTCGTGGTTTACCAGTCCGGGACCTAACTCTCACATGATGCATGTGGGTCCGGAAGTTGTTGGGCCCCACATGTCAGTTGCAGGGAGAAAGGTGATGGTTGGGTTTACGGGTGGAGGAGGGTATAGGGCGTCGTGCACGTTCACGTCAGTCCCTGTGGGCGTGATGAGAAGATGGGCGACGTGAGATCTTTCTTTCTTTATTTTTTTCTCTATGGGACTTGGTCTAGGCATGCCTACCTCTTTCCATGACAAGTTTTTTTGGAAGTATTTCAACCTCTCGGTTTGCTTTTCAACTTTTCGTGAGACAGAGTTGGGTTGAGTTGGGTTGAGGCTTCTTGTTTGGGCGTTCCCTGTCACTCCTCACGTTCTTCGCAAGTTGTCTGCCAAGTGTGTTTTTTTAATGATTAAGGATTTTATCATTACGAATAGATGTATTTAAGAATGTATCTATCGGTGTGGATCTCTTTATTTTTTTCCTCTCTTTTCGTACTCTGTTTTAGCACGCTTTTGTTCCTCCCACCACACCAAATCTTCGTATCAATTTATCCGTGTTTCACGACCTTTACTTGGCCCAGCATGGCACTCCCATTTTCACCCCCTTTGGAGTCCAATGCAAGCGTACGTAGGCCGGCGCACACTGATGCACGTGCGGTCATGTGCTGCAATGCCAACGCCTCGGCCCGGCACCGAGTCGAGGGCTGCACGCGCTCATGCGAAGGACGGCCCGTGACTTGTGATTTTAGGACTGAACATGTTGGTGTATACTGCTAACCAACGGTTTTTTGTGATACACAAAGCAAGGCTGATTTCTCAATAGAAGCACCACGACGTCTTGTGTAACTTGCAGAAACTGCAATTGCCGCCACCAATCACTGGTGCTGCAACGTCCAAATCATGCTTCCGGTGCGTGCCGGATTGTCACAGTAAACTCGCACCGATTGTAACAGGTAGGACACGCAACCTGTATGACTCAAAGTGTTGCGATCAACGTACGCATGCAGCATAGATAAAAAGTAAAACAACAAATCCAGTAGTAATCGATCTCTTGGTTAGCTAGCTGTGCAAAACCTGAGGCAACACTTGGACGAAGCGAGAGCCTGCCAAAAACACGTGGAGATCGCCGAGCAGACAGAAGCTACTTTCACCGCTCTCAATTCACTCTCGTCCCCTGCCTTAACTTCCAAGGACCAAGGGGGCAAGGATGTCGATCCTTTCGTCGGACCAGCGGCTGTAAATTATCTCTCCAAATTAAGTAGTACACGCTAGAAAACGACTGACCAGTCTCGAAACGAAAACAAACAAAAAAGGTACAGAAATATGAACGCCGAAATCAGCTTATCTTTAAACCCTCTCTCTCGAATTCATCGAACCCACTTCTGAAGCAAGTGCTCAACCGTGCTCTGTCACTTCGAAATTAGATGCGTCACAGTCTCGATCCGCGCATGCGCTTGACACTTTAATATGTAGTGCAACTGTACAAGTGCTAGCTTAGTTGCAAGGCGTGATCAGAACATTGCTCATCACACTGTTTTGAAGCCGATGGCGCGCACCACCGGCAATCAAAATTGTAGCAGGAACGAATGCATCGGCAACAGCATGCCATCCCGGCGCTTGGCCGTCCTCTTCGAGCTCTAGTACCATGTCACGGCTGCCATCACGCCCATTATGACGATGCCAGTTAGTGTACGAAAGCAGTGGCGGATCTACAGTGTTCCTGCAGGGTGCACAGGACATCGGTTCAAAAATCAATTTTTATTAGATATAATCATGTATATGTAGTATGGACACCTCTAACCCAACATTAGAGGACACCCTAAGTCACAGCTCAGCCGAACGTGATCTATCTTGCCTCAGGAACCCCGGTCATTTTCGTTCTAGATCCAACGCACGAGAGATTACTCCGACCTCAAGTGCTCCAGTTTGCATATCTGCTAATATGGGCGCTCACTACGACTTAGACTTGGCGATTACTATACTTTCCACGGCAGCACAATCATGCACGCCTGCTAAGCATAATCTGTTTCTGAATGATTATATGTCTAGTCTGCAATTTTGTTTTTGAAGGATCTAGTCTGCAATTTGATACTAGTACATTTTTTCCGTCCATTTGTTTGACTAGATTTTGACAAAATTATCTCCAAACCTAATCAATAGTTTGACGCAGATATAATCGTGGTTATGCAGTTTATGGCCAACTTGTCATTCGTTCCTTTCCATTTCATAGTCACCAGCATGTGTTAACGTTGGATACGGAGTCTCGGAAGCCGCCGGCTTGGGTCTAAGAACATTTACTACCCCATAAACAGTGAGACTTTCTCAGATGCTTGAAGGTACATTATTTACCTTCTATCTAAGGGCATATACAATACAAGATTATTATATACAAGTACTTAAAAAAAGATAATATAGTTATATTATCAAGTACTTATGTAAAAATCTGTTTTGTAGGTACTTAGATGATTGTATCCAATACAAGAATCTTAAGTACCGGTGCCTAATCAAACATCGATGCTACAAAATAAACACTTTATCTGCCTTACGTGACAAGAAAAATCATTTTTTTTTGCTAAACATCTGCATTGTACATGCTTTAAAAAAGATAAACCCTTGATTTGCAAGGGGCAACTTAGGATTAGGAAATTAAGTAAATATGGGTAATTTAGTAATTGCAGGAGCCTAGAAATTTATCATAAGAACGATTTTGTAAGAGACAGGCTAAACATTTCATTATTTAGTATGGTGAGTACTTTACTAAATTTATGGTAAGTACGATTTTATAAGATCAAAAAATATATTAAGTTAATCATTCATATGGTAAGTACGATTTCCAAAATGTTGGTGCTAGCCTTAACAGTTCAGATTATACGTAAATGTTTTCAAACATGGCGTAAATGATGCATTACGTCACAAATACGTCTAACTGTGTTGGACAGTGCCATCGGACCACTCAACCAGTGTTCGATCCTGGACCTGATAAACCAGCGTCCCGGCCTAAGGTTGTTGGACTGCTAACCCGCTAGCCCAACTACAGAGCAATAACCAAGCGGTCTTAGGTCATCTCTCTCCAAAAGACTAGCCTGATAGGTGAGTGTACCATCACCCTTATAAATCGTGCATTGTCTCATTCCACAACCGATGTGGGACTATCCCAACAATTCTCCTCCTCACACATCGGGTGTACTCCCCGAAACCGTAAGACTTGAGATGTATCCGGGATACCTAGGCTCTGATACCAATTGTTGGACAGTGTCATCGGATCACTCAACCAGTGTCCGATCCCAGGCCCGCTAAACTAGCGTCCCGGCCCCAGGTCGTTGGACTGCTAACCCGCAAGCCCAATTACAGAGCAACAACCAAACGGTTTTGGGCCATCTCTCCCCCAAAAGACTAACGTGATAGGTGGGTGTACTCCCACCCTTATAAATTGTGTCATGTCTCATTCCACAACCGATGTGGGATTATCCCAACATAACCAATGGCCGCCATTGTAAACCCCCTTATGCTTGATGTTGCTTCATGAGCCTAACGATCTTCTCACCATTCCCGTCGTCCATCGCCAAGCCCTAATTTGTGCCATTAATCGCCATAATCAAACCCACACTATGTAAATGTACATAGTGAAAAAACCATGTAAATTGCTCTCACACCAGGTAAATTGAACTGAGATCACTACATTGCCGACTCACCCAATAGTATTTCAACAGATCTAATAACAAGTCACAAAATCATCTACAGGCGATTGGCCAAACAAGGATGATAGATCTTCCTAATTAATTACTCAATCAGCAACCATAACAAAATCACATGTGTTTTTACCAACTTACTCTTCTCCTTTTGATTTCACAAGATACAAAGTTACTTATCTAACATTTCACCTAATCTTTAAGTTAATTTCTGGCGCAATTTTTAAGTACCTTTGTATATATAGGTACCTTTAATTATGGATCATCCGATCGCGCGCAACTAATTAATAAACGGCTCGCGTACCTTACAGACACCAGAGAAAATCTCATTGTTAGAGGAACTTCATTCTCTAGTACTACAATACTGTCAAAATTTTATGTATGATGTTGTGATGACAATATATTAATTTCATATACTAGAGTTTGGCAAAGCTTGATTGGTACGTACATACAGATGCAGCTGCAGCGTACAATTGCTGAATCTTTGTTTTCTAGCTCACCACAACTTTGACCTTTTTTTTCTTCTTTAAAATGGAAT
The DNA here is from genome assembly GCA_036346255.1 of Ampelocalamus luodianensis. Classification (NCBI taxonomy): domain Eukaryota; kingdom Viridiplantae; phylum Streptophyta; class Magnoliopsida; order Poales; family Poaceae; genus Ampelocalamus; species Ampelocalamus luodianensis. The sequence goes on along the minus strand of CM070617.1, from coordinate 2,468,737 downwards.
CCGATGAACATCGACCATCCATCTGTACGTTCATTATTTTTTTACTTGAGAAAAAAAAAGCTTGATATTTCATCAAGATCCATACAAAATAAATTTCCACATAAAAAGTTATGTTGCTTCAAGAGCGGTGAAAAAAACACATGTCCCGTCCAAATCAAACATGTTCAGCCGTGAGCACACATCAACGACCAAAGAAGGGGCAAAAGATCATGCATAGCACCCGACTTTCGACCAACAACAACAATCATCAAATAAACAAACCAGATGAGTTGCTGCATCAAAATTGAGCCTGTCCTTCCATACGCCTACGCACGCACGCAAAAACGAAAAACATATTGGCAGGATGTAAAAGTCCTATTCATAAGTTTTAGTGCCAGCACTTGGAAAAAGAAAAGGAAAAATAATGCACCCTTTCTTTCATGGAAAAGTCGCACTGCTTCTTGCAAGTTCTAATCAACGTCTTCGTCACACGCGGCACCACATGTTACCCGGTACGCTTCATCGATCGCCTGCGCCTGAGCAGCCACCGATTAAGTCGTCCACAAACAAGTCTATCAGTATTGCTCTCCACAGAAAATAATTGGCTTTAATTTATCGTGATAGGCAAACTCCACGTCGACAGCTTGATCTCATCTAGAATTGTTCTTAGCCGACGAGAGAGAGAGAGAGAGAGAGAGATTAGTTGTGCGTATGAGGTCAGGACGGCCGTCGGCGAGCAATTCGATTATTTGATTAATCACCACTTCAGCAGCTTGTAGACGTAATATTCCATCCTCTTTCCTTTATTTTTCACATGACACGGTCATATATACGAATGAGGCGTGGAGTTGTTCCTTTGTCAAGTCGGAGATATGCTAACCTGCTGTGTAAGTGTAATATATATACTGCTCTAGGTGGCAAATGAAAGCACGGTGTTTGGCACTTGTGGAAGACGGATAGGCTTAAGGATTCTCGGACCGGAACCGATCTGTGTGACTTGGCAAAAGTGCATGCAGATGCAATCATGCATGCGCATCTAGAAATAAAATCAAAGCAAAGAGAAGTATCTGTTAACAGAACGGTCGGGATAGACTATGTGCATCTTAATGTAGAGGTCTGAACTGAAACACCGAGAGATGATAAGGCACGAATCACAGTTTCAGTAGGATACTGCCCCTAGCTAATTTGGAAACTATTCCTAAAACAAACTAAACACAGTTTTGATTGAGTGATCGGTCGTCTGGTCATAAACAAATAAAATTCTGCATAAAGTCTTCTATATGCATCAACAGTAAAAGCAAAAAAATTTCGTGTTGCTTCCTTTTACAAATCGTGGCTTCTGTGTACTTCACTACACACATAAAGCCATATATATGTACGTGCTTGAAAAACAAGTAACAAGTTTTTCGAATAGGATAGAAACGACGTGGCTATCTACATAATCTACTACTAGTGGTGCTATATGCTAGTACTAATCGCGCTAGAGATGCCAACAATAAGCATGTAGATCTATATGCCAATCTAAAGACAAAATGAACTTGTCGTCATAGTTTAATCATCCAAATCTCAACTTTGAATCTAATCAGATCACTATATATTTGAGTTGATTTGAGTCGTGAACTCTACTATAGACCTTGCATGTCCGCTGTTAACCAACGCGATCATAAATATAGCATATCCTATAGTTACTGCTTGCAGTATCCGGCTCTAAACAAATGGTTAGATTAATTAAGGCCATAAGTGGGGTAAATAAAATTGTTGTCGAATATAGGAGCCACCCATAGTACATCCAGCCATCAAAGTGCAGTCCAACGATATGGTTAGACTAGAATAGATGTTATCCCACGCTTGAAGCGGCTTAGGTTTCTCTCTCTGAATATCGTTACAGTGTACATGAAAATGCCAACATCGACGCTGGACCTCTACTCTGGTTTTTTCAACAATCATGTGGAAAAAAAAACTTGTTCCAAACAAACTCTCCATCAATCGAGTTGGTCATGGTGATTCGATCTATACCTAACATAGAGTACTACCCACTGCTGCTGTGCTCGAGCATGGACTTGAGCACTTGCGTATGTGTAAGCGTGAGACAAGCCCGACCAGAAATTATGGGTGATTGCCAACCTATGGTGCTGACCTAACAGACATTATTTGGGCCTAACCCTCCTCTTCATCGTCACACACAAATTACTCCCTCGTTTGCCCAGTGCCCATTACTCAATCAACTCTGAGATTTGATGTCTATCTCCCATTGTTGTTGATGATGTAGAAATCATGTGGTTTGGTCTTACAACTGGCGATGGACAATTATCATTGTTGTCAAAGAGTATGGGAAGTTAGCTCTTTGTTTTGCGCCTTTGCAAAAGTTGACCTGCTGTCAAGAGACACGCAGTTTGACCGGTCATGCTGGATGGTTTGACCGGACCGGTGGTGCATGCTTGGGATAAATGGACAACAAACACTTGCGCGAGAGTGTTTGGGGATGTGTTTGCACTAGGTGTGGAAAGAGGTCAGACCGGCCACACCATTGGGTCAAACTGGTGCCATGGTGGATTAGTGCACAGTGAGCTGTGCTGAATTTTGAGAATTGACCTAGGGTCATAGAAATGTTGTATATGTGTTACATGGTACATGTTTTGACTGACGTGTGTCAAGTTGTGGATTACTTCTACTCGGAATCGATTTCTTGCTCTAGTGTTGTCCAGGGAAGCTTGGAGTCAACCACGGTCAACGGTGAAGATGATCAAGACTTGGTTTGGTAAAATCAAGATCCGAATGATCAATGATTCTGGGTTAAGTGGTTGGTCTCAAGTAAGGTGTAATATGTACTAGAACGGAAAGTTTGGTGCAATGGATTGTATCAAGTGGCTTGAGCCAGTGCAAGTGTTGAGACGGTTCGGTGGGAGTCGGATGGTAGAGACTTGCCACTGAGAGAAACCATTGATAAACCTACACGTGAGAAAGCATGTAATTACTTCACAAAATTGGACTCGGTCGAGAATGAAAAGATCTAGAAGAAGTATCTTGGTATCTTCACCAACATACTGGGTTAGTGGTATTTTAGAAAACGCTTTACGAGTTCGCTTTGGTGTGATAATCAAACTACTAGTAGTGCTCATGTCAATCACGAGTGCTAACTTCCTGAAGCTATCCCGGTTAGTGCGTATAATTTTTTTTTGTACCCAGCCACCCGATCCAATAGGAATATAAGCTATAGATTGAAAGCTCAACTCTAGTTCCAGAAGCAAGGCTTTTGTCTCACAGCGTGGCATCTCTTTTCTGTAAGTTGGAAGTTTCATAGAATCCACTTCGGAAACTACTCCATAAAGTACGGAGACCTAAGAACTTCTCTGCAATTCCATTTGGGCTTGCCGGCAAAACAAAACACAAAAAGAACTGGGAAATTAGCCGTCTAACTTTGCTTTTTCTGAACATCTCTAAATTCTGATACAGCACTTAGGTTAGGTACAGCTTTTCCAGAACAAATGCTTTGCAGGAATCAAGGCATTAGCTAGCTTTAGCGAATCAAGCGGCCTCGCCTTTACGTCACTGTTGGTGCCTGCATGCCCTACAGTGTCGTTTGGATGATCCAGTTCTAATCTTGTGCTCAGATCAGGACTAGGAAGCTCGGAAAGAGATGGAAATGCCGCGCGGTTGCATCAAAAGATGCCGCAGGTACACACGATTAGCGCTTTGTTCCCGGGTAAAGTTCTCGGAACTAGCTTAGGATCTTTCCTTTATTTAGTACTCTGGCTTTTGCTTTCTAGGGCACTCCTTTGTTCTTGGTGCGCAGCATACGTGTTGATCGTTTGCCAACACGACAGAGACAGCCCTAAAGACAGGCAGCAAAAATTACATAGGATAGAATACTTTTATGAAATTTTCTCAAGTTATGCTTCTATATATGCTCTCTCAATAAGCGAATTGCACAAATTTTAAAGAAAATGGAGAACCTGATTTGCAAGTATGGGAGTACTCCTCTCGTTAATTGAAAGGAGATCCCATGCAACAGAACTGCTATCCTGAATTTTTGCAGCTGTTGGATCAGGATTCAGATGGCTAAGGTAGAGTCCAAAGGAAATATCTGAATGTCTAGCTTGTGAGAACTCTTATGCACCTCGTTTCCGTTAAAGCGTTGATTTCTTATTGAAGTTCGCTCTTGTGCGTGTTTTGTTGCTTATGCCATCTAAAAAACATCCAATGCACAGGACGCAAATATGAAAGCATCAATATATGTCATATCTAATTGTACATTTGCACTTATCGACAATGACATTGAGTGCTCAGTTGTAAGAAAATACATTCCGTACACTTGTCAGACTCGTTTTCGAAGTCAGACCGATATGCAGGGATCTGCTGACGCGCGCATCCCTACACATATATGAATATGATATGCCAATGCCAACCACGAAGTTAGGAGATGCCATGTAATTGAGCGTTTGTGATATTTCCATGTATCAGTCCACTAACCCTTGCTTTACAGTTTCAGCTATAGCTGTAAAGTAGTGGTTTCTGGTTTGTCAGCATCAACGTGACAACAGATCGAGGAACTAACTCATGGGTGAAGCTCGATCAGCCCAACGATCTAGCTACACGCCTGCAGCCGCACAAATTCTTTGTAAATTGGCAGCATCAACGTTCATCAGCCGTCGCACAACGCCGATGTGAGCGACCAGCTAATTTAGATTCCAGATGCAAACGTCTACCTTCTTCCAAGCAAAAACTTGTGTCAAGAGAGGAAAAAGAGTAAATTGAGAGGAGCTGGTAGACCAACCCTTCCTACTCAGTCCACACCCACCCTGTCTCTCTCTCTCTCTGTGTGTGTGTGTTTAGCCATGAACAACTCGTAGTACGTTGCTCAGTCACGCATAACACAGCCGCAACTAGTTTTAACATCTTTAATTATGCTTGAAGAAAAACCCAAGTCTTTTATATAGCTGTATGGTCAAATGGAGCTTCGCTACAGCAGGTCGCGCGCGAGGAAAAGCCGAGTTAGAGAGAGAGAGAGATGGAGAATATTTGAGGCAAGGAGGCAGGCAGGCAAGCCGAACAAAACTGTACGACGGCGAATGTTTTAGGGACCAAACCACATGGAGAGAAAGGGACGTGCAGTCACGGCGGTGCAGACACGGAAGCGTGCAGCGCGTGGTGCCGCGGTGTGCCCAAATCCCATCTGAGCGCAAGTGCTGATCGGAACAAGACACCTTTTATATATTTTTCTATTCTTTCGTCATGTGTGTTTGTGTGTGTTTTACATGGATCATGGGGTATCTACTATCAGCATCGATTTGATCTTGTGCTCCTTTGGCACAAGAAAAGCAGGCAGGAGTGATGGATAGAGTAAGATCCACTGGTTTGTGATTATGCCATCTATCGAATCATTCGGCACTGCATGTGTCGGTGTCGTTCTTTCTCTTGTTGGAATCTGGGATCACAGCGCCTATGGGCCCTAGCTATTCTATTCTACTTTGCCATTCATGGGCCACAGCCAAAAGGGCTTTAAGTCGTGTTCCGGTGGCCCGGCCCAACGTTCAGATTTGCCAACTTGGGAGACGGCACTGTGATATCGAACAAAATGGGCCGTGCGGGAGGCACCGGCCCATGTGCCTGCGATATTTCTGGCCCGTTTCCCATATTTGCGAACGCAACGTCGGTGCCCCGCTGCATTTCCGGAAAACGGCACTAGTGACGGCACGGAAATGCGGAGGAAACGTCGCGCGTGGATGGCTTCATCAGATATCTCGCCGCTGCTGCATATCGCCGGTTATAGCTATAGCTAGCTAGAAAGCAGAAAAGGAGAGGCACGGGTTGGGGGCCAATTGCACGGGAGATTTCACTGCACAACCAGCATCATTCGCGCCGGAAACGATACCGATATCTGCTCGCCCGATGTGGCGGACAGCTTAGAGTGACCCAACAACACGCGCGACGCGACGCAGACTTATCGCAGAGGAGCCGACCAGGCAAGCGTTGGGCAGCCAGCCCCGACACCAAGTTGCCGCGCTTGAAGAAAAAGGAGAAAGGAGAATCCCCAACTCACTGCCCCGAATCTCCCTTCTGACAGAGTGGCACCGAGCATAGCATGCTGCTCGCTCAGCTCACGCATCTCTACTATTTAAAAAGAGTCCGTCCTCCCCTCCCTCACCCATCTTGTCTGTATGCCACATAGGTCACCAAGTCCCACCTTGTTCACTCCTTAACCATGAAAACCAATACCCAGGATAAACATCGCCATCGTCCGACATCTAACCTAAACTCATCGCCTCTCCTCCCCTCATGCCATCGCTGCCACCCGCCACCGCCGCTCCTCTCCTCACGCATCGCCACTCCTCCACTCACGCCGTCTTCGCCGCCCCACCCACAGTCGCTGCACATCGTCATCGTCGCTCATCCCCTCACGCGTCTCTGTCACCAGCTGCAGCCGCCGCATGCTGTCATCACAGCTCCTCTCCTCACGCATCATCGCCCCATCACACATCCCCTGCTCTGCGCTTTGGGGGCGCCGCCACCACCCGTAGCCGTCGTGCGCTGTCATCGCCGCTCATCCCCTCACGTCGTCGCCGCCGCATGCTGTCATCACAGCTCCTCTACTCACGCATCATCGCCCCATCACACATCCCCTGCTCTGCGCTTTGGGGGCGCCGCCACCACCCGTAGCCGTCGTGCGCCGTCATCGCCGCTCATCCCCTCACGTCGTCGCCGCCACAAGCCGCCGCCGCCGCGCGCCGTCATCACCGCTCCTCCCCTCGTGCATCACCGCTCCATCGCACATCCCTTGCTCTCCGCTTTGGAGGATTTTCAGCATTGATTAATTGTTTCCACAACTTTGGAGGATTTCCAGCTCTTCACCAAAGCTCCCCACGCACAAGCGCAACCACCGTCACCGCTCTTCCTTCGTGGTTGGAAATCGACCATCCCCCAGCCTCTCAGGTTCCATTGCGTCCCCGAGCCAACGTCGCGGAAAAGTGGTAGGGAGTAGAAGGTAGTGCTGCCAGAGTTGGTCGTAGAATCCCACCATCGCCACCCCCGCGTCGGCAGGAAACGCGATGTTGCCCTGCGTCTCATCAACGTCATCGTCGCCCTATCCACTTCGGTTCCACTAGTGATGCCGAAGCAGCCGTCGAGGTCGTTTGCCTACACGATTCTACACACTCGCCAACTGCCAAGAACATGATGTTGAGGTTAGCTCACTCGACAACTGCCTAGCACGTTTCTTGCCAACCACCCAGCTTGGATTCACGGTGGTTGCAAGCAATGAACTAGTGTGTGCGCTCGACGGTTGCCAACTTCGACATTACAAAAGGCGTAGTTCCGCTTTCACTTTCCTTCTCCTTCCACTTCACATTCTCCTTCTCCACACGAAAGAACGGGGTAAATGATTCCCTATGTTCCTCTCTCTTTCCCTCCGTTGCTTGTCATCTTCTTGCTCTTGACTTGATAATTTCGCTTCTTTCTGCCTCTGCCACAATTAGGTGGGTGAAGGCAACTTGATTGGGGTTCGAGGTCAGGACGTCAAGCCATAGAAGTGCTACTAGCCTACGATCAATATTACTTTGTTTGAATCCTAGTCAGGTGATTCTCAATTATGTAATTCTCTGGTTTTCGAATACCTGCTCTTGATACAAACAATGAACGTTGCTGCTAATATCTAAGGATGTTTCAGAATGTAGCAAATTGTTTCTTCTGTAATATGAGTAATTGGTTATTATTTATTTGTGTCATCTCCATCTCCTCTGTAGCTACCCTTCTCTGTCTCTACTTCCTCCTACTCTTTTATATGGGCATATCGTAGTAAGCACCAAGCAAAAAGAGGTACACTAATTATTTTCTTCCACTATTTCTTTTGGTTTCTTACTGTTAACTCCAACAAACAAACTTCTTTTGCCCATGTAACTTTTGGCTCTGCTTTTGTGTGTGTTGACCTAGGACCAGACTGCGCTCAACAATCATTAGGAAAGATAGTTTATTATATCTGCAACTCATCCGTGAAATCCTTCTTTGGAATTTAGTTAACTGTGTTATTTGTTTATGTTCGGTCCTATATAAGGCAGTTTTATTAACACGTTGTGTCACCAAAGAGGCACATTTCTATTTCTAGAAACATTAGATAGCCATTGGTTCCTTCAATTGAATTGAGGGTTGAATAGAATTTCTTTTGGGGGAATTGTTTGTGTCTGATATAATATTTTCAAAAACTCTTTTGCTTTCATATTGTTCACCATCGTACAAAAAAAAAACTAAAATTCAGTGTGTTCAAGGCTAGACTACATCAGGGGTCACCAGACGAAGATACATGTCGACCTGTACCGAGGTGTGGTTGATAGCACAGAGTCTGGAGAGAGCTGCATGCATGCTGTGGGCAAAAGGACTGTGTTCCTAGCATCATTAATCTGGGGCAGCACAAATATGAAGTGTAGATTCATGGACGCTATGGCCTTGGTGCAGAGGTATGGGAAGCCGGACATCTTTCTAACAATGACTTGCAACCCCGACTAGGAAGAGATAACATGCAAGCTCGAGCCTGTAAAAACTCCATAGGACCACCCTGATCTCATCGTTTGGGTATTTAGATCCAAGCTGGGGGACCTCAAGGAACATGTACTCAAGAGGCACATCCTTAACACAGTAGTTGCTTATGTCTATGTCATCAAGTTCGAGAAGAGGGGTCTCCCACATGTTCACTTCCTTTTGATTATGAAAGGAGGGTACAAGCTCACGTGTCCCGAGCAGAACGACTACCTCATCTTTGTCGAGCTCCTGGACAAGAACAAGTACTCAAAGCTATACGAGATGGTCGTCAAGCATATGATGTATGGCCCTTGCGGAGTATTAAATCCCAAGAACGTGTGTATGCAGGATGGTGCTTGCAAAAACTACTACCCGTGTCCTATCAATGCAACTACCCTATAGGGCAAGGACTCGTACCCAGTGTACAAGACATGGGACGACGACTGTCATGCAAAGGTTCGAGGGAGGATGCTTGACAATACGTGGGTTGTGTCGTACAATCCTTACGTAATGAGGAAATACAATTGCCACATCAATGTGGAGGTCTGTTCTAGCATAAAGGCCGTGAAGTACCTTTTCAAGTACATTTACAAGGGGCACGACCGTGCATCTGTTTCTCTTGATGAGCACAATAGTAATGGAGACATCGACGAGATCAAGCAGTTTAGGGAGGTAGGTTACCCCATTGGAAGCTCTGTGGAGGATCTACAGCTTTGACCTCAACAAGGTCTCCCAACCTATGTTTCAGATGCAATTGTATCTCCCGAACATACGCATGGTCTCATTCCACGCGGGACATGAACTCCAAGATGTCATCGCAGGCACGACGTAGAAAGTTTCTTACGGAGTATTTTGAGATGAATCGGACAAACGAGAAGGCTCGAGGTATCTTGTACAGGGATTTTCAAGCGGCATTAGTGTGGCAGCTAGGTCAAAAGCAATGGAAGACGAGGACAATGCACACAAGTTGACATAATCGTGTCGGCCCCTCCTAACGAGGAGGCAGTACTATCTCAGGGTGCTCCTAAACTATGTGCCTAGAGCCACCTCCTTTGAAGACCTCAAGACATTGGATGGTGTAGCCTACTTGTTCTTCTGTGAAGCCGCCGAAAAGAGGGGATTATCAAAGTTGACAACACCCTCGAAGATTGTCTTACTGAGGCCGAGTTGTTCTAGATGCCATCCTCGCTCCGAAGGCTGTTCGTGACTATATTGTTCTTCTATGAGCTAAGCGACGTGTGTGGGCTCTGGGGCAGGCACCTCGAGGGAATGTCAGACGACTATCGCCGATCCCACGCATGCCCACACATGGTCAAGCAAATGATGTTGTTGGATATCCAAAATATGCTCCAGTCGATGGGGAAGGACATAACATCGTTCCCTCTCCCCGCTATCAATGAGTCACACAACATCGCCGACGCAGAGGCCAGGGAGATCTTTGAGGAGTCAACGATCGAGTTAGACCCTGAGCATGCATCTCTATCATCCTCCGTCAACCCCAAGCAGAGGGTTGCGTATGACGAGATATTATTTACGGTTGACAGCGACGACAGAGGTGTCTTCTTTGTAGATGGTCCGGTGGCACGAGAAATACATTCCTATATAAAGCATTGCTCGCAAAGGTTTGAGGTGAGGGCAAGATAGTTGTGGCAACCACGACGTCCAGTGTCACCGCCTCCATCATGCCTGGAGGCTGGACAACGCACTCGTGGATTAAGATCCCACTCAACAGTGATGATGGAGCGGTTTGCAGCTTCACGAAGTAGAGTATGACCGCTAAACCTCTTCAGTTGGCGTCACTGATCATATGGGACGAAGCCTCAATGACAAAGTGGCAGGCAATCAAGGCCCTAGATAGTACCATGTGGGACATCATGGGCCGACGCGACCTACCGTTCGGTGGCAAGACAGTCGTGTTCGGTGGAGGCTTTCAGCAGTTCTTTCGGTTGTTCGCAAGGGGACAAGGCCACGGATAATCGACGTGATGTTGCGTAAGTCATACCTATGGAACACATCTGTCAGCTTGAGTTCGTAGGGTTCCTACTTTGGGTCAGAAATGGCACCGAGGAGACCTATGAGGATGGTTGCGTACGACTTCCAGATGAGATCCGCGTACCGTATATCGGGAAGGACATCGACCTCGATAAACTCATACAGAGCATGTTCCCTATGCTGGATGAGAACCTTTCAGACCTGAACTATATCCCATCTCGGCCCATCCCGACGACCTAGAATGAGTATGTTGACATGATTAATATGAAGATGATTAACCTGTTTCGTGGGTGTACCATAGCTTTGACCGAGTAGAGGATGATCCCCACACCACTACCCCTTTGAATTCCTAAACACCCTGACCCCTAACGGCCTGCCTCCGCATGTACTCAAACTCAAGATTAGTTGTCCTATGATACTACTGCGGAACATTGACACAACTAATGGACTATGCAACAGGACGAGGCTGATGGTACGGGGGTTCTGGAAGAATACGATAGACGCCGAGATTGTGTTGGGCTAGCACGCCGGGAAGAGGGTGTTCATGCCTCGCATATCTCTATGCCTCTCCAATGACAATATGTTCCCGTTTTGATTCAAGAGGAAGCAGTTCCGTGTTAGGCTCAGCTTCACGATGACAATCAACAAGGCACAAGGGCATACCAACCCGAACATCGATGTCTACCTTCCTGATCTGGTGTTCTCTCATGAATAGCTGCACGTTGTGCTGTCTAGAGCCACCACCAGAAGCAACATCAAGGTCCTCACTGTCGTGGATACGGAGAAGGATAAGCGGTACAAGTCTAGGAAGATTTGTGGGACCTTCACAAGAAACATCGTCAATAGAGAAGTTCAAACTACGTAGATGAGGTATTGATCACTCGACTGTAATTTTATGGTTTCTAATTAGATAATTCCTTTACTAATTTTTTAGTTAAATTTTCTTTGTTCAGATTTGGAGTGGGTTTGTTGTGCAGTTTCGATCTTCGACACATTGGCGAGGATCTCACTCACTTATTGGCAGGTACATTATATCTTTTGCATGAATTTGTTACTTATCACAATTTCTAACAGAGTGCATGCCTTGAAGGTCAAGCTTCAGTTCTATATTGTATATCTCAGACAGGGAATACCTATATTGTTTGGAAACTTTTTTTAGTATGTCGACACACATGTTTATCATGAACTTTCAGTTATTGTGTCTTTATCTATTTCCATATTGTCTTTCGACGGTGATAATTGTTAATTGAGTGCCTAACAATTTAGTGCCCTATACTAGCGAAGCTTTAGCCTACCTTGCTCATGCCAAAACTCAACGGAGTGTCCCTACATTGTTCATGCGCCCGCTATTGTTTGGTGTTAGATAAATTGGCTATTGGAAGTGAGTCTATCAAGGGAGTTAGTTCAAAGAAAAAGGAGGTGGGTTTGTTGGTGTTTTTTTAAGAAAAAACAAGGAGGTTAGTTGCGAGAGTTTGTTTAAGAAAGGGATTATGCTGATTGAACACATTGGTCTTAGTACTACTTTTTCTTTGTGCTTTTGGGTTGCTAAAGGAAAACTAATCCTTATTGAACGGACCTTGCTCTGTAGGTGTATGTATATTCAAGATCATGTTCATGCTTTGGAAATGGAATGCTTCACCAGAGAATCAAGCAGGAATGCAACATATATATGTTGGTGTACAAGGTAATAGCGGCATGATCGAATGAAGTGAAATGTGCCAATATATTCTGGCTTTTTGGTGCATAAATTAGTTGATATGAAACCTTCCGTATGGCCAGATGTTGAATAATCAACAGAAGGAAATTCGGAAATTCATCTTTAGTAGCCCTTATCATGCCGGCGGCGGAGTCAGGGTTGCCGCGACAGCGTAGGCTGAGCCGGCGACGGAGGCATGACGCGGACCGAGATGTGACATGGTGGCACGAGAACGGAGGCCGACACATGCTGAGCACGGCGGCGGCTCGATGTGCTGGTGTCGGCGGAGGCAAACTCCCACGATGCTGCAACAAGATCGGGTAGTGGCGGGAGCGGTGGAGAGACTCCTGGTTGGGTGGTGGGGATGAAATTATTTCCATGTTTCTGCAGTTCCCAAAGCAAAAGTTTGAATTAATGTGTAATTTGTAGAAATGTAAGCGCCAAAATAAAAAAATGGGTTGAAATGAAAACTATTTGATAGCATATTTTGCAGGATGGCGGTAATTATGCTAACTCTGTAGCTCAAATTCTCTAATGCTCCAATCATGTCTAATTTGTTTTCTAGACAGTGCTAGATGTTTACCCAAAAAAAGACAATGCTAGATTTGCAAAAAAAAAAGTGGCATTCGGTAAATAGTTTGTAGTTGCAGCAGTGTTGGTTAGTAATGCCATTCATCCTGAAGGGTTATACAATTGCAGGCTTTCAGGGTTGCAGATGTTGATCTCGATGGCATCCCTTATTCCAGTGCAAGAACATAACAGAGTTGTTGTGTACATATGTGTTGTGGGTATTAGCCGAAAAATGTCAATGTGAGCCAACATGTTCAACTACAGATAAACCACTTTGTTTTCTCATGTTAACATTGTTCTTAATCACATGTATATTTTGATGTCAATGGATGAGGAAACCTTTCCCTTTTCTCATCTCTAAAGACTGGAATTATGTATTATGTAAGAAAATACATAATTTGCATAGTGCCGAGTTACATGATAAGCTAGCTTAACTAGATCATGCCCATCTGTTATTTGGTGAATGCATTTCTTATTATTTGATTTCGCTTTGTTGCTAGTATTATTACTTTATTTTAGAGCAAAGTTTGTTTTATTCCTCACCGTCAAGTGAGGCTACCTCTCTCAATTTCGGTAGACTCAATTTGGCTATGAGCGGCGCGACACGAGGACAACGATGCGGACTGGGTGTGGTGGCAGGGCTGCGGGTGCAAAACGTAGACTGAGCTCGGTGGTGGAGATGAGGGCATATTGTAGGCTGAGCAAAACGGTGGTTGACAACCCGATATGTTAGAACTATATTTTTTTAATCCGTAGCAAAGCACAGACATTGAACTAGTAAAAAATTAAAATAGGAGTGGATAGCCACTTGACTATAGAGTGTGTTTGGTTGCTTGTATCAAGTGATATATGTATAAGTTGGTTTAAGAAAAAAAAAAGTCATCCATATGTTTGGCTACTTGAATAAAACTATCTCATCTTAGATGATGTGATACAAATTTATGTAATATTCTTTTTAAATAATAAACCATCTCATTCAAAAATAATAATAGAACATATGATAAAAAACATCTCATCCTATTTAACTTCATCCAATAAACCAAACGACCTGCGCTACTTGAGTTGATGGAGGTGAGCCTCAAGTGCGTGCAATTAATCCCGGGTTTTGCCGACATACGGCCACGCCCTGTCGGCCCTTAAATAACCCCAAACCGCTTTCCTAATAAGATACGACTCGTACTCTTCTTGTCGGTTCATGAACCTATGCACCTATGCAAAGGGAGCATACAGTCCTAAGGCTCTGAATTAGTGCACTGGAAGTAGTATTTTTGCGCAAACACATGCACGCCCCTGTCGACGCCCACCATCCAAAGTTTCCGGCGTATTTTAACATATGAATTTTCCAAATAATATTGTTTTAAGTCACTGCCTAAGACGACTTCGGATGCACAAATTTTGGGCTATAAAGTGCAATCTGATACATACAGGTTAACTCTTACTAAATTATTTTAGACTATAAGGTGCATATGTGATACATACAAGTTAATCTATACTAAATTATTTTTTGAACTCGGTATCATGTAACACAGGGTAAACTAATTTGGTACCGCCCCTGCGGACGTGGTACGATCAAGTGCGTGCATGCCCGTGTTTCATGTTTGGTCGTTGCTACGCGCACAGATGAAGCGTGACAGGTGCGACCTCCACTCACCCATCCATCTCTCCTTAGTCCCGGGTCTTGTACGATGTACGATGCTAGACAAGACCGAACAAGGATTCAGAACCATGCATGCACTGATCTCTCTCTCTCTCTCTCTTTTTTTCTTTCCTTTCAAACCCCATGCACTTTATCGAAACCTTGTTGTGATGCCTTGTGCATCCCACATTATCTGATCGGCAAGTTTACCGGTTCACATTTTCACAACAGCGATGCGGTCTATCTAGTATTCTAGTTGCATCCGACCACACAAGTCCCCATCACGTGTCCTGGCTCGATACACTGCACACATCAAGGAGGAGAGAGATGCGTCCTGGTCCGCACAAACCGGGCGCGCGGCGGCTAAGGCCTAGTCACCACTCACCAGCCCAGCCCACCAACGAACCAGCGGCAACTAGCAAGCCACCGACCACCCTAACCTCACCGCGACTCACCGCACCCCCCAACCCAAAGGCGCCTCTTCCCCTGCTACTACATAAGGGCCGAGCCCAAACGCCTCGTAACCCCGCTCCCTCCCACACTCTCCTCGCCGACCAGAACAGAGCACTCCCAAGAAGCAGGGCAGGGCAGCGCGCCGTTGGGCCGCCATGAAGCGAACCAGAGCGCAGCACCCCAAGCTCCAGGAGCCGCAGGACCCCACCGCCGCGAACCCCAACCCCAAGCCGCAGCGCCGGGCCAAGCAGCCCAGGCAGCCCAAGGGGGCCAAGAAAGCTGCGACGGCGGCACGCGAGGCCGCCGCGGCGGTGGCGGCTGCAGCCGTTGCCTCCCCTGGGGTGGATATGGCGCCCACCGTGCCGGACGTGTGCGCCGGGGGAGACGAGGCGGGGGCCCAGACCGTGGAGTGGGACCTGGACGCCGGGCTCAACAACGGGTCGTGGTGGACGTGGGGCGTGGAGGAGGAGAAGCTGCTCGGGTGGTTCCCCTTCGTGGAGGAGGACTTCCGGTGCCTCGCCGGCCGCGGCGACGCCGAGGTGGCCTTCGACGACGACATCTGGAGGATCCATCAAATCTACGAGATACCCAATTACGCCGCCAAGTGAAGTGATGCTCATTTGGCCCCTTTAGATTGGAGTTGGTCGTGCTTTCGCTGGTCTTGTTTTGTGGCTTGGGTAGTGTTGTGGTACAGGAATGGGGAATGGGGGTAATCAAGAATATGTAGACGAGCTAGCTAGTTAGCGATGTTATGCCAAATTGCAATGATGCAATTCCAAGTTCTCTTCGTTGCTCTCGTCGTTCTCTCTTTGTTATGTGCTTAATTTTGTGGCTGCTTGATTTGGAGGTCGCGCAATTTGCTTCCCTTCTCTTCGTTTGGTTTGTCCAGCAATGGAGCGCTTGAAATCAATTGTGCTAAGAGCAATAACTTGAATGACGGCGTGCTGCCAGCGCAATGCGCAATGCACTTTAAGTGCCCATGCCCATGGTTAATATGTGAGTCCAAAAAAAACGCAAGGATCTCTAATATGTCATTATAAAACGACTTATTTCTTCATACCACCGTATTTAGTTGACCTTGCTTTTATTTGCTATTGTTAACTAGTCAAACGGTAAAAAAGCTGTGAATACCATTTTACTCGTGTCGTCTTCTTTTTTTCTTTCTTCTCTCTCCTAGAGGCAAAGCGTGGCGAGGGAGTGGAGGAGCTAGAAGCCTAGAAGGCAAGCTGAGGGAGGTGGGTGCAGGTGAAGAGCACGGCGTCGGCGAGCGGACTGGGCGGGGGTGTGCACGAGGAGGTGGCGGAGCGGGACAAAGGACAGGAGGAGATGGAGGTAGGGGAGGAGCGGGCCCGACGATGTGAGCCTCGAGTAGGAGGCTACGATGGAGAGTATGCGCGGGTGGTGCGCGACGGCGAGGCATGGGGCGGGTGAGACGCGAAGATGAGCGCGCCTGTGACGGTCGCAATGAGGGCGGAGCTAGGAGTCAAGCGCGGCTGCGACGGAGGTGGAAAGAGGGGGTGTCCATGCCTCCATGGTGAGGGAGGCGGCGGTGCTAGTGATAGTGATAGTGATAGTGCGACAATGAGGGAGAGAGAAGGAAGGGAAGCAAAGAAATGGTGGCCTGGTGGTGATGAGGGAGGTGGGGAGGCGGTCGAGGAAGCTAGGGGAGGAAGGTGAGTAGGGTGCCGGGAGGGCGCGCGGGCGAAGGGGAGGAGGAGCGGGGTCGTTGGCGCGGGCCATGGGATGCCATGGGATGAGGTATGGGGATGAGGGATAGAAGAGGAGAGAGAAAATGTGTTGTTGATATATTATAGAGGCAATCATAGATTTGATTGTATCATATCTATATTTATGAGTTATTAAATAAATGTTATTTTGTTCCTTGAATGAGTCATTAGTTATATAGATCAACGAGTATGTGACTTATTGGTGAAGCTCTTTAACTTATATGATATTGTTCTAAATGTATTTCTGGTCGGAACACCAGTGACTCAATGATTAGCACATGTATTGATTGATGACTATATTTCACCGGTCATGGATATAGGGATATCAATCAATAATGTGAACACATATTAGAGAACATGGTGTTGAATAAGACTCACCTTGAGACACTGTTGAGATTGTTATGATTCTATGTGTCATCAGCTGGTCTCAAGAAATGATGATGTATAATTTTTAGACCTGAAATCAGTATGATTCTCTACATGTGTAATACCACTCTTAGAGGTTGTCAAACGCTACTCCGTAATTGGGCAGTTATAAAGATAACTTTCGGGTATGTTATGAAACACGCGGAAGGATGTGACTGGTCGAATATGGAATTTGCCCCTTCTAACATAACAGGAGAGATATCTCTGGGCTCTTCGATGTGGTCGGATAAAGAAAGTGTATGGTCATGCCACTGGTGGTCGAAGAGTACAACCATATGAAGTTATCCGATATTTGATCGAGAAAGTATTGAACAGCCTATGGATGACATAATATCTCATCTGAAGTTCAACCAAATATCGTGAGGCAAAAGGAGAATACACGAGAAGGTTGTTCAGTTCGATCAGATACGGACTAGTCGTATAGAGACACAAGCTGATCGTAGACTGGTCGAACATAATCGCTAAGTGATCGAAACCTACTCGTAAGGAGTTACGAATTGGTCGAAACTAAATATGGACTAGTCGTATAGAGTTACGGGCTGGTCGTTAGTGATAAGGACTTGATCGTAGATCATATTGCATTAAGATTCGTCCGATATAATTTATGTGTATTCGGGAATCGTTATGTCCTACTAGGAACCGCTAACGACTCGTGGTCGAAAAATGTTTTCAAGTCACAACCGACTATGCATAAACCTAACGAATCACACACTTAACGGGTTGGAACAAAACGTGTTCGGATATGATCCATCATGGACACTATATAAGAGGATGCATGAGGCTATTGGAAGGAAGAGATATACGAGTCGACGTGAGTTGCTCCATCGAAACCCTAGCTGCTATCTTCTCAAGAGAGCCCTGCCGTGTGACCTGGTGCTAGCACACCGACGTATGGTGTTCCTCCCCTAAACGCGTGGATATCGTAGAGGTGCTACTGCGGTTGCTATTTCGCTTAAGGATGATCCACGACTTCGCAATGATCACGATTGGTTGCTGGAAGAAACAACCTATACCGAGGACGATCGACTACGTTGGACGTTCGACTAGGCTGGATGATCGACTACGGTGGACGATCGACTACGACCACTATATCGACGCGCTCTACGTTGGACCAGGTTGCTCCAACTGATCTTCCGCTGCACTGCGCATCTGGTGGTAACGATCTGTGATCATCTTCTTACTTGGCTTTCTAGTTTTCGTGGTAGAATTTTTGAATTGCCTGCTAGTGTAGCTTACCCGTATCCCTTCAAAAGGCAGGGAGGAGGAAGACGACGAGGTTAGTTTAGGCATTTTAGAAAAATTAACGATAAAAAATCTAACGAAGTTGACGATAGTTGCAAAAAAGGGTAATGCTTGTGAATGTAATGGCATGAAAGGGGATGTTTTTATAATGGTAGATTAAAGATCCGAAAATTTTAGGATGTTTTATAATGGCAGATTAAAGATCCGAAAATTTACAGTAACGTATACAAAATTTTGCTATTAAGATTACCGGAAGGGTTGTGCTAGGGAAGTGCATTTCCAAAGGCTGCATTTGATCAAGTTGCAGGAGTTAATTCGAGAGATGGCCTTGCTGTAGTTGGGTTTCTAAATTTTCCAAAATAATGGGAGGTTTTCTTCAGTCGCAATGTGAGATCGGTCAGAATATATAATTTTCATTTAACAACCATTAGATTTGCTGATTTTGATGTTTCTTTTTATTGATCTTCAGCCTTGACTTCTCATGATTTCCCCCCAACTAACAAGAGTATCCGGCTCCGTTTGGAATGAGATTCTTTTTTCTAAATAATACGGGGATTAAACTTTTTTTTTTGGGAAAACACTGCGAAATTTCTTTGAAACTTCCTAAATTATACAGGAATTAAAGTATTTCTTCCGCGAAGGAGCCCTTAATTACGATGGGAAGCCCTGCATTCATTCTATTTGAGCGAGTTGTCCTAATTTTGTGGAAAATGTAGATATGGTATTAGCATAAAGGAATGTCGGTATATCTGGTGGCTGTTTCCATGTCAAATCGCTCAATCGTTAGATGCTCCATGCAATGGTCTAGACCACTCTTGCCCACTCCTCTATCGTCCCTTCGTGTACAATAGATTTACATTAGTTATTTATAGTCTTTGCC
Source organism: Ampelocalamus luodianensis (assembly GCA_036346255.1). Lineage (NCBI taxonomy): Eukaryota > Viridiplantae > Streptophyta > Magnoliopsida > Poales > Poaceae > Ampelocalamus > Ampelocalamus luodianensis. The sequence goes on along the minus strand of CM070617.1, from coordinate 2,449,628 downwards.
ACGTAAATCGATTGTATCACCACAACTCATTGTATGAGCTGTCTTTAGTGCTATTTACAGATGACATAGAGAATTGCTATAGACAACAGCTGTCTATACCATTGTACATACTCTAATACCGCAACTTGCTTGCATCCTCCTTCGTGGCGCCTCCCCTTGCCCTGACCGTCTCTCACGCCACCTCGGCGGCACCGACGAATTGGTTGCGTCGGAGACTGCCGCGTGAGCACGTCTTGCCCATAGGAGATGGCGACGGACAATGCCGGAGTCGGAGATAGACGATACGCATGAATCGTAATACAGATCATATGGGTACAAATTCGAATGAAATCCCCGAAGAAATCATGGGGAAGATGTATAGGAGTTTTGCTTGAACACGTACAAAGCACGAGCACACGTACAAAGTAGTACTCATGTTCTTGGCTTACACAAAAAGTCGCTCCAGATATATGTACGCGGCCTGCAGTTTTATTCATGTGCGTGTCAGTGCGACTTGCCTACCACGTCCTGCCTATAGTACCTACCGGTGCGCGGTCGGTGCTTCTGCATGCGCACACGTACAAAGCAACTTTGGTCGCGATCCGCTGTCCATCCAAATCGACTTGCCTCGGATTCTCCCCTGATTGACGTATCGCTGTTCTATAGCTGTTCCAAATAGCGCGGACGCAAAGATTGATTAATCAAAGTCAGCTGTGTCGATCGGTGCTGCCGCGCCGGTGCAGTGACTTGCGCCTGTCATGGCAGCTAGTAGTACATCCTATCGTGTTACGTGTTTGTTCACGCTCTACAGTCTAAATGAGCAAATGGACACACACAATCATCGTCCTTGCTTAAACAAACGGGCAACCGGAGGAAGGTGAGAGAAAGAGGAGTTTTGTCCGTATTTATAAATGTAGTATTTTCCACACGTTATTGCGGAAATCGGCAACACAGACGTGCCTCTTCGCACGCATGTGCTCCACCGTGCTCCCCTAGTTCGGATAGCCACTATTTGTGCGCTGCGTGTTCGGACGTGTTGAAAACCGCACACCCCTAGACCGGATTCACTTGTGGCCGACACATGGCAATTCCAGAAGCCTTTAGCCCGGACGAGGGTATGTCTGTGCGCCTCTAGCCCAAACGAGGTTCTGTCGGTCGGCAAATAGTGTGTTCACACACTGTCTATCGACTCGACCCACCATATTTAAGTCGGCTCAAAACTCCGATTGAGGACAGTTCGGCGACGTAGCATGTCGTCTCTGATGTCGGGAGGTACTAAGGTGGGGAGGAAGGAGGGGGTAGGATGGTGTTTCCAGCCGGCGGTAGCCCGACGCCAAAGCTCACTAGAACGGTGGATCTGCCCCGACCCCCGCAACGCTGATGAGCACACGTCGCTTTTGAGTTTTTGTAACCCGGGCACGGGGAGCAGCAGCAGCAGCTACATGTTGCGGCGCGCCGACATGGGAAAGGGACTTGTCATGTGTGCTAGCTAATCAGTGCCTGTTTGGTTGCGGTAGCACTCCATTATGGGTAGTACTCCGCATGTTGGGTGCTGCCGCCAGCTTCCGTTGTTTATGGGCAACCGCACTTGCATGCGCAATCCAATCAACTCGTCTTCTTTGCTTTTGCCTTTATATAGTACCAGCGGATACTTTGACTATATCATTAAACAAAAACCAGACTGGCTGGCAGTTAAGGCTGTGCGATCCATCATTTGTTCGGTTTCGGTCTGAGCTGTTACCAATCATTAGCCTAAAATTATTTCGGCGGAGATTGCGCAACCTTTTCCCTGTTGACTGCGGCGAACTACTCGTAGCCAGAAATTGTAGAGCACCTCCTCACTTGTGGTGCACAAACGAACCTGCGCTACGATGAACTAACAATTGATTGATAACGCACGTTGTAACCATGGTTAAAGAAGTGGTTCTACCACAGTGCCATCTTGCTGGAATCACATCACCAACTCGGTGCTAAGTTCTTAATCTTTTCGAGCACAACGAACTGACTCTGTACGCCAAAAGCGAGAACTCTTTTATTGTATATTCAATTCAATATAGGATATAGACTGTTCATTCTTTTTTATATGAGTTAGAATTTAGATATACTACACTTATAAGTAATATAATCTTGGCAATGGTGAAAGTTGTAAAGAAAATGCATGACACAAGAGTAATTTCGGCAGCGGCACCGTCGGAGATTAGGTTCAAGGAAAAAGGTTGTTAATACCCTCTGAAAAAATAATTAGTCTTACAACGAAAAGTCTAAAATACACTCAAGAAATCATGTAACATCCCAAAAATTCCATTTTTGAGAAGACATAGTGAAAATAAATGAAAAAGTAATTTTGAGCCCAATCTATACAGAAAATTATTTATGCATGATTTTTGAGCTGTTTGCATAAAACAAATAATGAATTCAATACAAGCAGCAAATTGTAGGGTTTTTGGAAAATCAAAGAGCACATAAATCCTAGAAATTTTATATAATCCAGAAAACACTCACCACAAATTAGGAATTCATAAATTGTTTTTAAATCTTCCCCTCACCCTTAGGTCGAAACTGAGCCGGCCCAAATCCCTTCGCTCGCGGCAACACGCGGGCTCGTCGTCCCGCTGATGGGTGGGCCATGCTCGTCAGGCGGTGTTTCCACCTCGTGCTCGCGCGAACGCCAGCACACCAGAACACCTCGCTCGCTCCATCGCCACTCGTGGATTGCCCTCGCCGCCAACAGTTTCGCGCCTCACCTACTCCCATCGCCTCTGTGTGCCTCGCCCATGCCATCTATCCCCTTAGTGACACCCAAACCCTGCGCGGGCGGAGAGACCCAGAGATGACCGCGAGTTTCTCGTGTCGCCACTAGCGTCTCACCAATTTCTCGCGCATTTGTCCTAGCTATTTAGGCCATAGCCGTGTCACCTTCTTCCTCAGCTCACCCCATTCCGTTTCGAGCTAAACCGAGCTTAAACCGAGGCTCATAGCTCTTTGGTTTCGTGGGAACGTGTGTGTTGTTCTCGCCTCCGGTGACCCTAGGTCTTCACGCCTAACCCATTAGAATCTCATGTACTCACCGAGTCCAGTGCGCCTCTCCTTTAGCCTAGAGGAAGCCTCCTTCGCCAAACACGTCGCGGGTCCGAGGCGTTCTGCCACTCTTCGACGCCGCAATACCGCCTCCGGCCATCCCCATCGCTGCCACCACCACGAATAGTTTCGCCCTGCTCTCCTCTTTCCATTCCACCGCTCAATGTCGCCGCTCATCGCGTTGTTCACCATGCAGCAAGCCCGCCATGGCCCTCGGCCATGCGCACAGCTCTGCTGCTCCTCTCTCTCTCTCTCTCTCTCTCTCTGCCAGAGGGACCCGCAGTTTAAAATGTTAGTTAGCACTTAATGACAGTAGCTAAAAGCACTAAGTCAACGACAGGTGGGACTGGCTAAAAAAGTAATAAAAAATCTAATTTAATATGTATTTAGTAAATGAGTCACTCACATGTGGGACCACTCACTATTTTTTGTTTTAAAAACACGTTTTAAAACCGAGAAGTTGACATGTGGACACCAGCTGCGAGTTAAATAAAATCAAAAATAGGTTTAATCTTTAGTTAATAAATAAAGAGTCTATGATATATGGGACCGCCTCTATTTTATAAATAAAATAAGTAAAGCAAAAGAATGAATCACTGGCAAGTAGGCCCCACATGTAAGTTAATAAAAATCCACAAAAATGAGAAAGCCGCCTTTAGTAATGAGAAAAATACGTTTTCTCTGTTGAAAAGCGTAAACCTCAATAGAACTCAAAGAAGAATACACTTTCTATGCTGGAAAGTGTAAAATTCGGAAAATACACTTTCAACGTCACCTTTTCTATTTTTCTGGAATTTTCAAATCGAAACAAATTGGAATCTTAATAACTTTTGCATACAACCTCCAAATGAGATGAATATTTTTTCTAAATTCATCTAAAATCATGCTCTACCTAAATATGCAAAAGATTTGGATTTTGTTGCTATTGAAACTATTTTGCTATATTTAATTTGCTTCCGGCTCTTTTAATTAGACGTCGATTGTTCAGATGATTTTTACGACGATATTCCATCCTCATATTTAGAGCAACTAGAGCAAGGCAAACACCCCCTTTGACAATGTTGATCATATTATTTTAATCATCATACTTCTTTTTGCAAAATCTTTATGCATGCTTGTAGGTTTGATATAAAATTACTATGTTTGGGATATCGGTAGTTGTAAATCCTATTAGACGCATAAACCTCCTTGAAATATTGATACCTTTATTGTTGTAGCCACTAGGTTATGGTTTAGACAAGGAATAATGTCAACTTGGATTTTTCGAATGCGAATCTCACATAATTGCTTAGTTGGGCTATAGTCTTTCACAAAATTGTATAAAGGATGGCATTGTAAATATGAATTTGGGAGTTTTGAAAAGAAAGCCCAGAGGGGTGTACCTATGTTATTTTGTATAAAAATAAAAGTGAAAAACTTAGTTTGTGACACAGACGGGTTGTATTATATTATGAGAAGTGTGAGAGGAGTCTCACAAGTAGATAAAGAGAGATCCTCACCTGGGTCGGTTAAAGACCGAATGCCAGCAAATCCTAAGTGTACAATCACATGTGCCGGTATGGGACGGTCTTAGCTAATTAAGTTATTGAAAACTAGCCTTGCACGTTGGTAGACCGTAGTAGTGCAAGCATGTGTATTGCTCGAAGAGGCTCCCTTCACCACGGTGTTGGACATAAAGTTTACCGACACAACGGTGAATGTCTCACTTGACGGGCGTACCCGGGCAAAGTGAGGGTGTTTATTCACCGAGCTAGTGCAAGAATAGGACTAGATGATGTAAAGGTTTTAACATGTGCTCTAGACTGCTTACCAAAGGTAGTGAGCGGTGGTATTGCCGGATGCCGAACAAACTAGAGAATTCGTGTGTTGTGAGTAAAGTTGTACATTTCTAGAGTGTAAATCTATTTAAATAACTGTATTCGCGGTCATGAGCATGCTTAGTGCAGTTTTAATGGGTATAGTCTTGATTTTCATAAAAAAATAGTTTCGTTGGAAAATGTGGGAAACGGTTTGTTGGTTTATGGCTGAAAATAAAACAAGCTCGCAGCCGAGGAGGGTTGCGAGTTGTTGTTTATTCGATTACGCAATTGTTGTCATTTTATCTATTTAACTGATGTTTAGATTTTCGTTGCAAATTACTATATATTATTATTGCAAATAAAACTTGCTTGATGCTGAAAATAACTTGTAGCTCATAGCCTCCTCCTTTGTTAGCCATGCATGTATATAAACTTTGCGATACGCTACAAGTCTTGCCGAGTACGCAATGTACTCAATTTTGCTTAAATTGGTGTTCAGATTTAGATTATGAACCTACGCTAGATGACGCCTTCTTCTCACCTGGAACCAGGTGAGGTCGGTGACGGGTCTTTCGAGGACTTGTCTCTAGTTGGTTGTCCGAGGGTTTGGATAGGCATGCCGCTAGAATTTCGGACTTATTACCTATTTTGGTTCCGCTATTACTTTGCTACTCATGGTACTTAAGCTTTTATTTGACTGGTCGGCCCTTGTAAATAATGTAATCGTTTAAGTTATGTACCATACCTTATTTTATTTTGTATGTATGACTGTATGGATGTGATTACCAATGTTGTGAATTTGTGTACTAGCTATTGATCATGGGACTAGTACAATACACACACGAGGGCTTTGGTATTGAAAGGCCGGGGTGCGACAAATCAATAGCTAGACCAATTTTTACTACCATTTCATACTACTCCCTCGAGTTCAGAAAAACAAGCCATTTTGGAATACATGCAGTCAAATTTTGGAAACTTTGCCTATCGATATCTTTTTAAATATTAAGATTAGATACATGAAAATCATATGTGTTGATTCGTCTCAAAAGGTACTTTCATAATATTATAATTTTATTAGGTTTTACAAATATATTACAATAATTTGTTTTTTTGAAACGGAGGGAGTACAAGTAAAATATACTGTAAAAATTCTCTAAAGATGGGAGTTCTATTTGTGTGAGGACACAGGCCAGACACAATTAGGGATGGCAATAGGGCCATTCTCCAGCGGAGAGTGGTGGAACAGCTCCGCCACTGAAAGAAGGAAAAATCCCTATCCCAGTTCCTGTCCCCGTCCTCGGGTGCTATTCTCCCCTGTTCCCCGTCCCTGTCCCTGTCCTCGAATGCTATTCTCCCCCTGTTCCCCGCCTCCATCGGATTATCAGGGCCCCACGGGGACCCAGACCCAAAAATTGGATCCCAACCTCTCCTACACAGATACACACAGAGACACGACATCGCAACGGTGGCAGTAGCCCATCTCCTACCACTACTACTCCTCGTTGTTTTCTGAAGTGACTCATTTGTGCAAGGCCAACATGTTGCAACAGGGGAGTAGTACTAAGCTACCCGACCACTACTACTAAGTAAGGAACTAACCATCGATCGACTTTATCGGTGTTCCAAATGAAGAATTCCAACAAGATTCTTTTGCATCTTGCCTCGCTGAGCACATAATCATGTGTTGTGGCCTGTGGGCCGGCTTAGTGTAGAGGCCGACTTATTTGTGCAATGCCAGCACGTTGCAGTGGGCTGTGGCTTGTGGGCCAGCTTAGTGTAGAGGCTGGACTGTGTGGTAATGGCCCACTACATGTTATAGAGGTTATCGGGGGCCCATGCGGGTAGTGATGATGGGGAGCAGAGGAATGACCCCAGCCGCGTTTCCCCCGATGGAGAATAGAATTTTTATATTAACATCTTCGTAGAGGACGAAATAGTCTCAACCCTAACTTCTAATGGGTAAATTTCTCCACGGGAACGGGGAATGAGGCCATTGTCATCCTTGCACACAATTGATGTATCGAATTCTGCAAAAAAGCGGTCAACATATGGAGGATGATCTCTACTTATTTTCGCAAAAAAATCCGAGTGTCGGCAGGGAGGTACATCCACATACAGCGAGACGTACCTGTCCGGCGCGCGTGCCCGAGCACGAAACAATATAGACGCTGTCAGGTTGTGGAAACCGTCCGCGTCAGAAAAGGAAACCTCCGGTACGTACCACGTACCGATGGAAAGCGAAGGGAAATGCGGTGGTGGTGGCGGTCCACGGCTGCCGTTGGTCCCCAGCCGGCAAGGAAAGGATGGAGGGGAACTGGGTAAGCCAAGGAAGGAATTTGCCGTGCCATCCCATCCATGGGGGCCGCGCCGTGCGGTCCATGCGATCGATCTGCGCCTGCCGCCCGGTGGCGCACAACTGCTGGACGTGGACGGGCCGCCGCTCTGGGGCTCCGCGCCGGGCGAGCGAAGCCAACCCCGGGGGGTCAGCGCGAGGACAACTGCCAGTTGGGCCGGACCGGACGTGCGTGCCTGCCTGACAAAGTTTCGGCTGGAACGGTGGACCAGTGACGAATCGATCGCAATCACGTGATGGATGGGCGGATGGTATCGGGCGTGATGTGTACGTGCCACGGCGCGGCGCGGCAGTCGGCAGGCAGGACGGTGGAGAACGATTCGTTCGGCCACCTGGGTTTGGCGCCTCCCTCTTCGGCTCGGCGGCGGAAGCTAGCGCACGGATTCCGGTTTCTGTTGAGGACAGGACGAGTCCAGCCTGCCGTGCCAGCCCTGCTGTGGTTGGACCGGCCGGATTTGTGCGCCGTGGTCCGTGGAATAGCTACTACGTACACCACGCTGCATGCTCGAGATCAGTTCGGATTCTGGTAGCATGCACGGATCGACACCGTCCGTCGGCCCGGCTTGACCGGACGGACTTCTGCATGTGAGCAGGACTGCAAGGAACGAAAAGATAGGTCCCCTACAGAGAAATGGCAGGTCGCCATGTTACTGCAACCGCCCTAGGCCCCTAGTGCGTTTTTCACGCGTCACAGCCTCCCACGGTAAAAAGGACGAGGACAGCTCACGGCACGACAACAATGTCCTCCGCTACAATAAAACCGCAATGGAAAGCCTGTAAAATCTGTCTTTTTTACAGGGCACTTTTCCAGCAAAGCTTTGAAGGCTCATCGCCGACAGGGACATCCGGCATCCGATCTCGATCCGCGAGACGAGGGCAGGGTCAGCGCAGAGAAAAGAGAGAGCAGGGACGATTGTTCGCAGCATGCGACGTGGTGTGCATGCGCAGCGGATCGATCTCATTGCGTACGAGATAACCCCTATTGATTTGACGTTTCTGCCAGCGCGCGGCCCCATCGTGTAGCCGCAGCCTTGGGACAAGAGCCGAGGGCTGGAGACTCTGCAACTTCCTCGTATTGGGAAGGACCCACGCAGGCTTTAAAAAACGCAGGACAAGATAGGCGTTTCTCCGGCGTGGTCTACCGGAGCCCGTCCAAAATACACGGTACTGTCCTTTGCAAAACTAGACCGCCTTGGGCTCTGTCGCAGCCGGACGACAAGATTGGACCCAGGCCAGGTACAAATGGCGAGTGCTCGGCTAGCCTTTGTCGGACCCGCTGGCGTACTTCTGAACCAATGATCGTTTTATTTATTTATTTACTTTTACATTGCCAGATTTTTACCGTCTAGCTTTGCTACCTCTTGCGATTTCTAGTGCAAAGTACTGTAGTATTGGAGTGATACAGATTTGAATTGACAAATTCTTTTACACGTGTTATTATCTTTGTGCACCCGATTCTACGTGGATAAAATGAGACACATCAAGGTGGAGTATCTTCCATCGTGGGCCCTGTGGCTGAGTTTGATCTGCCCACATGTTTGATAGCTTGACCTCTAACCATTTGCGGTGGAGGGATGCTTCAGTTGTTTCCTGTACTCCGTTACAGTACTAGCTACAGTGGCGGATCCAGAACGAAAATGATCGGGGGTCCCCACTCCTCATACATATCACACGCGTTTAATTATCAAGTAATGTTGTACTTAATGTAATATGTTCAACAATTCAACATGACTAGATAAAATAGTAATGACCAAAGTGCTTACCAAAATGAAAAGTCTTACAAGTAGTACTGGACTATTGTTAGTTGTAGCAAAGTAGATAATGATGATAAAGGTCCAACTCATGGACAAAAGACAGCCACATCGGCAAAACACAACATCCGACCTTGATGGCCTACAAAAAAAGAGAATAAATATTTAGTAAAATGTTATGTAAACAAGAAAAGAATCATATAATGATCGAATAAAAATAAGTACATTACATTTTATACTTTGTTTCGACGCTCTCTCAAGTTTTGGCGACGAATTACATCATCGTTGGAAATTCTCTCCATTTCGTGTTTCTCCACATAGCAAATAAGGCTATCACGTAAGAAGTCGCCGCCAATGCGACACGCAAATATGTTTTCACAACTTTCATGGCTGAAAAACATCTCTCAACAGTAGCAGTGGCAATAGGTAAAAGTAGTGCTAGCTTCAAAAGGCGATAAACCAAAGGATAGCAAATATGTTTCCTTGTCTCCACCATTTTTTGAGAAAGCTCACAAATAGTCTCTATGTTAGAGAATCTGTCATCCACTTGCACATCGGCAATGTAGAGACGAAGATGATGGCTAAGGTCCCTCAATTCTCCATCATCAAAATCACTGGGATAAAGTTTAGCTAGACTAATCAAATGTTGTAAATTGAAATCGCGAAATGATTCTCTTGGACTCAAAGCAATGAGCAAATGAGCAATTCAGAGGTTTTCTCATTGAAGCGACTATGGAGCTCTTGAAGTAGCCAATCAAGAATATTATTAAAACAATCCACTTCATAATGATGCTTGTTGGTAATTCCAGTTTTTTGACGTGGCTTCTTTGGATTCACATATGCTTCTTCCATTTCCAATTTGGAAATGTCATACTTCTCACAGAAGGCATATACTTCACCTAGGACAGATTCCCATTCATGCCTTCTAAGCTCATCCAAATGGCTTTCGGTTGATTTCACATTTAATGGCACTCACAATGTCTTGATCCTTACGTTGTAGAGTTAATGATAAGGTGTTTGTGATTATCAAGATAGTCAACATAAGTGCAAATAAAACACAAAATCAAATGATCGAAATAAACTAGAAGACCATATGCTTGCCTTCTATTTTTGTCATCTCTCTCTTCTTCTTCCACATATTCTAGCACTTTGACAATTGTTGGGAACAAATCAACCAAACTCTTAAGAGTCTTGTAGTGAGAACTCCAACGAGTGTCTCCGGGTCTTTGTAGACACAACTCTTGATTTAACCCTGTCCCAGTTTTAAGTAGCCCACAGCCTAAGGCATCATGCACTCGTTCTCGATTGATATCTCTAATCATGTCCCTTCTCTTGGAAGATCCACCCACCACATTCAACAAAGACGTAAATCATATCAAAAAATTACCAATGCCTTTATGCTTTCTTACAACAAATACAACAACTAATCAAGTTGGTGAGCAAAACAATGAACATAATAAGTCGAGCTATTTTCTCTCATAATCAATGATTGCAAGCCATTGAACTCACTCGCATATTGCTCGCACCATCATATCCTTGGCCTCTAACTTGTTTTAAGCTTAGCTTATATTCTGCGAATAAAGAATCAATAGATGATTTGAGGTACGAAGAAGTTGTCTCTTTCACATGAACAAGGCCAACAAATCTCTCTTAACAATTCCACATTTATCAACATATCTCAAGACCACCGCCATTTGTTCTTTGCAAGCCACATCCCTAGACTCATCAACTAGCAAGCAAAACACATCATGTCCAATTTCTTCAAGAATAGAATGCAATATTTCCTTTGCAAAACAATGTACTATGTCTTTTGAATGTTTGGAGACACCATTAGATTATTACAAGGAGCATTGTTGCCCACAACCTTGCCTACAGATGGATTCTGTTCAGCTGTATAAGCATGGAATTCCTTAAAATTTCCTTTATTGAGGACTCCTCGGACTCATCATGGCCCCAAAAGGCAATCCTTGCTTCAATAATATTCTAGCAACATCAACTGAGGCTTTTAGTCGAGTATAGTAAGCAGTCTTAGCAACATTACTTTGGTTATTCAAGGCAACGTAAATGTGTTGATCTTGTGTCAACAAAGCATCACAATCTCTTTTTGCTTGGTTGTGAACACTATTGACATCTCCTATATATGCTCCTTTAGTCTAAATTTTTTGTTCCAACTAGACCAACCAGTTGACACAAATGCATCATACCCAGCTTCTTTCTTGTTGCGGCCTCTAAACAAGAAACAACAAAAACAATATGCTTTATCTTTGGACTCACTATACTCAAGCCAACTCCCAAACTCATCAAACCATTCAGGATTAAACCTTCTATTTTTACCGCCAATCGATGTATATGGAAAATCAAAAGTGCGAGGTTGGCAAGACCCATTATCCAAGTACTTTCTTCTTACCACATCCTTTTGATTAGGAAGGTACTCCTCTATTCTTTTTCTTTTGCCTGGATCGAATTGAATCTCCTCTTCCCAATTGATCTCTTCTGAGGGTGAATTCCCTGTATTAGTGACATCATTCTGTTCATGCGATGGGGCATAATTATCCTCCTGCGGTGGTGTTTTCCTTTTAAGAAATCTTTCCATAAATTTGCCTATCATTTGCCAAATATTGAATATTCCATTAGACATTTGTACTAATAAAATAATAGATGCACGCATGATAGATACATAATTATGTTCATCAACAATTTCGAATTGCAAGACTTACTTGACATTGTTCTCAAATATTCAGTCGATCACATCTCACATGGATCACTCACAAGTTGCAATTTTGCCTCCAATTTGTCACTAGGGTATTATGTATTCCAAATACTACCACAATTGAAAGCCCTAACCCTATAATTTGGAGAGAAAAAAAATTAACCAACAGCTAATAAATTGAATTCCTAAAAGGGCTTGACTAAAACACAAAATTAGTGATTGGATTTGGAATAAATCATAATTATTAGAAAAATCGGATCGACCGAGGGGCGCTGCGTCTTTGCGTTGCTCGACTTCAGCGCGAGAGTCGGCGTCCGGCCAAGCCGACACCGAGCGTGGCCTCTTATGAGCGGCCCAGCGCGGCGCCAGCGAATCGGCGAAGGAAACGGCGGTCGGTGGCCTGGGAACTCACGAAGGAATACACTAGACGACGACAGACGAACACTCACGAGACTCACGAAGACACGAACCGATGAGACGACGAAGCGAATAAAGAAATAAGGAAAAGTAGAAAGGATGGCCCGTGCCTCGCCTCGGTGCTCCTCAATGCGTCGTCTTTGCGTGAATGTGATTATATGAATGCGAATGTGATGTGTCCATGGGCCATGTGGCTTGTGTAATTGTGTTGTTTGGTCGCGCCTATGCGTGATGGACATCGTGGCATAGATCGTGGGTGATGGTGATGTGCCTTGTGGGTCGTTATGCGGGCTTGCGGCTTGTGCGGCGTCTGCAGGCTGCGCTCGCTGGACCTGGGCAGCTGGGCCTCACAAAATCTGTTGACTGATGGTATGTGGTTCAGGGTGTCCCTTTGTGTTGATCTAGGGGTGTCCATACTATATATTCATGTTTATATCCAAACAAAAATGATTTTTGGACCCGGTGTCCTGTGCACCCTGCTGAGCTACAGTGAATCCGCCCCTGACTAGCTAGTACCTATGTACATGCGGTGTATTCAAGCTTATGTTATGCAAATGTCTCGTACGAGTTTTTTTTTTTTTTGAGCTTACGTATCCCTGTGAGTAGTGGAGTACACATTAACGATTTTCAGCGGATACATAACGAGAGAAAAGAAGGGGGAAGAAAGGTAGGAAGCGGACAGAATAAATGAATATAGAAATGTCAATATCAGTAAACCAAACAAAATAACACAGTAACAAAATAATATTTAATCATACATGATGCAATTATCTTGTCACCGCAACATATATATATCATATTAATGTAATCTATTTACCCTCTTGCGGTCATTAAAGAAGTAGCAATAGTATCACGAAAGACACCCATATCTCCATCATCGATTGCTGATCCATTGACATTGTGCCCTCCAAATGATAATTTTCGTTTGAATCTTCATTTTGTAACTTAGCAACGCCAACAAGATTCTCCATTTCATCTTCAACACACCAAAGGAACGCTCAATCACATTGCGAAGGGACGAGTGAGCGTGATTGAACAATGATCAATGGGTAATGGTAATGATCTGAATTTGACACTTGACCTCAAAATTGCGGTCCATGTGAATCTGCTTTCATTCAACTTACGACATAAAGGAAACACTGGTAAGAAGGCAAGCCGCTAGCGACAATAATTAGTTTTCCAGATATCATCATTTTGCAATGCATATTCAATAGTGGTAAATGGGAGAAGATTAGTGATAGCTGAGGTGCTTTGAAGACAAGACCATATCATGAACAACAGTTTCTTATCATCAATAATACAAATGCCAACATCATACTGAACTTTTCCGGCCTCATTATTTCCTCAAGAAAACATATTTCTAGCCTAAAGAATTACAGAGTTATACATAGAAGCCTGGCAATTAGCCAATTAGCAATTAAATTTAATTACAACATGAAGCAGAGACCAGACTGCTACCAAAATGATGTTCTGCACAGATGTGGAGAAAAGTGCACCACCATATTGCATATTATCGAAGTGGCAGTTCATCCAGTGCTTCAGCATAATCTTTTTGGTTCATCGACAGGACGCAAAAGCCATGTGGGAGAAAAGGTAAATGACAAGAAAGATTATCACTCCAAGATCAGCTTCTTCACCTATAGCTGGTTGAGGGGATTTCAGGTATATCTGACTGGCACACCACATACAGTACAGGGTGGCTATCACCAGGATGAGAAACAAAGATTGATTTGATTTTTCAGTCACTGATTTTCCATGCTTCACTCTGCCGAAACATAAAACAAAATGTTTAACAAAGGGGATTTGTAACAGATAGCAACACTGTGAAACTCAGCTTGAGCGAACAAGTATAATCTAACATACTAATTAGGGTATTGCTCAGTGTACCATTATGCCATTTTTGTTGGTCATCAACATGTTCGGTGTATACTTAGTAGTTTGTAAAGAGAGCACGGTTTCTGAAAATTCTGATACTACTGACATTCTGAGAAGTTTCTAACTTTTCTAGAGCATCAGCATAAACTCCACGTTTTGTACACAAGAAAACAGAATCGAGTTGTTTTTTTTAACAACTTTGTACATAGTGCACCTACGAAGCTAAATTATCACCTGTTAATGTACACATATCCCCCCATGAGGCAAATGCAAAGAACCTGCATCTGGATTAATAGGAGCATGGCCTTTCGGCCAACCAGTGCTCAGAATCCAAGTATACATTGTAGAATGGCCGTTTTCCTGCTAAGAAAGATATGACATATATTTAGTCTAACAAGAATGTAATGTTTCGAAAGGAGGAAGAGTCGTTTACAGTCCTAATAAATTTAACTTCTCACATGAAAATATGCTGTGTTCTTGCCCAAAAAAAAAAACTTTAAAAAATATGTGCGCAGAAAACTAGCATGCCAACTTTTCCTAGAGGATATTTCTCAAAAAAAATATTTTTTTCCACCGGGTAGTACATTTCAAATGCTAATTTCTTAAAGCTTGGACATCAATTATAAGCTAATGTCTCATCCCATCATGAGAAACCAGCGTAGTAAGCATAGTTTGCTAGCTGCTACTCACATTGATAATAAATCGAAAGAAGACAACAAATGGTATGGAGCACTGCACAGGTACCAGATGTGCTACACGCCCTAATTAATTAAGTGGTTAGAATAAACAATCCCGAGGTTTACCGGGGCGGGGGCAAACAAATCCAAGGAGAAGAGAACAGAAGATTGAGGAAGCATCCCATTCGACCCACCCCGGTGGAGGCCGACGCGGAGCAGCCAGCGGGAGAGCCAAGCGTAGAGGTAGGAGAGCGGGAGGCCGAGGAGGAGCGGGTAGTAGAAGGGTGGTGGAGATGGGGATGGGAGGCGGCGTTCGGGAGGAGAGAGCGGAGGCGGCGCCGTCGGGAGGATCGCGGGTTGGGAAGGAGCAAGTGGCGGCGGGTTGGGAAGGAGTCAAGAAAACGGATCGATTTGTAATTATATACCAGTGGTAATTTGAGGTAATTTTAACGAAGTTCAGTGGCAACGAGATATTCTATTCCGCAAAGCCAAAAAAGCACTCTCTCATGGCTTATGGCTTTTGCGGCTTAAATTGGGTTAAGCTTTTTATAAACCTGACAAAGCGCACTCTTTGTTTGAGGCGAGCTTTTTACTTATGTGCCGAAAAGCGCAAACAAAGAGGGCCAATGGAGCGCGGTCCCGTGACGACAGAAAAAGACGTCCAGCTTCCAAGTTATGGTCGTACGCGGGTCCCGGCGCCGCGTCGACGTCAATCGGCCGTGCGCCTCGTGGGTGGAGTCAGTGCCATGAAAGGTGGCGTGGATAGGCGGAGCGAGCGCGACGGGATTGGCAATATATCGTGGCGCGCCGTTCGACGCCCGCCCGCCCGCTTTTGGGGATTGGCCGTGATTTGGCGCCGCGCGACCGATCGAGTGACGTGGCGGAACGGCGCTTTTGGGTGTCGTCCGGCGCGGAGCACCACGTCCTTTTCTGGCAACATTGAAGAAAGATCTTTCGGCCAAAATATCGGAGCGGGAGTCGTTGCCATGCATGCAATGATGCCTTTATAAACTTGTGCCTACGACTCGATTAATTAACGGTCGACAGTCTGGTTTTCTCAAAACTGGTCTGTACCAACTGCTTTTAAACCGTGGAATTCGCCATCTTTTCGAAAGCTCTTTGAAGTCAGAATTGCTCGTTCAACTTCCGCGTCGGCAAATCGGACTTGTTCATTGGATGTCACGTTTTTCGCCAAATCGAACGAGAATGTGTTATACTCGATCGGCATAGTAGCCCCAGTTTTACAAATTTGTTATTATCGACAGAAAGATGGAAGCAGCTGCAGGCGCTTCGAATTGAAAACACCCGCATTACCTGGTTAAATTACGTGGATTATTTCGGCGTTGTGCAATTCCCTTCGTTTCTTTAGGATAAGAAGCATTTTGCTCATTCACGGTTTTTTTTTTCTATAACAAGCAAGAAGCTCCTTATTTAGCTCTCCAACGAAGAGATACACAGGGGTGACATTAATCCACGTACCAGCATAATCAACACCGACAACTTTTACACGACTATGCACCGTTTGATTTGCCGTCCTCCTTGCATGCGTGATCTCGAAACCTTAGGGTATTAATAATAGTTTATCTCTTAGAGCGGCCTCTAAAAACTCTAACTCATATATAGACAATTTTAGAGATAACATCTCTAATAATTTATCTATAAAATTATTCGTTTTTATTGAGAAATAGCGGTAGTCACGTTGCTGACTCGTAGATCAATCCATACATAAGCAATCACATGAACAACAAAAGAGACACAAAGTATAGAGGAAGATCTGTGATCTTTATTCATCTGTGTGTATTTTGTATATGAGGGTCCTCGTATTTATAGCTCACAAGGGTTGAAAGCCCTCTAGAGACGGTTTAGTCTTTTGCCTAGACAATTAGGTTTCATAACACCACTCCTTGGGCAATAGACAACGATATGCAAATACCTCATCAAAAATTTCTTCTAAAAATCCATTGGAAAAAAAAAAGAATGGAGAAAAGATTGTACATTACATTCGTAGGTTGCATTACACTTGTTGCTTCACTAAAAACCTTCATGTGAGAAAATTTTAGAAAAACTTACCAATGAAAAGAGTAAAACATTTAATCTTCGGGATCAAATCTTCAAGATTTTAGATAAATCCTGAGGATTTGATAAGAGTGATGATTTACCTGAGGATTTGATAAGAGTCATGATTTAAGGATTTACTCCCCCTCAATTTTGCACCTCTTTAAACCGTCTCATTCCAATGCCATGAATGCATATTTAGAAACCGGATGCAGGTAGAGACTTAGTGAATAAATCAACTCGATTTTCACAAGGCTTTGTTTGCAGGATCTTTACCTCACTATTCTTCTGGATTCCATGAGGATAGAAAATATTTAGGAGCAATATGCTTCGTAATGTTGCTCTTGACATAACCCGTTTGTATTTGTGTAATACAAACAATATTATCTTCATAAATAATTGAGGGGGTATGACGATATTAATGCCACAATATTTCTAAATGTGGTTAACCACACGTGTGAGCCAAACACATTCAAGTAAGGCATCATATAGTGCTATAATCTCTAAGTGCTTTATAGAAGTTGATACTAAGGTCTGCCTAAATGGCTGCCAAGAGATGGCTACACCACCACAAAGTAATATAAATCTATCATGAGATTTTGCACTATAGATTTGACATATATCTTCACGATTTAGTCAGAATCATCAGGATTATGGATGATCTTCATGATCTTTGCATTGTCGACCAATTGGGTCTAAGCTGTTAAGCGATAAAACCTTCAAGGTAAATTTAATCAGCAATCATCGTATCAACACCTTCAAGGCTTGACTAAGATTTTCAAAATTTCAAGTATGATAACTGTTTAGTATATGCTCCCCCTGATGATAGCTTCCGTTGAAGTCTTGTTGCTCCAATGTATTTCATATATTTTTCAGAAATGAACATTGGCAAGAATATTATGATCAAATCGATTATCAGGGGAAAATGAACAAATATCCTATTACTTATCTAGAGGTTTAGGATAAACACTATTAGGGGAATAATATGTTTAACTTATCAAATACCACGATTTAATTATGCAACACAAGTAGATTATCCTTGTTGAGGATATGGGGTAATATTAGTTGCAAAGTTGTATGCCTTTCGGATACGATTTATCAAAACATTAGAGGGTCTTAATATTTTGTAACTTTCTCTGGGTCATTAAAGTTAGAACGAATAAACTATTCTGCGGAACTATAAAGTATAGTTATACCACTCTAGAGTAAAATATAACTAGTCTTAGTTTTGGAGTTTAGAAGATTAATTACTAATATCACTAATGTATGACATACCTTCATGGTACTAGAGGAAACCACCACTCCACTAACTTCTGGTGGAAGATGCACTTTATAAGTGCTTGCGTGACACACTTCTGGTCTTTAGGTTCCTCATTTTATTCTATCAGGTCTTGATGAGTTCTTGTCCACTTTTAGGGGTCATATGATCATTGGTGTGATTTAGAGATTGTCTGGTAAGATAATTTTCCTTCATTTAGATGTTCTCTCTTCCGGGAGATACGCTCTCTTCCGGGAGATGTTCTTTCTACAGGTCAAAAACTATTAGGTATGAGTTTTATATAAATTGCGATTTTGATTTGTTTCTTACTAGGAATTTTGAGTCCTTCAAGGGTCTCATCAAGGATTTTCAGAACTCATTGACGACATATTTTGTTCATGTCATTTGCCAGAATTATTATGCAACAGAACATTATATCTTTCATAATAGGAGAGTAACGGTCTCTACAGGGACCTTTGAACTATAGCTTTCACCACTTTATTATATTCATAATGACCCATCAAGTCTGAACTACCTGATTCCAAGATTTAATTTAGCGATTATAGTTCAGCCTCATATGCTTTCACTATGTGACCTGATATGAACGCTTCAAGCGCTCGACCATTGATTTTTGGTTTCAAATCCGTGTTCTCATAAGAGAAACTTTAGCAATTGTAGAGGCAAAGTGATCGTCGACAACTTTTCTCCTATATCCTCCAAATTGAGGGTATCCCAGTGTTAACGAGATGTTTGTCTTTTCCCAAACAAAAGATTCTTAGTCGTTCGGCAGTCCCAACATTGTAATATGTGCACATCAAATTGCTCGGACTTTCATCTTCATAATGAATATCTTCATGAGATATTTCACCTTCAAGGTGAGTACTCTTCAAGAGAGTTAAAGGAGTGATTGCTAATTGTTTTGACTAGTGTTATTAGATCTTAGACCCGCAGACGTCTCCACAGATTTTATATCAAGAACCAATAAGTCAATTTCATAGAGGTGGATATATTATTCAACTTGGGGTATTTCACTCTTAGCGACGTATTTACTACAAGTAAACACTGTGGTAACCCCTCCATAATTGGAAAGTATTTGGTAGGCTCCCCGCTTCTAGCGCACAGGAGTATAAACTAAATCTTAAGTTTAGCTTGACTATTGCGTTTATCTCAGTACTAAAGATCTTTTCTTTCTGGAAAATACGACAACATTCGAACCTGTGAGCATTTCTCTCTCTCTAATGTCGAGATTCAATCTTTATTAATAGCATACCACAAATTCCCCCTATCATGGGCACATGGTGATTGAATTTCATATTTAACATGATCTCCATCAACTGGTAGTGGCCCAAAGGTGTACGCTGCAGTGGTGATAACATGTGAGAAATGTTTGGTTCCTCCAACACACACTTATTTCAGTGAGCTAGACTTTCATCAGTGCAGTGACAAGAAAACTACATGATCCTAATATTCTGTAGGATATTTCAACTTCTAGTTAGTTATTAATCTGTGACGAATGTCCCATACGGGGTCCGAGAGTTGGTAGACTTATTTTATAGACTAGCTTTTTGATTATTTGCCTAAGTCTTGATCCAATTACTCATATCATATTTTAAATAATTTGGATCATTAAACTTCAAGTTTATAATTACGCGACATATTTTTTTATGGCCATAAGCAGTGTTTTCTAACAGCATAAAACTACAAGATGCTCTTTAGGAACATAAATATAATGCTGAAACTTAAAATTTTGATCATAGTTAATTTGCACTGAAATACTGGATTTTTTTTCTAGATTTTAAATCTAATTGAATCACCCAAATAGTATAACTATTCGACGAGAATATTTATTGTTCAACAGGAACACCAAATTTAATTAAGGGTGATAACTGTGTGCCTTATTTTAATTTGTAATGCCAGAATTATCATGGCCAAATTTAGAATATATCAGGATCAACCAAATCCAATGGGTCATCTTTCTTTCGGGAGCTATATTTGCTTCAAGTAAGTGATACGGCTTCTAGTTGTGATGTAGTTGCACACTATGATCAGCATGGTTCCCTATATGTGTAATAGCACTCTTAGGGGTTGTCAAACGTTACTTGTAACTGGATAGTTATATAGGTATCTTTGGGTGTGCTATGAAACAAGCGGACGGTTGTGATTGGTCGGATATGAGATTTGCCCCTCCTAACATAACAGGAGAGATATCTCTAGGCCCCTCGAAGTGGTTGAATAAAGAAAGTGCGTGACCACGCCAATGGTGGTCGAAGAGTTCGACCACATAAGGTTATCCGACACTCGATCAAGAAAGTATTGAACAGTCTATGGATAATATATATCTCATTTGGAGTTCAAACCAGATATCGTGAGGCAAAGTGAGAATGCACGAGTAGGTCGCCTAATTCGATCAGTTACAGACTAGTCACATGGAGATACGAGCTGGTCGTGGACTGGTCGAACGTAATCACAGAGTGGTCGAAACCTGGTCGTAAGAAGTTAGAAACTGGTCGTGACCAAATACAAACTGGTCGTATAGAGATAGGACCTGATCGTAAGTGACGAGGACCTGATCGTAGATCATATTGCATTAAGGTCCGTCCTATATATTTTGTGTGTATTCGGGAATCGTCACAACCGAATACACATAAACCTAACGGGTCATACACTTAATGGGTTGAAATAAAACGTGTTCGGATAGGATTCGTCATGGCACTATGTAAGGAGATGCTTGAGGCTATTGGGAGAAGAGGTCGATTGATAGACGAGAGACACGAAAGTCATGACTTGAGTTGCTCCACTGAAATCCTACCCGCCATCTTATCGAGATAGCCCCGCCGTGTGACTTGGTGCTAGCACAACAGCGTTCGGTGTTCCTTCTCTGACGTGTGGATACCGTAGAGATACTACTGCGGTTGCTGTTGCGCTTGAGGACAATCCACGACCTTCATAAGGAACTGTAGAGGTTGCTAGAGGAGACGGTCGACTCACGAGGACGCTAGACGATCGACTACGACCACTACATCGATGTGCTCGACGTTGGACGATCGACTATGATCACTTCACCGACGAGCTCTATGTTGGATCGGTCTGCTCCAATTCTTCTTCCGCTACACTGCGTGTCTGATGGTAACGATCAATGATCTCTTGCTTGCATGTCTTTCAGGTTTACGTGGTAATTTTTTTTTGAATTGGCCGCTATCGTAGCCTACACGTATCCCTTAAGTGGCCTAACCCTGTCATAGCCCCAACAATTAAAATGGATTAATATGTATTTCGTTAGCATGCATTATTGATTTCAAAACATTTCCATAATATATTGCACTTGGAAAAATCTAGTTTGAGGTGAACATACACATCAAAATTCAGATTTCCCTTCAAATCAGTAATAAAAAGTTGTGATCATCATCTGGAATCAATTTATTTAAATACTACATTAATTATCATGAATTAATATAATTTTTCCCAAATTTTTGGGACTAGTTTGAACCTCATTAAAATTCAAACAACATACATAGACATACAACATGTTTGAATTTAAATATCACAAATTATATTATGAACAGTAGGGTTTTATAATTTTTATGGGAACTATACCTTCCCAGGAACCTCCACAAATGATTTCAGGATTTTAGGATTTTTATTTCTATTTTTAAGCCCTGGTCAAAGTAGGAAGAATAAATTAAAATCCTGGTCAAAGCACTGAACCCAAACCAGTCGCTACTGTTCCTCGGGCTCGAGTCCGACTCGGCGAGCCGACTCAGCCCGACCGCCTAACTGCACCTTCACATGCAGCCGTCCAATCCTCGTTCAACGACCCAGATCTCATCACCCTGTTGACCTGTCCGAACCCCTCTATGATCTCGTCCATCCTTTCGCGATCCAACGGTGCGCCTCAAATCATTTAAGTCGCTCTCGCGCGCACCGTTTAGTCTCGCCGACCGGGGGGGTCGCCGTCGAACCGTCGTCTACCTCGTCGCGTCGCTCGGTATCCAATGCCACGCGGCCGCTCGTCTGCCTCGGCCGTTGCGCTCCGTCACCCCGTTAGCCACCGCCGCAGGCAACCACTCCTGGAGCTCCTCCTCTTCACGCCGCCTCCAGTGCCGTCATCGCCCGAGCATAACATCCCCTCGGCACCCCTCCTTCTCCCTCACTTCTCCTCGGTTGACAGAGGAGAGGAAGCCGCTTGAGCTCGTCTCTAGGGTAAGCTCCAACCGGTGGTACCTTTCTCCTTCTGTTCGATGCCATCTCCATTTTTGCTAAGCTCAGCTCTTGTTCTTGCTTGTAGCTTGGTGCATCTTGAGCTCTCACCATTTTCGAGCGCCCGGGACACTTCGTGCCATCTTCGTGTCCAGGAGGTACTAGCCTAAACCTTATGCGTCACCTTGTGTCCTTTAGTCCATTTAGACTTTCCTCAATTGATTTGGTCTTTGCACGACAGATCTTGTTGATTTGAAGATTGAACCATTTTAGTAGGAAACAACCTTTCCTCTCCCACTTCGTTTTGGTAAGCCATTCTTCAATTCTTTGCTCATGAAGCATTCTCATATGGTCCTTGAGCTATCTTAACCATTCTCATCCTTAGGATTTCTCCAATCATCTTCTCCACGTGAAGCCGTGTTGTGCCGCTACTTCTTCTCCGCCACGACACGCCCGACCATCCCAAGCTTCCCGGACCCTCTCCTAGCTCGGTAGTTTCCCATGCCCCTAGGAGCATAAGCATGTGTCCATTTGCTCGAACGTTTTCAAATCGGCGTAGCTCCTTTTGCCGTATTTAGTACCGCCGCTCCTCCGCTAGCCGCGGTCTGACCACCTCCACCGCGAAAACACTTCCATTGAGTGCGCAATGCTATTGCGCGCTAATGGTGCCTTTAGTTCGCCTTCGCCAGCGCGCACAACGCCGCAAGCCGCAGGTGAAACGCGCGGACCGAAAGTTCCGTTGTGACGCCGACAACCATCGTAGCCAATGATTAGGAGTAAATGATGATCATTAGCATTTAATCCTGTCTTAGCGACGCTAATGTTTCACTTCTGCGGGCCGCGCGCGTAAAACGGAATGCGGGGTTAAAGCCTCGGTGGCCGACATGTGGGCTTTGGGTGTTAAATCCGTGCTCGGCGTGTGCATTGGTGGTGAGTCCACGGACCACGCCGGCGGCGCACGGGCCCCACATGTTAGTTCGATTTAAAATCAGAGTTAAAAAGGGAAAGCATTGTTCTCCGGGTCCCGCTAGTCAGTCACTGTGGCTAGCACGTGGCTCGGTGAGAAAAGTAATAATCACTTTAGTAAATTCGAAATCAGTTTATTTATACACTGGAATTTAGTATTAACTTCTAAAATGCATAACTATTTCATATTAACTCAAAATCACATGAAACCACTTCTAGAAATTTTAACTTTTAGTAAACTTTATATTAAAATTACTTTCAAACTTGTCTCTGTAGCAGAGAGTATTAATTGGAGATTAATCCATTAAAATCATTATTGTTGCAATAGGAAAAGGACTGATAGCTTCAAAAATGCATAAGTAATTATTGGAAACTCCAAAAATAGTGAGACCACTTTTGATAATTTTCATTTTCAGTGAACTTAATTCTAAAAATGGTCTCTATGTTACCTCTGTCACAGAAACTATTTTGGGAGAATATAATCTTTAATTCCATTATTGTTATACTATAAAAGGCTAATAACTTTGAGAATACATAACTAAATCATAAGAACTCCAAATGGGGCAAACTCAACTATTCTGAACTTGTATTAATATTACCTATTTACCTATGAAATCCTTTACCCCACCACTGTTCTACAAATTTTGGCCAAATAATTAAATTACATAACTTAGGGTTAATGAAACCCGAAATTTAAAATAGCATAACTTCCAATTGATAACTCCAAATGGAATAATTCTTTTACCTAAATCCATCTAAGATCATGACCTAACTACTGTAGAAAAATCATGCATTTTTGAGTATTTTGGTTTTTGAGTTGTTTTCTCGGTATTTATTTGATGTTATAATTATATAGATCCCGAGCATATTGATATCGACACTTACGCTACTGAGAGCGAGCAGCTACTGTACCAGCAAGGCAAGCATCATTTGAACTTTCTTTTGCATCATATTTGATCCCAGTTTTGGTTAAGTTAGTGCAATGATAATTGCTTGGATGCTATTTTGATTATGTAAATATTTTTGTGATGTGTAGTTTAGTTATGTCCTATGCTTGAGGTTAATCTTGAATTATGCCAACTCCTATATGCTTAAGATAGGATGTGTGAATTATGGGTTATAGAATTGCTTAGCCATGCAAGTCTAGACACGGTAGTTCGATCGTCGGGAATAACTCGGCGGTTTTGGGATAAACACAACTCTCATTTTATGATTTATACTTCAGATCTTTGTAGCTGTTTTATGAGTTAAATTTTGTCATTTTTAAATGAGCTTTTGGTCTAGACAAGTGTTCGTTAGTGATGGTGCTTTGTGCACGAGCATTGGGTAAGTGGAAGGACTTGTCTGGACAATTGAGGACCGAACTTTGGTAACGTCGTTAATTCAGTACACTCGTCTGCCACACGCGGTTGGGAGCCGTATGGTTAAGTAGGGGAGGGTTTTATTGTGTTAAGTCCCTGGTGGTGTAAGGGCATAGCGGCCGTGAAATCCTATGTTCCTTAGGAGCCGATGTAATCCTTTATAGTGTGCAAGAGAGCACCAATTCTTCTTGTTTTGATTGCATCAGTATTTCCAATATAACTTGTGAGCCCCCTAGCAAGTGCTATCAGATGCTTGTACTAGGCAAGGAACCATCTCACAAGGGGGACTTAGCTCAATAGGATTTTCTTGCTGAAAATGACTGTATCTTGATTTACCCGGCCGGCATACCATAGGTAGTATGCTATATTCGGAGGCATCTGGAGGCTTAAGGGCTAATCAAGTCGTGTGGGTAAAGTAGTACACCCCTGCAGGGTATCAATCTATTCGAATAGCCGTGTCCACGGTTATGGACAACCGCTTGAGTTCGGGAGTTACTATTGTTAGACTTTTAATTAAAATTGTGGTTGAACTTGGTATTCGTCATGAACGGGATGTTCATGTGTTTAGTACATCAAAGTGGGCTGCCACTTTGGTCTTTGTATGATTCAATTGTTTATTACTGAAATGCTTTACTACATGCTTTACTTCTACTTCAAATCTGATTTTAAATGGGCACATGAAAAACTAGTATGTGTAGGATGTTAATTGTTGCGTCTCTTTCGCAAAACTAAACCAATATGAGCCATCCTTTGAATGACCCTTATGCATAACTATTTTTATTTGTGTAAGACTAGCGAGTACACTTGTACTCGACGGATGTTCTTGGCTTTTTCAGTGAGGAAGAATATGAGTATGACGATCTCGTTAGTGTTGACTTGGGTGACACTAACGAGTAGTGTGCTACCATTTAACCCCGATCGGTTGCGATGGATGATGGGCATACCACTACCGGTCTTTGCTTTATTTATTTGCTTCACGCTACTTGGTACTTTACTTGAATTTGGCGGTCAGTGTGTATGTAATAAATCAGTAAACTTAACTACTATGCGGTATGTCTTTTATCTCTTGTTGTATCGTTGTATGGATGTAACCAACGTTGGATGAGGGTATGAGTATATTGGTCGTTGATCTTGGGAGCCAATATAAGTCATACTCGTTGTTAATGGATCCCCATTTAACTCACTAAGTGTAGTGCTTCGAATCGGAAGAGAATCGACAATCATGGAGCGTTCGCAAAGGAGCAGCGCATATGATCGTTGAGGCTCTAGTATTCGGCTAAGCCTCTCACTTGGATAGAGTTAAATTGGAATTCATTTACAGGAGACTCGTAATTATGTCCCTAAGACTTTGTCTAATATCGGTCTTATGGAGATAATTACCGGGGTCCCCACAAACCCGTTGAGGGCAGTAAATTCATCCAACACGGAACAAAAAGAACATGCATTTGAACTACTACTGCTAGGCATATAACAAACCAATCTCACGAAAGATTTAGGAGACGGTGAATTCACGGTTTGTGGGGATGGAAATCCGATGCGGGTCACGATTCATGCAGGTGTTGTGCACATCCGGTGATTGATTTCGTACCACGCCATAAGATGCGTAGTATGCGATCCATCACGACGCTTGTTGCATCAGCCCTTTCCGATTCATATTGGCTCCCCGCAGAGAACATTAAAGATAATGCGTAGCGATTAGAACCATTAAGAATTGATCTAAATTATCAACGATGTAGAACGACGTACTCGGATTGAGGAGCTTCGTGCTGATAACGTGTTGAGAAATAGCGATAGTCGCCATGTTGCTGACTCGTAGATCAATCCATATATGAGCAATCACATGGACACCAAGAGAGACGCAAAGTATATAGGGGGATGTGTGATCTTTATTCATCTGTGTATCTTATACATGGGAATCCTCATATTTATAGCCCACAATGGGTGAAAGCTCTTCAACAACGGCTTAGTCTTTTGTCTATACAATTAGGTTTCGTAACAATTTTCACCCCAACTTCTCCCTTACACACTCACATTTGCGATGATTTGCGTGCCATGTTTGTCTCTTATATAAAAATGACATATTCTCTCTCTTTATATCCTCTCTCCTCTAACTAGAATTTTGGATAACACAACAGGTAAAAATTGACTGAGGTGACAGCTATTAGAGATGCCCTTAGAGACCTCCTCGCTCACGCACGGAGATTATTGAAGTGTTAAAACCAAGATGATGGTGGAGGGAAAAGACTATGATGCCCCCGTTGTTAATGTCTTGGGAATAAGTAGAGAATTGTATAGTTGTTTTTTACTCGTAAATATTGAAGAGATGTAATATAGATGACGACAAAAGAGATAAAATATCGTTAAAATCGAATACATACCTTATATATTGAAACAAATTAAACCGAAAAATGATGTGCTTTAGATTTTGAAGGCTAAAGACCTATGCATCTTCACAAGTCACAACATTGCAATGTTAAAAAGAGAAGAGAACCATGATCTCCGGGCTGACAGTGTCGAAGAATATTGTACTTGGTGGGTACCGTTCTATCCACAGGACAAGTGTGGGATAGACTCCACCGTCTTCAAAACCAATGGAAAAGAAAACGTAGTCAGTGTTGGGACCACATGAGTTTTGTACGAACTTAACAGTAAACATGTCAATCTCCACATAAATGTAGAAATGTTCCCCGTTCCACATGGACTTTAGATTGGTTTTGGAACACAGGAAATGAACATACAAAAAGGAAAAAGAAAGAGATATTTGACAAGAATGTATGTGACAACCAAATAAACTATTTCAAAAGTAGTGTCAATTAAACTTCACTTGAAATGTAAAGACATTCGTCTAGTAAGCATCCATTTCAAATAAGCCCTTGTTCAATCCCTGTCAAATTTGCGGTACGATGAAAAAGATGATTTTGCGATCATTTCCTGGTGATTTACCAACGGTGCAAATCTTGCTGCTGCAGCAGTGTGCATGATTGTTACGAAAATAAACAGCCACAGGTTGATTGGTTTGTCTACAGGTGCCACAGTGCGTCACTAATCGTGTTAAAGGTCGTGGTATGTGACATAATCTAATGAATTTTCACACTATTACTCCATTTCGGCAGTCAAGATCACTCACACACCTTCATATCGTGGTACATTAGCATTCTCCAAAAAAAAATCATGGTATGTTAGGATATGGGCCTTGCTAGGGCTACGGATAGCCCGATTGCTTCAGTGGGCCAGCAACTGCCAAACATCTAAACTGTTACATGGAGAATGAATTAATGTCGACATCCGGGCCTAAATGTGTTCCTTTTTGTCCCTTGAGGATTATCCCAAGCCCAAATGTCTGGTGACATCCATAAACCCCATCTGATAAAAATGGACCGGGCATCTAGACATTTACGTGAGAAAACGAAAAGTGATAGTAACAGTTCTCAATTCTCATAGCAATCCATGTTGAGACTTTTGGTTTTCATGAATGCATCTTTCAGATTCAGCAAATGAAGCATGCGTTCCTCGCAAAAAAAGAGATGTAAATCCAGCACACGCTAAAAAGTGCAGCTTTATTTCCAGCAAGGCTTCAATGCAGAAGAGAATCGAAGATTGGGTGTGCGGGGATGCTCCTTACATAGAGCACCCGCAAACAAGTTACAGAAACTGGCTGAGCAGCAGCAGCACGGCAGGAACTAAACTCTAAATTAGGTACACGACGAACGAACGTGCAGATGAAAGCACAAACGAACTTGACCTATGCTTCGATCTGCATGTTCCAAGTCATGGTGAAGCTCTTGCCCAGCGGCAATGCCAGCCCTCCCACCTCCACTATCACGATCTTCTTCCTGCCCTCTACCACTTCTTCTTGTCCGTGCAGCTTCGCATTAGCACCTGCAAAGTAAGGGTTTGATGCCGCAATGGCGGTAGCATTCGTGCCATCAACTTGAATGGCGAGGTTTTTGCCGGTTCCCTCCAGTCCCAACACTGACAGCTTCTCGATGAGCAGGCCCTTCTGCAGGCTGTAGCTCCCCATCTCCACCTCCGACCTCACCGTCACCGCCTTGCCGCGCACGCTCGCGTAGAAGCGGACGTACGTCGCCTGCCCTTCAGCGAGCACCATCAAGGGCCGCTCGTCGTCGTCCACGTACACGGCGCCCTCCGCGTCCGCCTCCGTGGCGCCGAACGGGAACGCGACCACGAGCGTAAACGGCGTCGCCCGCGCCTCCTTGGAGATCGTCCCGCCGCGCTGCATGGGCAGGATCGTGTTCTGGTACACGTGCACGTTGATCTCGCTGAGCGGCGCGTCGAGCTTCACGGAGCCCGCGCCCTTGGACACCACCACCTTGGTCGTGTCGAATAGGTTGTACCAGCTGCCCGGCGGGAACATGGCGCTCACGGAGGTGGCGCCCTGCTCGAGAACCGGGGACACCATGACGCCTGCGCCGAGCAGGAACTGTGTGCTCACCCCGTAGCACGGCGTGAAGCCAGGGAACGAGAAGAACAACGGCCGCGCCACAGGAGCGCCGGTCAGATGCGCCTGGTAGTTGAGCGTGTACAGGTAGGGCAGCAGCTTGTACCGCAAGCCGAGCGCGTTCCGTGCCGACTTGGCCACGGACTCCCAGACATAGAGCTCCTGCCTTGGCGATGCGAAGTTAGCATGGTCCCTGGAGAACGGGTAGAACGCGCCGAGCTCAATCCACCGGTTGCACAGCTCCTCGGTCGGCGCTGGGTAGAATCCACAGATGTCTGAGCCAACCATCGGCATGCCGAAGATGCCAAAGTTGAGCATTGTGGAGATGGAATACCGGAGATTTTCCCATGTGCCCTTGTTGTCGCCGGTCCAGTGCGCAGCGTAGGCGCCGGACCCGACAAATGTGGAGCGCGTCAGGATGAACGGCCTCTTGCCCTGGAGCCCTTGCAGCGCCTGGTGCGTGGCAATGGCCTGCGAGAAGCCATACAAGCTGTGCGCATTGTACTCCAGGATGCCATTGTAGTGCGTCGCACTGGTTGCAATGGTGTTGAAACCGAGACGAGCTGTCTGGCCAGAGGCGTTGATCTTGTAAGGTGGCTCATCCCATCTGGTGTTTGTGAGGTTCTTGCAATCCAAGCAACAGACCCATGGCGTCGTTGTGTTCGGCAGAGGGCAGGTGTGCGTCGTCGGGATTGTGCACTTGCCGGTGCAGAAGTTGGAGACCTCGTTCATGTCAATCCAGAGCCCGTCCACCGGGACAAGATCATGAAACCTCCGTACCTCATCAATCCACCATGACACGCCATTCGGATTAAGGAAGTCTGGGAAGTAGACAGGGCCAGGCCAGACCTGCGCCAGGTATGGCTGCCCATCTAACTTGATGAAGACGTCGCGTGCCATGCCGCGCTGGTACACACCGTAGGAGCTGTTGACGGCGATGCCAGGGTCAATGAGAACAATGTACTTCATTCCCTGTGCATGGATCTTGTCGAGGAAAGCTAGCAGCTTTGGGCGCGGGTAATTGACAGGGTCGAGTGTGAAGTCCTTGGCGGCATCCATGTGGTCGTCGTCGTTCCAGATGACATCGAGGGGTATTTGTGCATTCCGGTAGCCCTCCACGACACCCTCGACTACTGACAGATTCTTGTATCCCCACCTGCATTGGTGGAACCCTGAAGACAAGAACGTACAACATTGTCAAATTTGCAGATTTCACAGTAAAACATTAAGATTTCGCTACTTCTATCTTGGTTAGTTTGCAAATACTAGCTTGCTTTGATGCTGGAAATGTTGTGTCTTAGAGTGTGGAATGATAAGAGTAAAATTACGCATGATTTACATTTAAGGATACGCGTATTTACAATATTTTCCTGCCTTGAAAGCAAGCAATTGGTGATCGCAACCAGACAACATCTACTGCAAGAAATCAAATGCAAGACAAGTGAATTGGTAAGATGAATTGCTGTTTGACTTTTTCTCTCAGGTTTCTGATCATTTTCAGAGCAAGCTGGTCCATGAGCTGGGAAAATCAGTGCACTGCATGTAAAGCCTTGTCAGTATCACGGGAGACACATTGTCAGCAATATCTTGTACAGATAAATACTTTGGTATTTTATCACAAAAGTATTCTAGACACAGTGTCAAATTATTGCTGTAAACCCAGTAACGATGTTCAATTTTTCCATCGTTTCTGCTAGAAATCCTAAAAGGAACAAGAAAAACATCTAGCCCTCAATTAACGGGTCCTAATCACGCCTAATCCAGAACCATTAGATGCTATCTACAACGTATTTGAACTGAAAAGATAAGAAAGTGTCCTCAACCATAACAACTCTCATTGAGATAAGTAAAATATTGACCTGCAATTCTAGGCCACACTGTGCAATCGCACACGGGCTAAACGTTCTAGTTCTGCCAGCAATTCCACACCAACAAAGGAGCGTAAACCATAATCTACAAGGTTAGCGAAACTAATACTAATTCATACTGTTACCGGAAAGGCACACCGGATTATATTATGATGTCCAAACCACAAATCAACAGATTCAGAGGAGTCTTCTACTACTTGTAAACTAGGAGACAACAACTTGCATGCTTTGCTATTTTTGTGGAAGGAAGTTCACATGATGCCGGCATCTATTGATGACTAAGACTAATACTACTTGCACAAAGGTTGCAATTATAGGGAGCTAATTACAATAATACTGGCCTACAGAGGAATATGGCACATTATATACTTAGCATTGGTTAAAGACAACTTATCCAGGAAATGAACTGCTCTCTGCTGTCTCCTGAAACCTAGATTACTGTGTACCTGACTGACAATATTTCACTCATTGCATAAGAAAACTATATGTTATCAGTCAATCTGGAAGTTAGCTAACCATAGTATAAGCTTCTGAACGGATCAAACTTCAGACAAAAAGTAAAGAACAACACAATCAATCCAAACTAAAGATGGAAAAAAAACGGAGCTAGTCAGTTCTTACCAAATGCCCAATAGGGCATGGGCGCTGGGCGGCCGATCATCGACGTGTACTGATCCACCACGGCCAACGGCGTCGGCCCGGCGAAGAAGTAGAAATCAAGGATACCTCCAATAACCTTGTACGTCAAGGAGGTTCCCCTGTAGAACACATCCATCCCATTGCTGTTGAGCAGCAGCACGGCATGGGCAACGCCATGGCCCCCCAAATTCCTTAGGTCCATGTACACCGGGTGCGAGCCGTAGAGATCGGTGTTCAGGTTGATCGCCGAGATGTCCGTCGTGTACAGAGTGTAGGGGTCGTTGGGCCGCAGCCGGATGCCGCCGGGCTGCGTGTTCTCGCCGAGGCCGTACAGCGCGGCGTCCTTGGGCAGCTGGGTGGACACCTCGAGGTACTGGTCCTTGAACACCAGGGATCCATAGCTGGTGTTGAACAGCGTCTGCCGATTGGATTTCCGGTAAACTGCAAACGAGAAGGGGTCTCGGCAAAAGGTGAAGACCAACTCCTCCCCCGGGTAATCGGCGGCGGTGAAGGGGATGCCGGTGATCTTCGCGCCGGTTACAGGTGGTGCTGGCTCCCTTGGGAGCAGGTTGTAGGGGACCTCCCACCTCTGCTTCTCTGCATCAGTTATCTGCACTCTTATCCTGTCCTTGGTCTCGTGCCTGCACAGCATTGTGATTGCGCCATTAGAAAACGACCTCAGGTGCTTCTTTTACTTCTATAAGCAATATAATTGGAGATTATGATGGTAAATCTTTAAATAAACTTGGAAAACATGATGGTAAGTAGCGTATAAGTGAGAGATCACCCAAGCATGAACACATTGTAAGGTGGCATCCCAAGTGAAACAAGGCATAGAACATTGAGGTCCAATCTTGATATATTGGGCTTATTTCCTTCTAATTTGTGAGACCTAAAATTCACTAATTCTATTCTTTCTTCCACAAATGAAGCGATTGAACAATCAATTATTACAACTACAAACATCTTCCTCAAGATTACAAGATGTGTGTGTTATTAAGGAAGGAGGGCAGGACACCAATGGAACATAGAACACTGTGCATAGAAAAAATGTGAAGAACAAGAAGAAGCGATTGTTGTTGCTTGGTGTCTACTTACTTGACATAGAGCCTGAGGCGAGGGATGTCAGGACCATAGGTGGATGTGCGCTTCTTGACCTGCAGGTAGCCCACAAGGCATCCCCCCTTGGGGTGCTCAACCAGGGACACCAGCTCGTACCCAAATCCAACCTTTGGTGCTGCTGCAAAGACACCATTAATGCCTACCGAGGTCAAGAAGAGAAGACACCACAGGAGGTTGGAGATGGCTTGGGAAGAGAAGATGGATGAACAAGAAGAAAATGTCAGCATTTCTTTCTGTTCTGTTTTCTCTCACTTGTTTTCTCCCTCCTCCTCCTTCCCCTCCCTTTGTACAAGTGTGAGGGGAGATGCAGAGAGAGAGAGATGCTGTGATACGAGTAATGAGGAGAGAGTGAGCAGTACTGACATGCATTGAGTGGCATGTTCAGTGGATATGCAGCTTTTTCCTCCTTTATAGGCTCCGTATCTATTTGGAGTGCTCTGCACCAATGACTGAAAACGGGTCCAGCAAAACTACAACTCGTTACCGTGACCTGATTGCGAGTTACTGTTTGTAAAAAGTGGGCGCTTGCACTTTTTCATGCATACAAAATTAGAGTTACTTATACGAGAAGTGCAGCATCTGCTGCTGACTTTTAGCAAAATTTAATCTACCAAAGCTCGAGGTCTTCTTCAGTAAATAAACACTTGTTCATTCAACAAAGGGGAACCCGTGATGACGGGAAAAACTTCTGATCCATTTAGGGATGTCGTCAAGAAGTTCATTCTTTGATTGCATCTTACAGCTAACTTGAGAAGCTGCACCATCTCCAACTCCATAGAGATCGTTTACAATTCGGAACTATTGCAAAAAAAAATCGAATATAAACCATACGTCTCACGTATTCATTTGCTTGCATGCGCACCTCACTTGAATTAAGCCAAAACACATGACAACATCGATCAGACAAATCGGTTTTAGAGCTCAGCTTACATTGAACAAGTAGGTCAAGAACTGCTGCCAAAAGACGCGTCTCCTTTCTCACTTTTTTTTAGATATCGAAAATATGTGTTTCTTTAGCCGTGATTAGAGAAAGAAAGCTGTTAGGCACACTACTCTACGAGTATTTGCCCTGGAATTTTGGCATGGCTTAGCAGTTTAAGTTAGTTTGGACCCTCTTTGTATAAATAACAGCATGATGAGCGAGCTGGTTACAGGAGGTTAAGGTCTTGCACGATGAGCGTGTTGGGTGGAGAGTAAAAATGGGATATGTGATTACTTGGGAAAGCACCCTAGAGACTGAGCTAGGGTACTGTAGATGATACTGTAGCTGGTTTCACTAATTGAAATCGGAGAAAAAAACCCTTTAATAAAAAAAAACAAAGCAAAAAAAAGGACCCTCTTTGTATTTGTTTTTTGGTTATGTAAACTTTTTTTTTGGTTTGTTTGCTTTTCGTGTGTGTATATATATGAAGCCTTTTTGCTCCTCCCAGATGTAGTTACTCCCATTTTATCTACCGTCCATCTACCTCGGGATACCACTTACTTGATCGGGTTATTGAGTCGAATACCACTACTAACATACCACGTTTGATTCCTTGGGCAGCCTCACGTATATATGGAATATAGGGAGCAATTAGCTCTAACTATCAAAAGATAAATCAGAATTACATGCCAAGATAATACAAAGCAAAACATGGTAGGTGCTAATGTTACGGGAGTCTGATTACATGCTAAGATAAGACAAAGCTTAAACATGGTAGGTGCTAATGTTATAGGAGGATGGGAATCCGGGTGTTCGGTGGATGCATTCGCCTGATCAGTACGTCGTGAGCACTATATACGTTGTATGCACTTTACACGTCTAACAGGTTCAGTAGTGATAACTCGTCGTTGTGATATACGTATCACATGTCGAATGGAGTATGCTGGTGGGTCCATGGTGCTTTTACTGTATACTCTGTTGAATGAAGTATGTATGCTAGGCTGCTAGACTGCACATGGAGTATGTATACTTACGTGATCACTAACCGATCCATTCATAATTTTTTTATGGAACAACTTCCTATTTGGATGCAGAGAATAGCCTGAGGAATGAACTAGGAGCAGAAAAAAATGAGTATGCAAGTGCATGGGAGCATATCATGTCTACATGGGAGTATATGTATGGTTAAATGAGTATCTAGGTGTATGGTAGTATGTAACATTTGTACAGAAGTATACTTTATACTAAAAGTAGTTGTATGGGAAGTATATAATGTTTGCACGATAGTGTCTCGTATAATAAAAGGAGTACATATGAAAATGAGTGTATAGGTTTCTAGGAAATGGGATAATGGATCGAGTCTCTCACATCCATGATATCCAGCACCGTTAGGTTCAGACGGGCGCACGCATCTCATCAAGCAAGGAACGGTGGATGGAACGGGAGTAACTATACCTGGGAGGTGTAGTTACTCCCATTTTATCTACCGTCCATCTACCTCGGGATATCACTTACTTTATTAGGTTATTGGGTCGAATCCACCACTAACATACCACGTTTGATTCCTTGGGCAGCCTCACGTATATATGGAATATAGGGAGCGATTAGCTCTAACTATCAAATGATAAATCAGGATTACATGCCAAGATAATGCAAAGCTAAACATGGTAGGTGCTAATGTTACGGGAGTCTGATTACATGCTAAGATAAGACAAAGCTTAAACATGGTAGGTGCTGATGTTATGGGAAGCTGGGAATCTGGGTGTTCGGTGGATGCATGCACCTGATCAATACGTCGTGAGCACTATATACGTCGTATGCACTGTACACGTCTAACAGGTTCAGTAGTGATAACTCGTCGTTGTGATATATGTATCACCTGTTGAATGGAGTATGCGGTGGGTCCATGGTGCTTTTGTTGTATACTCCGTTGAATGGAGTATGTATGCTGGGCTACTAGACTGCACATGGAGTATGTATACTCACGTGACCACTAACCGATCCATTCGTATTTTTTTTATGGAACGACTTCTTATTTGGATGCAGAGAATAGCCTGAAGAACGAACTAGGAGCAGAAAAAAAAGGAGTATGCAAGTGCATGGGAGTATATCATATCTGCATGGAAGTATATGTATGGTTAAATGAGTATCTAGGTGTATGATAGTATGTAACATTTGTACAGGAGTATACTTTATGCTAAAAGTAGTTGTATGAGAAGTATATAATGTTTGCATGATAGTGTATCGTATAATAAAAAGAGTACATACGGAAAGGAGTGTATAGGTTTCTAGGAAATGGGATAATGGATCGGTCTCTGTACTCCTTTTATAGGTTTCTAGGAAGTGGGAGTATATACTCCCAGGAGTACGAAACGGGTGTCCTATATATATACTTGATCGAAAAATTTTCATTGGAGCCCTTTATTTTTGCTATCTACCCTTTTTCATACATAAAGAAGTATATACACGGATTTTGGTATAAAAAATGGATTTTCATGAAAATTTTCATGTAACTCACTTTGGGGTATCTTATAATCATTATTGGAGTATACTCAAATTGATAAAGAAGTATCATCATATAATTTAAGTGGGTACCATACTATATATATATATATATATATATATATATATATATATATATATATATATATATATATATATATATATATATATATATATATATATATATATGCTCTACTGTTTCTCGTAAAAAAATAGTCACCGGAAAGCGGTGATAGGCCCCAAAGGGCACCAATGTCTATGAGGCATGTTCGTTCTCGAGGTGCTGCAACTGTGGGCCCAGCAATAATACAGCTTTGCATGTACGACTGTCTCGTTCTTAATCTTTGGGTGAGATTACTTAGACACGTAGTTTAACAAGAGAAATCGCAAACACAAAGTAGTTTTTTTATCAAAAGAAAAGGTAGCTGTAGTAGCATAAAACCTGGGGCACAAATTGCAAGCAAGGTGTTTTACTTGCAAACCCAAAGAAAATTGGAAAGAAAGCACATGCCGAATTTGCCAAGCTCTCAAGGCACTGAAAGTGAGAGCACGGCACGCAACACGGGCACATCTCCTCCCGCCCACGATTTCTGGCCGGTTT
Source organism: Ampelocalamus luodianensis (assembly GCA_036346255.1). Taxonomy (NCBI): domain Eukaryota; kingdom Viridiplantae; phylum Streptophyta; class Magnoliopsida; order Poales; family Poaceae; genus Ampelocalamus; species Ampelocalamus luodianensis. The sequence goes on along the minus strand of CM070617.1, from coordinate 2,413,039 downwards.
GGTGGAGCACGGCGGCCAGTGCGTGCCTGTGTCCATGCTTTCACTCAACATCATCACTTGATACTGTATCACGAGGAGGATGTTGATGCCGCCATTCAAGCCACATGCCATTGTACTTGCGTGAATCGAGCTAAGAGGAATATCAAGCCGCATGATGCTGCACTCATCAACGATTGACTAATAAGTGAGCAATGTTCGTGCTCCGTCATCATTTTTATTTTTGAAGGCAGGTGTGTGCAGGACTCCCGAAAGCGGATGAAATCTTTGACGGATCAAAATGACAGCAATGCTCGCAAGTAGACCAGACCAAATCCTGGAAGATACTACGGTTTTGCTGTTTGTATGTTGTATAATATTTTGTTAACACTTGACTCGTTTTTTTGATCTTCGAAAGACATATACTTACAGAAAGCATAAGTCACGTTATAAGCAGATACCTCAAAAAACCTATAGGTGAGAATTGCATCTTACATAAGAAGAAAAAAGCAGAATTGCTATACATCACGCGCATGATTTATTTTGTGCAAATCATTCGAATTTCTAACCTTGCGATTTCCTTCGAGATTTGTGCTCCGACCGGCGAGATCGTCTTCTCCAGTGGCGGCGAGTTTAGGTAGGGGTTCGCCGGATTACGGTTAGGGTTCACAAAGGGGGGGGGCTGTAGAGGGAGGGAGGGGCAGTGGCAGCTCGACGGTGGGTGGCAGCAGCAGTGGGGCGGTGAGGCGACTGTGGAGGAGGGCAATGGGTAGCAGAGGTGACGGGGGCAACGAGCGTTAGGAGGTGGGTGGCGGGAAGCGGATCCGGCAGTAGTAGCCGCCAGACACGGGGAAGAAGGGCGGGGCAAGGGAGATGGAGGCCGATGGTGGTGGGCAACGGGAGAGGAGGAGGCAAGCTACGACAGTGGCGAGGGAGGAGGAGGTGCGGGAGGGCCTCACCGGCGTCGGAGGGCAGGGAGGCGGCGGCGCATGAGGTGGCGGTGGGGGTGGGACGACGGTGGTGGAGGCGGGAGGAGGAGGAGGGGAACGATTGTATAGGAGCTAAGGGAGAGTGTGGACCGTTGGATCATATCTAGATCTGGTCCAATGGTCTAAAAACGAATGATTTTGTGAGATAAAATCCGACAATTTTTTAAAATGATATATTGACAGACCCAAGAAAAAAAAACAAGATTTTGTGAGCACATGAAAAATCAACAATGAAGACAGGGCCTGGCCCAATTTGCTAGGTTCACCCAATTGCGCAAGAATTTTTCATCTAATAAATATAGTAAAAATAGTTCGAGTGCTATATAAATTCCCATGATAAAAATTTTCCAGCTCCACCATGCCAGAACTAAAGTAAAAAAACAATATCACATCCACAAACTACACTTGGTAAATCATCCACAGGGCATTTTCCCGGCACCCTATCATGCCATGAATGACCATAGTACGACGGCCAACATGTCTCAACCATGTCCGAGAAACGCGGTGCAAGGTGACAAACCAAGAACAAGGCCGGCGCCTTCCAAACACCAGAAGCTAAAACGCTGCCTCCACAATCCACATTAGTCGGCACACACGGCCAAGCTCGGATCCCATGGGTAGGCCACCAAAAGAGCTCATGCCTCCTGTCAAGTTTTATAGAAAGACGTCGGGACTGGAATTGTAGTTCAGGTCCATACGTGTTTACTGCACTAGAAACATGATTGGTAGGTAGTATACACATTTAACAATATTCATATCATATCCATACATGAATAAATAAAACATGATAGTACAATCTAAATAAACAATTAAAATTAAGTCATACATGACCAAGTTTACAACATATGGGAAACTGTTCACATAGCGTAAATGTTACAACGGAAATAACGATAAAAGAGGCACAAAAAACTAGCAAGCATGCCTCACCCTCCCACGGGCAACCAACTGGATTAAATCCTAGTAATCGGCGTCATCATCGTCGATACCCACAGTGTAAAAGTATCCAATCGATGGGCCATATCTGCATCTTCTGAATTTGTTCAACAAGCAATTGTGAGTACAAAGTTGCACTCCGCAAGACTTTATAACAAATATTATAATATACAAGGCTTTTTGTCAAGAGATATGGCTATCCTACTAAGTTTTTCCATTTTTGTATAAAGCAACCTTTCATTTACAATAATGACTAATAGATTTGAGATTGATAAAAAATAATAAAGTATAAATAGCATAAATAAACAAGTCATTGCTGCCATAATATCAAAATAGTGACAAAAATCCTTTTGTCGAACAAGCTATGTACGGATTTCCTATCCATACATCACCCGAACTATTTTATAAAACGTAAAACTACTTATTACGGGATATAACTAAGTGATGTCCATAACTCGGGGGTCCACTGGATGGCGGTGCACGCACGACCATACTGGCGAAGGGAGCGGGCGTGAGATGGAAGACGACCATCGACACATGGGTCCTGGGCCCACCGGTCAGCGAGAGCAGGGAGGAGCAATGGAGAGAAGACCTATCCGGCGAAAATGCACTTTCACGCGAAGGAAACGGAAAGAAGAGAGGAGGGAGGCGACTCGGGTGGGCGGTCGGTGCACGGTCCATTGCTGGGCCAAAACAGTTATGAACTAGGTCGAGAGAAAATGAATTGGCCCGAGAAAATATTTCAAATTTTAATCAATTTTCGATTTGCTTAATTCCAGTAATAAAGTTTGAATTTTTAAAACTAGCAAAATAACTTCAAAAATTATGCATTTTTTTAGAGAGGCACTTTAGATTATTTATAACTCAAATATATTATTTTTAGGTTATGTTAAAGTTTTAATTAATTACATAAATTCATTTTATCCTCTTGGAAATTAAGAAAACTCGTTTGTTTAATGTAGATTTTTTGAGAATGCGTGAAAATACAGAGATGATGATTTAGAAACTAATTATGTGGTTTTTTTTAGGAATTTTGAGATATTACAGACCTACCCTGTTAGAGAGAATCTCGTCCCCGAGATTCAGAGGGAAAAGAATAGAAGTATATAGACTTTGTCGCCTTGTTATAACCCAATTTTTGGGAAAGAAATATTCGAGGTCCAACGCTGTTGACATCCACAATTATCCTTGAATAACCTTTAGGTGTCTCCCTTTTACCAATCTTATCTTAAATTGCCAAACGAACATGCTCTAGGATCAATACCACCCACCATTTTTGTGCATTCCGTTTGACAACCTCCAATCGTTCCTTATCCAAGCAAAATCCACTTATCACATTTATTCTACAACAAGCACACTCCTATCTATTCTTTCCACAATTTATATGTCAACCATCGAAATTGTTTGCCTTAATGCAATTTTCTAGATAACTATAAATTCATGATTTTTATTTGATCCCTAAAAAGGATTTATTGATTTACATCCCCAAAATTTGGCTTCACAACTTTAATTTTCAGAACTACTTATCCTTACACCTATTCAAACACCGGGCCGGGCTTCGGGCTAGGCCTGAAAAGCCCGGTCTCAAACGGGCAGGCTCGAGCCCGACCTAGCCCGAAAATTGATTTCTCGATTTAAGTATATTATTGTAGTACTTTTTAGAATAAAAAAATAATTTTCAGAATTTAAAAAATAGATTTCCATTTTTTAATTACATTTACCGGGATTTTCAGGCTTTCAACCGGAAATTGAATCCCAAGCTCGGCCCGAAATAGGCGGGGCTCGGGCCAGGTCGCTCGTGAACATGTCTACTTATCCTTATAATATAATTACATGCCATGGTTACATCCCATCTTCAACAATCGATGATTAGCTCCGCAAGTGTCAATTCATTCCGACAAGGTATATCATGGTTTAACCACAATCACGACTGCATCCCATTCGTGATTGAATCGTAATCTTCTTGACATTTCAACCATGTTCTTGTGGACGTTTATAACCCTAAGTGGAGCCACCATATTGTCCATATATTCTATTTCTCTTTCTTTATAATTTCCATCATAGGATTTCTCCAACATAACTCTTGAATTGTGAGCAATAAAGATCCAAATTTCAATGCCTATAATCCATCAATTGACTTTTAATATCAACAATCCATCAATTATGTGTTTATTCTAGCAATTATTCTCACATCAATTTTAATCTTTAAGAGAGGGTACATCCACACAAGATAAAATTGTATCTCTATGTAATGCTTCAATAATTCTACTTCCTAATCCTTTTATTGGTATGATCAATCCACTTGCAACAAACATTCCACCATATACCCCAAATAATATTTTAAAGTTTGATCTACTCATCTCTTCGCTACGACCAAACCAAACCTCCCAAAATTGAATTCATACATTACGGGTTAAAGATCTACCGCTTTTATTCACATTAATTATCTTGGATCAAATTAGCAATACTAACTCGATGTTCTCTACAGTCCCTTTATTCTCATGTATGATCGAAATCCAATTGCCCCATTTATTCATATCCAATGAATCTGATCGTATCATTCCTGAGATAAATAATCCCATAAAGGTTATCTCCTATTCAAATCTCATTGAGCTATATGTACCAAGATTCTATTTTTCCAAGGTCCCTTAGGTCGCAACTAAAGGCATCAACTTACCTCAATTCTAATAAACTCAGGCTCCTATTAGCACAGCTCATCCATAACACAAGGTTGATTTTCTATGGTGTCAACAGTGAGGATATCAAATTTATCAAGGTACGTTCGTGCAACAAATGGGTATAACTATCAATCTTACTGAAATAGCACTTTTACCAAAAAAAAATACATGGATGCATATAGTTTTGCAATACAACATACATAACAGTAAAAAATTAGGATCAAATATGGTCAAAGCGTGTGTGTGGGGAGGGGGCTTTCCTTGCTCGTCAAACACTTGTTCTTGCTATGGATCAACTTGGGGACTTCCCACAAGCCAGTATTTATCCGGTAAAACCAAGTAACACAAATATGAGACACATAAATTCTAATAGAGATAAAATTCAAATATTTTTGGCAATTATGGAAGTTCATGATTTTATATAAAAAAATATAAACAAGATTAACTCAATTTGGAGTTCATATACAAAAGCTATGAGCATTTGAAGTTGGTCCGCTTAAGAAAATACAAAAAAGAGAAAACATTGTGCATGTATTTTCTTTGTAAAGGAAAACTCATATTTATTGTGTCACTACATTGACGGGTGAGGCTGGTCTACAGTGCACCGGTTGCACGAAAGAGTCTATGGATCAGCAAGTCCCATATGCTAGTGGAACAAAATATAAATCTCAATTTAAATACAAAACCTATTAACTTATGCTTTGGACCCACAAGTCATCGCGTCATTAGATCTAAATATAGGCATTCAGTGAGGCCACTTGAGAGAGAGCGAGAGAAGCAGGGGAAGGTGGCACAGAGTAGAGGGGCTCATGGTGGAGTTCGCTGCCGAGCTCGCCGACAGTGAAGGAGCGGTGGCGCGAGTTTGGGAACTGGCAAAATGGGATGGAGATAACACGGTGAACCGAATGGTGGTGGTGGCAGTGCTCGAGCTTCACCAGAGCAGCAATGGTGGCGACTTCAGCAGCGACGATAGAAGTGGGGATAGCCAAAATTGAGCTAGAATAGTAGGCAAACGAGCTTCAGAAGTCAAAGCAAAGTGAACTGGGCCGGCACGGGGACCTATGGTTATTCATATAGTTGACATAGCAACGGCGAGCGACAACGCGATGGGTGCCCACGACGACGACATGGAGTCTCCGTATCTTATTGGTGAAATTGAATACTTGAAATTCAATAGAACCCCTGTTTTCTTCTTTTATTCTTTAACCATAAATCCAAAAAAATTCTACCTCCTTTCTTTTTCATGTATTTTTCTGGTGAGGAAAAAGGAAAAATTGTGTTAGTTATTTTGAAGTTATTCTGATCTCGTACACACAAAATTTTACAATTATTCATTTACTACTAAAATTTGGATTTACTTTATTGATGCAAATTGGACGTACAGTAGACACGGCGATGGTGAGCAAAAGCACGATGGGTGGCCACGACGGTGACATGTCAAATAGTGACAAGGAGCTTCGGTGAGCAGCGATAAGCATTAGGAGCTCACCACGAACACGGTGGCGGGGTTGATGAGGATGAATAAGCTTGATGGTGGTCGACGATGGTGAATAGTGTAGCAACGATGAGGTCAACAGTAACAACTTCCCACAGCGAGGACGAGCTGTAACGAGGCATGCAATGAGGTTCAGAGGGTGCAGGAGATGTGGAAAAGGACCATGGCCAAGGCCAGAACTCAACAAGGCACAGGAATGGCGGCGGTGGCAAAGCTTGGTCGGAGTGAGGGAAGACAAGTGGATCCAGAGCGAGGGAAGACGACGTGGATCCGGAGCTGCATTAGAAGAAACCCCAAATAAAGTGAGTGATCATGCTCAAGAGGGATAATGGCACAAGGTGGCGTGGGAACAAGACAATGGGGCTCACAAGAGCAATGGGAACACCACGACCTAGGACAGACGCGCACATCGGAGGGGAGGAAGGCGATGACAACCCAACCCCTCGTGGCCCCAACCGCGAAAATGAGCACAGGGATGGAGTCAGTGAGGCTTTTGATGGGAAGTGACATGCATGTCGAGCAAGGAAGCTCACCAGGGCCACCATGGGCACGATGGCGTGCTCACTGGCACCGAGAACAACACTTCGCTTTTCCATCAAACCAAGGAAGATGATGCCTCGGTTTTTTAGGGGAAAGAGCGAGTGGCAAGCTAAGGGAAAAGTTATGCAGTTAGGAGCTTTTATATGGGCAAGAATTCAACGGTGGGGTGAGGGAAAAACGGGGATGCGACGGACGGCGTGAGTGCTCTCTCTCTCTCTCTCTCGTTCGCGTGTGACAAGCAGAGGGAGAAAAAAATAAAGTAAAGTGAAGTGTTGGCGATAGGACAGGACTGGGTAGAGGAGGTCAGTGAGCTCACGTCGGCGGTGACTTGGTCAGAATGATGGATGTGGTTAGAGAGACGATAACGACGTGACACAGCAGTGTACTCGCGCGGCGATAGGTGCGCGTGGACGGTGGCAAGCTGAGGTGGGCGACGACAGCTGCGGCGCGGGCCCTGGGGGTCCACTGGACCGTGGTGCAGCTGAGGAGGACGGGGGGCTATGGTCAGCGAGAGCGGGGAGGAGCAACAGAGAGACGGTGTATCCGGTGAAAAGGAACTTTCGCGTGAAGGAAACGGAAAAAAGAGAGGAGGGAGGCGACTTGGGCGGGCGGTCGGCACGTGGGCCATTGCTGGGTTTGAATAGTAACGGACCAGGTTGAGGTGAAAGGAATCGCCCGAGAAAAAAATCCAAATTTTAATCATTTTCCTATTTGCTTAACTCTAGAAACCAAGTTTGAATTTTTAAAACTAGCAAACTAACTTCCAAAATTTTGAAATGTTTTGGAGAGGCACTTTAGATTATTTATAATTCAAATAAATTATTTTTAGGTTCTATTCAATTTTAGTTAATTACAAAAAAATCGTTATCAGTTGTTGGAAATTAAGAAAACTCTTTTCTTTAACGCGGAATTTTTTTTGACAATGCTTGAAAATGCATAAATGATGATTTTAAAATTAATTCTATAGTTTTTAGGAATTTTGGGATGTTACAAAAGCGACCCAAACCACATTACTAAGTCGATAACCGAGTACCTTCAGATTGAATTATCGTGGGGATCATCACAAGGGATCAATATACAAGAAGCGAGGCCGCGAAGTCACGGAAAAATCTTAAATTTCTTGGACGAATGACTTGAGTATCAGTAGGAGGGTGCAGAAGCACAAGGAGGAGATTGCGTTGGATTTGTTCAAAGATGCCGTTCCGGAAGAGGTGCTTGTATTTGTACGTGTCCACGTACGTTTGATTCTCCACAAAGTAAGAGTATCACTCTACAAAAACTAGTGATAAGGCGCGCGTGACTTGTACGTTGCTTGTCACTTACTGAGATGATATCATCCGTAGCAGATGTTAAAGTATATATGGCAGGTATGCATGGATGGCAAGGCGCCATCAATTGTGGGTCGTATCTGAGCATTCCATACTCGTGCAAATCGGTGGCCTTCCAAAACAGGGCGCTGGGCGCATGATAATCATGCGTGCTTTCCTTGTATACCCCACATTCCTCATTGTATCAAATACGGTCCAATTCACACCATATTTTCTTGGGATAGTACTTGTACACGTTGTACTAATTTTATATACAATAATACAGAAGCAATATGTGTCGAATTCACAACCGAAACCCAACCTCCTTTGCTTTCTTACAACAGAGAAAACACCAAATGGGATTATTTGTGTAAGTGACATCACATGAGTGGTCGTTTTCGAGTTCACCTACGTACCCCCTTAGATAGATATATACGAGATATTATCGTAGTTTTGGACCAGCCTGCCACAAATATGTACGCGCGCGCATACATGCATGGCTACTCTACGGCTCGGACACCATCACTTCACTGCTAGCTTTTGTCCATTCGTGCGCGCGTTTCCTCGATCGGTGGCGCCTTCCCTCATAAGCGAGATCACTGCTCACGACTTGGATGATCGATCGGTGCTACTACTGCTGTCTGCTACCCATATGGGATCGATCTTCTTGGGACAGCGCGTGCAGTGCAGCCATGGCCATGCACGGAACCATCCTGTCTCCGCTCGTATAGTCTAAGTTGCGATGAGTCAAATGATGCAAAACACGGTTGGGTACTCGAGGATGTCTAATGTGTAAGTTGATGGAATTAAACAAGATCGATCGAGTTCCTGCATCTTGATGTGGTATGTATTTTCCATGGAGTGGCCAGTGATAGTTGAGTGGCGAATTGTACCTATTAATTGCACGACCCTAAAACCAAATGATTGTTCGGGGTATAAGGTATGAGGTATGATCATGTGAATCTGGGAGAAACAGAGTACATCAGGTCATGCTCCATGTAACTCCATGTAACACTGACGAATAAACATCGTGTCGATACATAGAAACCACGCAAGATCAGAATGGATACTGCAGGTAGAACAAGCATGGTCTGGGCGGGTAGGTCCAGGCAGGCTTTCACTCCATCCGCAGCCCACTTGTTAGCAGCGGCCGAATAAAACTCCCAGGCCGATTCCGCGGAGGCCCGAGCGGGGAACGAACCCCGCACGGCACGGGGAAAAGAATCGAAGAAGCGGTTGCCCAACGGTTGGTGCCGTCGCGCACGCAAAATCTGGCCAACGAGAGGCCTCGGCCTCGTCGACGCGGGCACGGCCGGGAGTGAGTACGCCGCGGCCGAGCTCGGGAATACAAGGTGCGCACGGTCCGTTTGATGGAATCCGCGTCGGCCTACCATGAACGCGAGTAACTGATGGTGACGCCGACGCCGCGTCAGTGGACGCGGTTTCCTACGGCTGGGGCCAACACCTTTTACGGAGGCGCGTGCATGCTGCGACCTACTACTAGCAAAAGAATGTCGTCACATTCACAAAAGCTTGGCTTAGCTGACTGTTTGGACATGGGCACCCATCGTACTTGTCGATACAATTCCGGTTTGGCTTTTCGAATAAGTCATTTTACTATCAGATTAATATAATAATATATATTTATAAGTATATATATATGTTTAATTATATATACATCAAAATTCACGTATAATATTATTCTAAATACATAGTAGCAGGATCAAATATAACTTGTAGTTCAATGAGTACAATAGATAATATTATCAATTCCACCGGTATGATCAATATTGTCATGTATTGCCGATATTGACATGTATCGAAGACGGTATAAAATACAGAATTACTCTATACCGATTTAGGTGCCGAAATGGTACACATCGGCCATACCTACGGCTACCGAGATGGTGTTGATAAATTTGCCTATCATCCCTCTCCCTCGTGTGGCGTGGTCAGGCAATTGCAATGCGCGTGTATTGCTTGTACGAGACCTAACAGCCCAATGATTCCTTGCAAGTGGAGAGAGAGAAGAGAATTAAGGGGGAACTTTGCGGAGGAAACCAGTATAGTACATACAAAGTGGGGTTTAAGGTTCAAACCGCGTACTAATTATGCCAATCATACAAGTTCTTCTAATAAATCAATGCTCAAATATAAAGACGGTCGATTTTTCAGATTCCTAAAAATAAACGACGTGCGTCCGTGGAGACCAAGCATTGCAACAGCGGATGGCAGCCGATTACGACATTTCTGTACTGTTGCTTTCCATCGTATTCATCTGAATTTTCAAAAGACAAAAATGCGTCAGTTTCATTTCATATCTCCTCTACGGTGACCCTCCAATTTACAAGCTCGTGTAACAATAATTTTTTGCTACAATTCCCTTTTACCATGTGTGGTTGCGGTTTACATATATAGGACGATGTCATAGATATTTCAATGGTTGCGACCATATCAATCCAAGGATGAATAATTCGTGTGATGGCTACTAGCATTACTCATGTGTAGATTGTGAGTGTGCAGTGCTCCATGTTTTTTCTTTTTCTTTGCTATTACAGAGGAGACATATGCAAACATCACCATACACACGCGGATGCGCCTCTTAGTATATACCTAGAAAAATAGAGATTAAGGATAAATTCACAACCTCATAATTTTTTTATTAAAACGTATTTAGACGTGAGTACAAGATTTGACCCTCACTAAGGATTTGAACCTCACTAAAGAAGTCGGAAACCCAAGACTTGACCGCTGTACGAAGGGGTGGTCCAGTGTTCCGATTGCTCTGCGGGCCTCCTGCTCTACGGAGAGAAACATTTATAGCCTGTGTGAACGTAAACCAGGTTAGCATCACTCAAATCATTTCAAGCCAGCCAGACATAAACATTTTGCAGGCGAACTCAATTTATCGACACTCAACGACGAATAGGTCCCTAAAATTTCACTGTCAACCCATCAGCAGAAATTTCATTGTGCCCCTAGCACAAACTTTTTTTAAGAACACTCCCTTAGCACCAAAAAAAAAGCCAACTATATATTAGTTGACCAACAAGACCTCAGTTAAAATACCTTGATTGTTCGTTTCATCAACCAACTACCGGTCATTTCTGTTGGATCAAACACCGGAATTCTAGTTGCTCTGGTCAAGAGGAGCGGCTGCGACCAAGACATGTAAAAATCATCGAAACATACAAACATACATAGTCAGCGAATTCTTGTTTTTACGTACTCCCGTGAGCTCAGATTTGTCACAGAATGACATTTGTTGGCGACACGTAAACTGCCTTGTTTTTTTTCCCCATTGGAAGAGGCGAAGAGGTTCGAGGTATGATGTGATCATCGTCATGCCGTGACGAAATTAAGGTCACTATGAGCAGCACTGCACGTCGGCGTATATTTTTCTCTCCTCTTTTTTTATAGGGCCGGCACACTTTTCTGATTGATGCGCAATCGCAAAGTTAGCAGATCTACTTTTTATTATTATTATCAATGCGTGTCGATTGAGCGCTTAGTTGTAGGTTTTATCTCCACATAGGCACTATGGGTGATGCCTGATCAATTGTTCGATTATGCTTGGTGCTGCACCGAAAAGATGCTACTAACCAGTACTACACTGTGAATTGCTTGCTTGCTGATGTGGAGTTTGGATTTTCCCTCAAAAAAATGTGGAGTTGGGATTGATATTTTTTTTATTATTTAATCCTTTTTTTAATTTAATTTTAAAGTTAACCACTCGCAAACTTTATTTCCAATTCTGACCCCTTTGGTCACGCCACCACTCCCAAACAACACTGTCACGCCAGCCCATTTTTGGTCAAAGTCTTGTCACGACACTGGTGGTGGCGTGACAGTATTGTTTGGTCACGCTACGTGACAAAAAGTGCGATTTTGGGGACTTGTCCTGTGGCGTGACAGTGTTGTTTGGTCACGCTACGGGTGACGGCGTGACCAAAAAAGTCAGAATTGAAAATAAAGTTTACGAAGGGTTAACTTTAAAATTAATTTTAAAAAAAGATTAAATAATAAAAAAAGTTCTGGGATTGAAGCCACGGACCTTGACCTGGTCATGGCTCGGCTCCTAAGTAAGGTCATGCGCCAGCTAAAAGTGGGGCCCATATAAAGAAGGGGTGATGTCAGCGATGTTTGGGCCACTTAAACGAGCTGACGTCACGTTCTTAAGGTAAGCACGTGATGTCATCATGTCACAGTACATTAGTACAGTAGCTTTTCGTGGAACATCATTGCTACGGTAAGAACCAATAGATTTTTGTTTCCAGAGCAAACCATTTTGCTTCACTCAAGATGGGGTGGGATGTGTGCGCAAGAAAGTCAGAAAAGTATTTATGAAATTTTGTAGAAACATGTGTTGACAAACAAGACACGTGAACAGCACAGGTAGTCGTCGTCATATAAAAACCAGAGCATGAGTTGGACCCTTCAAGAAACAATAATTGTTCGTTGAAACAAGTAACCGAAAGGATATGAATAGACTATGCTATCATGCAATTCAAAATTCTACCATGTAAATCAGTAAATCGTGCAAGTAAGAGATCATACATCGTTACCAGCAGAGGCATTGTGCAGCGGAAGAAGAGTTGAAGTGGCCTGGTCTAACATCGAGCACGTCGATGTAGTGATCATAATCGATCGTCTATCGACTTTAATACCGATCATCTCCTCCAGTAATCTATTGTGTTCCTTACGTAAATCGCGGATCATCCTCGATCAGTGCAACAACATCTCTACACCCCGACCCGCTACCTGGGCCAGAATGCTACCACTACCCATTATTCATTACAAACTTGCGCAACTAATTTAATAACTAGACATATTACAACAAAAGTGGGCTATCTAGGGAGGATGGTTTGCATTAGTAACTACATGTGACATGAATGTACTATTCTCCATTCCCGATGCATATCAACTTCGTCGTTCGCCTAAACACCAAAATAAACAAAGGTGAGTTCGAAGACTCAGTAAGCACATAATAGAAACAATAAACACTGCCATACAACATAACCCGATCATTATTTCCATCATAATCTTCACATTAATGCAATACACCAGTATTCTACATGCTCATTTGCTTATACTATTCATCTCATCAGCTGATACCGGTATAGCGGAATGTTCACCCGTCGATGATACACTCTTCCTCTATCTTCGTTAGGATGGGGTCCCTATATTATAGGACTTTTATCTAGTCCCTACAAATGTAAGACTTTATCTAGAGCACTCCAGATTAGTCATGTATCTTTCTCACCGACCTCACCGAAATAATTACATGATTTTCTCACTGACCTGCTTTGTGCATTCTTGCCATAATACAAATGCATATGTGCATTGTCATTAGCATGATTCATCCTAGTTATCATTAACAGGGTAGTCTCATTGCTCACCTCGTTCCATCATTATTACCATTACCATAAGCATCATTGTATCATGAAAACATAGTATATTCCAAACCATTTGCATGATACCGCTCTTCCATGCACTTGCCTGTTAACCAAATGGAGCGGAGCAACGTGCGGAAGGCATCGTTCCTGGACCTCCACCTAAACACGCATTCAACCAGACTCAATACATTATAGTAATGCATGTACACATATGGACGCCATTATTCCTACGCGCAATTTCGACACGAACAAACCCCTCGCTGGGTACTATTCTGCTAAACCGGTACCTAAATAATGACGAATTAGGACCCACATCGTCTAACCTGACGAATAAAAATTTATATCGCGCCTCTAATTTCTTTCCCCTTTTTCTTTTCTTTCCACCCCTTCTTTTCTTTCTTTCCTTTTTTTCTTTCTTGGCCGAAGCCATCTCCTCTCCTGGCCTTATCTCTTGCCTGCTTGCTCTACTCTAGCTCTCTCCCCCTTTCTTGCTCCACCAACACCGCCTGCCTTCCCTCCAGTCTTCGGCGCCTCCCCACCTCAGTTGCGGCTCCAACGTCGCCCTGCCCGCCCGCGCCCTGGTGTGCCGCTCCTGTGGGTGCCGCCCAGCGCCGCCACGCCTCACCGTGTCCCGGTGCGCCGTTCCTGAGCTCCCCTTGCGCCCGGCGGCTCCTCTCCGCCCTGCTCCTGGCCGTCGGCTCGGCCCGCGTACTCCTGGCTCACCTGTGCCCCGGCTCGGCCTCCAGGCGCCATGCGTCTCCCCTGCGCGTCGCCGCCTCCTACGAACTCTAACCAGGGAAGTCTTCTCTTACCCCCCCTCTCCCTTATACTATACGTGTGCTAGTGCTGTGTCTTGCTTGCTCTTGTGCTATGTTTGCGCGACCGTGATGGGTGACCATGGTGGGATGGGGTAACCTACCTGGTTTGTCGGTTCCGTGGTGGAAAGTAGCTACGACGATGTCCTTGGTGGCTGTGACTTTGCTCCCTGGTGGGTGCTTTCTTTATCCGACCACATCGATGGGTCTAGAAATATCTCTCATGTTATGTTAAGAGGGGCAAATCCCATATCCGATTAGTCCTATCTCTCCGCACGCTTCATAGCATATCCGGAAGCTACCTTTATAACTACTCAGTTACGGAGTAGCGGTTGGTAACCCTTAAGCGTACTATTACACATATAGAAAACCATGCTGATCTCAAGTCTATGGATTATACATCATCATTGCTTGAGACCAATTGATAGCATATAAAATTATAACAAATATCAATAGTGTCTCAAGGTGGGTCAATCCAACACTATGTTCTGTAACATGTGCCCACATTATTGATTCAACATTCTCGTATCTATGACCATGAAATATGGTCATCAATCAATACATGTGTTGGTCTATAAGTCAATAGTGTCTCAACCATTGACATCCGACCAATGATACTTTTAGAATGATACCATACAAATATTAAAGAGCTTCACAAACAAGTCACATCATTTTTAATCTTTATAATTCATCCCAAAGCACACATGTTCTATGAATCATAAATATAAAGTGATACAATCATCTCCATGATTGCCTTTAGGGCATATCAACAGTAACAATGCTGGAAAATTTTCTATATGCTCATACAAATGTTTTGGATTCCTGATCTATCATTGCAAAATAACATCTCCCATATATGTCACTATAAAATCAAAATCACACCCTTTTATGCCAGTGCCATCAACTATGTTAGATTGTTCCCGTTGAATTTTCCAAAATGCCCATATTACCCTCATCTTCTTTCTCTACACTCCCCATCCTCTCTCTTTCCCCTTCTCTCCCTTTGTGCCATGTTGCCTCCATGTTCTTCCTCCACCCTCCTTGCCCTCTCCCCCCCTTCGCTCCCTCCTTGCCCTCTCCCCCCTTCGCTCCCTCCTTGTCGCAAGCGTAGGCTATCGCATGTTCGAGACCTTGCGCAACCACCAGATCCAGGCCCCTCGCTATGGACCACAGGGGCTCCGCCTTGGATAGGGAGCTCCCATGCTTGTGTAACCTATCCGAACATAGGCTTGAGGAGGCAGTCAACGAATCTGACGCGTGTGGTGCCTGCCATGGTGGCGATGGCGGGCGACGAGATCTAGCATGCGTGGAGGCGTCCATGATGATGGTGAGAAGCACGAGGGGTGTGCGGTGGACATGGCAGCGTTCATCGATTTTCTCCACTGTTAGGACGCCGTCGCCGATAGATCAACGATGAGATCTGCATCCGATGATGTCGAGACCAAGGATGCCACCGGCGGCTCGGACACAGTGCGGGCATTAGAGGAGGGGTCACCGGCGATGAGTCACCAGAGGAGATCAGACGGAGGTGCCTATAGTAGCTTGTCCACCACAGGCTGGGGCTGGGTGACAGGCGCGACCATGTCATTTGAGAGGGTGGCGTACTGCCGTCCCTGCTCGCTCTTCTCCACCCACCACTGAAGGATCTGTCAGCCGCCAACACATGGCGAGGTGACAGAGAAGCTCCTAATGGCGTGCGACAAGCCCTCGTCGCTGACCCCAGATCCCGGGTGCCGACGACCTCCTCGTCGCCTAGCTCCGCCTCCAGCCGATCGAACATCATTCCTATGATTTGGGATCGAGTTGACTAGATGGGGATAAAGGAAGAAGACGATGTAGGGGCGGAACGATATTTGCATAGTCACTTCACGACTTAAATGTTCAACAATGACAAATAATGTCAATGT
Source organism: Ampelocalamus luodianensis (assembly GCA_036346255.1). Lineage (NCBI taxonomy): Eukaryota > Viridiplantae > Streptophyta > Magnoliopsida > Poales > Poaceae > Ampelocalamus > Ampelocalamus luodianensis. Next base: position 2,397,003 of record CM070617.1, on the reverse strand, counting down.
CTCGATTTTGTAGTGGCATATAAAAGCATCTACAATAGTCCATGTCATTTGTTACTAAGGGATGGATACATCAGTATTTAGGTGATGTAGAGAAGAGATAGCGAGGAGGGAAGAGATGGTGAGGAGAGAAAGTGAGCTTGTTACTAGATGAAGAAACAAGCAAGTTGTTGATACCAAAACACAAGAAACAACAAAATACTCTGTGGAGACTTGCTTGTTACATAAAAACTCGTTTTGTGAGTTCCGTTGTCTCTAGTCACACTTGTAGCAATTGGAGTCTTAGATACGAATTCAAGAAACAATCGATTGGAATGTTTTTTTATTAGATTGAGTACACTCTCTTCTCTCAGTAATAAGCTATGAAACAAACCGTTGTAGATACTCTAAAAGGGATGTATCACTTTGCAATGGCAGATCAGGAATCTGAAACATTTGCAGACATATAAATTTTTTTTCCCATTGACATTAAGCAATCTAGCGCGTGTCTACTTTTTTTGGTTGACGCTTAGAGCAATACACTAGGAACTTATCTAGAAATCTCGTATGCAAGTTCACAGCGACGAAAATCAAACCATATCTCTGGAGTCTGAATTTAAAGCTAGCTCCTTGGTGTACAAAAACCACCAGAAGGCATTTCATAAGTGCAAGTGAGCTGCGAATCTATCAACTCAGATTCTCTAATCTTTCATGTCATTCACGATGCCTAGTAAAGTTTAGAGATTCGCGGACCAAGTGCCCCTAGCTTTACATAATTTTCTTACCCGTTGTCCACAAAGTTTTGTTCTCGGGTAGCATGAGTGGATTCGAGAAGAAAGAGGGGAAGAATAATCGCAATCTAAGACGACTATTGTCGAGTCTCATTTTTAAAAGGCTAGTGCAGGGTCTCGATCAGAGCATAGTACTAGTGTACCAATTTGCAGGATTTTTCAGCTCTTCTTCGGTCTCCGCCAATGGCTTCCACTAACATACGAGTACTACGTCAGCTGGTGATGAGAGGCAAACAAATCACAGTGATTTTCTTTTGAGCGTGTGATATATTTTTCTAATGTACTGAAAGTAACTACACGAATATGAGCAACGAGATGTCATCAAGTTGGTGTGTTTCTTTCGTTACGACGCATCAGCGTCTGACAGGAGCGCTCCTTGACGTCAGTTGGGATCGCTGTGCACCAAAAGTGTCGGGAGTCCTAGAAATCTAGAACTGTACTACTACCGAGAGCAAATTGCGAATGTTTTTGCATTTGTAGCGTACCAAAATTGGCTCCTTTTTTGACCAGAGCACAGACGCGCGCACCAATTTAACGGTGGTCCATGTCCCCTGTTTAGGAATCAATTATTGGTGGTGGACGTGGTGGCTACGAACGCGTTCTGAGTTGCCGTCCTCCAGCTACAGTAGCTGTAGCTGGTCGCTCCGTGACTCCACGCTCCTCAGCGCTGTAATAAAAATCGGCTACATATTACCGCGTTCCGTGGGGAAATTTCTCAGCGTGTTTAGGATAAGTGAGGTTTTGACACCTTTGTAAAATTTCTCAGCGTGTCTAGGAGACATGCACGCGTGGTAGCATAAATAGTGTGCACGTTGAGTGCGTGCGTCCTTATTGTACTATAAAAAGTAATAGTAGCTGGCAGTGCTGTCCACGCATCCGTTATTTTTACTTGTGTTGCATGTGCGCCCTTCTCTTTGCCTCGATCACTGCCCCGTGGTGCTACCGTAAATATAAAAATAGCCTTTCTACCATTGTATTTGCGAAACTAGTCCCCTTTCGAGCGCGAAATCACCGGGAGCTGATGCGTGACGCATCCGCTGGGGGTGTGCGAAAACAAGGCGAGCAGCGTGGGAGGCCGGGCGGGCGCGAGAGCTTGCGGCGAGGCGTGGAAGGTTGCGGCCCGGCCGCTTTCCGCGTCACCGGAGCGCATGAGGTGGTCGATGACATCCTGCGCCACCCGAGCGCATGAAGCTAGCATTCTTTGCACTGCTTTGCATAGCATTAATTATGAGCATTAGCATTTACGGTGGCATCACGGGCCAAAAAAAAAAATCCACTTCTCGGATACCTGTATGACATACGGGCCGCCGTAGACATACCGGGCCCACCGATATGGAACCTACGTAGGGCCCTGGGAAGCCATTTAACACGTGTTTTACTTAGCTGCTACCCAAGGGGTATCAATCAGGTTTCAAGTTTTAGGTTTCAGAACAAAGTTTCAGCAATGTTTCGGGCTTCACCTTTCAGACTTGAGCGAAGTTTCAGCGGGTTACAACCCAAAACTAAAATGAGAACATGATTCAAGTTTCAAGCTATACTCTTAATGCATTGTCTTGTCAGGTTTCAGATAGCTTATTTGAAGAAGGCTGCTCTTGTGATGCTAGCCTGTCGAAACAAAGCAAATGGAGGGAGGGGGGAGCATGCTAGAAACTTTTGAACGAAAAAAACATGCTGCAAATTAGAAGCCAAGTTAGGAAATACACCAAAGACAAACTGCGCGACACAACTCCAATCCCTACCGAATTGCTCAAGCTTGACAAATGCAGCGGCGATGTACAGTTGACAGATGTGAACGATAGAAGCCGCGATGGAAGAATCCTAGGAGAAGACGAAGGTGCCAAAGGCTCACTTCCTTCAAGTCTTGCGCTACAAACTAACACGCTTTCGAAACATGACTGTAAAAAATGGCATGGTAGATGCCTGAAACGACCATGCGAAGGCAATTTTTTTACACAACGCAAATCTGCAAAGTGAAAGTGTTCAGAATGGTTTGGGCGCATCTTTAAAAATTCAACATCCAATAAATGACACCCTTGGCGGGGCCAGATCACAATTCACAAGCCCTTTGATTGCCATCTCCCCACGCGCTCATTCCTTGCAAGGATCACCATCCGACAGCCCAGACAGAAGAAAAGTCACGTTATTTTATGAGCTCAAAATGTTTAGTTTCCCTCAACTTCACAAAGAGTTTGGTCGCAATTGCACAAGTATACAAGTACAGTGGTTAGTCACAGTCCCAACCTAAGAAAACAAAAGAAGACCTCTTTGGAGACTGCATAAGTGTGAAAGCAAATGTTAGCAAGTAAACATTTTTTTTTCTTTTGCGTCGCATTTTTACATTCCCATTGGCCATTCTTCTCTCTTTCCTTTCCTCCCCTTTTGGCGCGCCATATAAACCAGATGTGGCCAAATGAGCGGCACGGCCCAACACGGTATGGACACGGCCCTTTCTGGCTCGTAAAAGAATCGTACCGTGCAGGGCCGGGCTACGTGTCTGGGTAGCGGCCCAAAAATGGCCTGAACGACGGTCGTAAAAAAATAAAAATATATAGAATTCATAAATACATATGAAAGTTGTAAAAAATGATACAAACATATTGAAAATATAATAAAAAGCTTTATTAATATTGAAATAGCTGCCTCGTTAAAACCTTTACCAAGTAAAAACTCAACATAAGAAAACCTTAACAAAGGAAAAAGAGTACAACCTATAGCTCTATATACATCTTTATTCTAAGTGTCATTGTCGAGGTACAGATTTTCGAACACGTCCGATAACTCCGTATTTTCCACAGTGTTGTGTTCGTGAATCAGCTTGTTCTGAGTCCTTTACGGTTAGAAGTATCACCACCATCTCACTCGTGAGACTTGTTCTTCTCTCCTCCAATATTCTTCCAGAAAGACTGAAAGTAGTATCAGAGGAAACCGTCGAGACATGAACAGTTAACGCATCACGTGCAAGTATGGATAGCACGTGATATGTGTGAGAGCCGTGGGCGATTTAATTTGTAATGCTTAACCTTTCCATTGGTCCTAGCATCACAAATCAAATTTCTCGCTCTCGGTGAATATGTACTTCCCAGGAATGCAGTACACACACCGTACAAAAATAAGCATCAACTTCATACACAAGATATTACATTACCGAGTTCTACATAATTTACAACATATTCAACAACCATTAACTTTCATACAGAAGGTTAAGTTTGTAGCGGAAAAACATAAGCCATAAGATGGCAGTAACAAAAGCCAACCAGCTGCCCTTTACCCACAAGGCAACCGACCGAAAACGCCCAGCTAGTCGTCGAAGTCGGAGGTGAAGTCGGCCTCACCCTCGTTAACCCCTTGGGGGTCAACCTCCTCTGCAGCAAATAGACAAAGCAGCTGAGCACACTAATTGTACTCGCAAGACTTATGAATAACTAACCTATATATAGCTACATGCATGCTTGATTTAGTGGAGATGGCTTTAGAGTTCATTTTCAGCGTAAAGCGGTATTTTATTTGCAATAGTTAAATATATTGAAGGCAATTTATCTAAACAGTTTTAATTCATCAAAATATCAGTGAGACAACAAATAATAATATAAGTAACATCCTAGAGGTGACTAACCCTAGCCACCACATCAATAGCACGAATTACCCATTCGTACCACTCATTTCAAGTTTTATCAGAATGTTATAGTCTAACTCTCGAAAGACCTCCCCAAGCGTGTCCATAACCAAGAACTTGGCTATTCGGATAGATTTAACCATGCAAGGGTGTACAACTTTACCCACATGTCAGACCGTCTTTTGCCACAAGATTAAGCATAGACGTTTTCTAATATTGTGTATTAACTACGAGTCGCTCGTATGGATAGGAACCCATACGTTGCATCAGAGTTATTGTAAAGCCGAAGTCAACTACCCATATAGGGTAAAGCAGCCGGACAACTACAATACCCCTCGGTGTGGAAAACCTAGAAAGGATTCCACTCCCGTGCACCCAACACATAAGCACAAACCCCCCTGTTTTACACAACACACACACCCTCCTCCTGCGACTCGGAGCCAACACACGCCAAAGTACTAAGTCAAGAGGGGACCCATATGACCCTTATGTGGATGTACACAATAATGCTTGGTTTAGTGGGACGAGATGTTCGGTCCTTGTTGACTTAGGCATACAACCACACACCCGAAAATCACACCATCATCCATATGCCCGAGTCTAAATCTTTTTTGCTTTCAGTTTTTAGTTTTCCAAATAGAGTACATACCTGAGTACCCTGACTCAATTATTTAAAGTGATGTTGTATGACCATCGCCGAGGCGATGATCCCCAGACTATCGTTCTAAGCATGGCTAAGCGACAACCATTCATATACTAACAAAAAGTGAATAGAGCCCATCCAACGAGCTCTAAATCACAGCGAATATAAACCTAGGTTCAGTGGTAAGGGATGGATATTTACCTACAGTTCAGGTAACTATTTAGGTAAGCTATCGTGAACTGCAAAATAACTTGTCGACATAGCATGCATACATACAATTGAAATTAAAGTATTAGCATGCACAAATAATGGGATCATCAAATGAAGGGTTGCTTGCCTTGTTGAAGATAGTCTTCTTGCTGCTGAGGATCACTCTCGTCAATACCTGAATCGTCGTAATCTATCGATTGAGTAAAAGGCGAATAAGAACGAATAACACCAAAATATCAAAATTCAACTACACACAACAGGTAGGGTTTGATTTCTAAGGATTTTTAAGTGAAAGTTTCAGTGCAAAAGGAATTTATTAAGATTTTCTAGGATTTTAACAGGTTAAAGACATAAATACACAAATAAATTAATTACCAACATATTCTAATGTTGCAATAAGAATCAAACTTATGTTGTGCTAAAGTTCAGCAAAAATAATAATTAGCAAAATTAATTTCACTTGATTTAGAGTTAGGATGAAATACTTATGAATTTTTGAAGTTTAACCCATTTTCTAATCCAACATCAATTCTTTTTAACTAACCAATATTTTCTGGAACAAAAGTAAATTTGAAATTTATTCCTATGAAAATTACATTAAAAATGAAAACTAGCAAAATTGGTTTCACTATATTTGGAGTAAAATTGAATTAGTTATGAATTTTCTAAGTTATTTGAATTTCCAATGTAAGAATAATTTGATTCAGAATTTCTAAAAGGTTTTAAAACTTTTCCGACTCGCGCTCAGCTGACCCACGACCACTGACCGATGGGACCCAGGTGAGGGCTTGACTGGGTCAAGCTTTGAACCAGCCTTGGTTGAAGGCGACGTCGATGGCGTATTCCGTGAATACGTCTTCGATGTTCCAAAACGAGAACTTCATTTAAACACATGAGAAATACACGTTCCTTACAGAAAATACAGACTTTCAAAGTTACACCTCCACTTAACCGGCCAAGTGGCACCACATGTCAAAGACTAGAGGATTCAAACGATTTTAACTTAACACGCTAAACACATTTAACCAGAGGGCCCACATGTCATACATACACTACTAAGAAAGGATTAACATCTAATCCAGATTTAACCCTAAACCTGCCGGCGGCTTAACGACGTTCCTGCGCGTGAGCGCGGCGGCGAGGAAAGGGATTTGTTGAAACAGAGGCGCTCCGGTCTCGGGACCAACGCGCACAGGTGCGCACAGACCACACGAAGGTGTTGGCACTGACGCGGAGACCGGAGGTTGACGACGGTGAGCTGGCGACGACCGGAGGCGGAGACGAAGGAGTTGGTCCCGTGGAGAAGACGTGTTAAGCTTCTAGAAGGCTCGGGAAAGTGTGCCCCGGGATTGCTTCTGCACCAGGAGCAAAATGCCCAAGTTGATGCCGGCGGAGGAGGTCGGGAGCGGCCGGAATCAACGCGGCGGCGCTTGGTCGAAGCCGGAGAAGAAGAGGTCGCACGGCCTCGGTGAAGCACCAAACACAAATTAGTTTGACTAGAACACTCAGTGAGATGATGCGATTAAGAAGGGCAAAGTGTCGAGGAAAAAGACTCACTAGAACGCTGTTAGGGTTCCAGGGTCGAGGCTGTCGGAGTCGAGAACGAAGAAGTGACTCCCGACGATTCCGTGGATGAAAAGGGTTCGGACTGGGCAAAACGGAGGCGGCGTCCAGAGAGGAACCCGGTGGTGAGGTCGCGGGCTCAAGAGCGGCACTGAGGGGAGCTCTAGCTCTCCGGCTTCTCTCTCGACCGAAACAAAGAAAGGAGCAGGGTGGGCGAGAGAGAGGAAGAGGATAAGCTCAGAAGGTCAATGTATCCAGGCGATGCTTCTAGAGCGGTCAAAGAAGCGTGAGGGGGCCAGAAATGAACAACGAGTAGCACCGTCGTGGCGCGCAGCGGCGACACCAGCGGCGCGCGCGTGAACAGCGTGAGGATAACGACGGACTAACAAGCGGGGCCCACTCGTCAGCGTCGGTGATGAAAGGGTGTGAGAAGTGGCTCGAGTCCGAGTCTGACTCGAGCTCAGTCAATTGAAGCGGTCCAACCAAGTTAAATAGGTTACTAGGTTGGTCTGAACAGAACAAGTGACGTGAGCCGTTCGATGCACATCGGAGGGTCTAGATGCACTCGAAACCCGTACAGTCTGAACGGCACCAGAGGCGCGAGCCATTCGATTCGCATCGAACGGTCGCACAAAAATTGGCGTGCCAAAACGGCTACGCGAGCGGGTTGGGCTGAACCGAACGCGAGTTTGGGTGCGGTCGGGGTCGAACCGGACTTGGGCAGTCTGAGCCAGGTCAAAACTAGGGTTTCATGTTGACCGAAAAGGAACTGGATTGACCAGGCCACTAAAAATAGAAATAAATTTCCAAAATTTCTAATTTTTTTGTAGGTGTTCTCAGATTCATGTAAGACATAGGAAAATTTATTTCAGCTACTTTACAAGTTCCATTTAACTAAAATAAATTCTTTTCCAAATTAGCCTTAGTAACTCGGTTAGAATTTTGATGAGGTCAAATTGACTTCCAAAATTTTGGGGAAAATTATATTAATCTGTTGTAAATAATCTAGTAATTTATAAAATTATTTTTAGCAATTTGTATACACATATTTTCTGGAAACAAAAAGGAACTTGATTTCAAGTCAAAAGTTTGGAATTTAAAGCTAGCTTAAATGTTTTTAACAAAAGTTTTTGAATTTATCACATTTTTATACATTTGAAACACAAACCAAAGTTTGGGATGTTACAATATGTTAACTTATGTGTATGACACCATTGCAAAATTTCGAAGTCGTTTGAGTTGAAATCCACTATATCACCATCTAGATATGTGGATAGTTCTCCACTCCTTGGGGTTGTTCTTGGTTGAGCAGACGATGTTGTAGAAGAAGAAGACCTGGATCTGGAGGAAGAGGCACCGAAGATATTGCCGCACATATTTGTCTTACTACTTGAGGTGGAGGCTACTAGAGGTCGTTGCATGTGGACTCTCTAGAACTTATTTTCATACCTTTAGTAAACTTCTTGTAATTGAGAACGAGCTTTTGCGAAATAGTTAGAATAGTCTAGCCCTGTAGCATCACTAAGAAGATCAAGAACATTAGCTAATGCATCAATTTTACCTTTATGATCTAAAATAAATGTAAATGCATATAGGAAAAGGATTTCTCTCCAAGATTTAAGGTATTTAGTTTTCATAGCAACAATGGTCTCGCATAAAACCGAGTCATTTTCATTCATTATCAATTGAGTAGCAATCTATAAAATACCGTGCACAATAATAGGAGATGTTGGATAGTAGACAACGGACAAAGCAAGAGTGGCATTATAAAAAAAATTCTAAAAACTGTAGTATCTTCTCAGCAATGAACTAATGTTGCATGAAAGGGACTAGCTTATGGTGAAATGAAAGCAAGTTCATGGACTGAGTACCACTCCGCAGTAGGGGGGATGTGTGAATTTGCGCTCAGTCAATAGTATACTACCGTTAGTGCTCTAATAGTGCGTTCGAATAAAAACCGAAAAAATACTCTCGTGTGGTAAAAAACTCTTAAGCACTAGGTAAGTAGAGTTCTATCTTAGAAGCATTTCGAAACCAAACTTTTTTGGACGTACATCCATTGCCCTGCAGAAGTTCTTATATACTGCTATTTTTACCTTAGAATTATTCAAAAAAGATATCATATGGCGAAAAGATTTAAGATACACATCCAATCTCTTCAAACCGGATTTGATTATAAGGTTAATAATATGACAAGCACATCGCTGATGTAGGCAGCACTAAAGACAGATCATAAAATGAGTTATCTTTTTATTTGTCTTTATAGATCACACAATCTTTTAATGTTTTTCTTAGTTCTGATGATACAACGGCTACAGAATTATAAGCAATAAATTTATTTTTGTTTATTCTTTTGAGTCACATCAGCCTAAATACTAGGTGGCAGATGTAATCCTATTGTTCATGATGTGATATAAACCAAGCCCTCTTGCCGTGCGGTGCTTGGACTTGACCGGCATGCCCATCTGGGCATCACTAATATAAACCAAGCCCTTTTCTTTTCTTCTCTTCCAAAACACTTCACGAGTCGAGACTCGTGAACCACCACGCTCACACACACGGACACACCAAACGGACACCTATGCCCGCTCCTCCTCGCCCGCTGTGACCATGGACGCGCCCACCGCCACCGCCACCGCCACCGCCAAGCGCAAGCGCCCCGACACCGACACCGATATCGACGCCGCCGTCGACGAGGTCTCCGACGCCGAGGTCGAGGAGTTCTACGCCATCCTCCGCCGAATGCGCGACGCCTCCCGTCGCCTCTGCTCAGGCGCCGGCGCCGGCGCCCGCCCTCCCCCACGCGCGCCGACGTGGCGGCCAAGCTTCTCCTGGGAGGACTTCGCATCCGCGCCACCCGCGCCGGCCCCGGCGCCGCCTCCCGACGAGCGCGTCGCCGAGAACGCCACGCCGCCGCGGCCGGGCCTCGACCTGAACGCCGAGCCTGAGCCCGACGCCCCAGGCGTGCCGGCGCCGGCGACCCCGCGCTCAGCCGCGCGCGCCTTCGCGTAGCGTACGGCACTGCACGACGGCTACACCCACCAGGCAACGTCGCGCGCGCGCGGCGTACGTCCTCACTTACTTGCGTGTGCGGCTGGGTGGTGATCTCACCGGCCGGTGCTTAGCCCCTCACTCCACTACTTATCATGATCTGGTAATTAATTAACTACTAGTACTGCTCCACCAGAGCTCATTCTCCACCACCAGTTAATCCTCCGTATGTTTAATTATTACTCTACTCTACTCTACGATCTACTCTACTAGCAGATGCAGATGCCTCGCCCTTTCTTCCTAGTTCGTGTGGACAGGTAAGACTCGTTTGTTACTAGTTCAGTAGTTTGTAGGAAGAGTCCATTGATTAATCAATGTACTGGACAGAAAATGGAGTGTTTAATTACTACTTAGTATTGTTCGTCATGCATGTTCAATGTATCATTACTTCATTGTTTTGTGACTGCTTAACCTTGACGGGGTTTTACAACTCTAGTTACAGCCCTGCTAGGATTTGTTTGTTTATTCATTCGTCTACTGTGTATCATGCATCGTTTCTTTGCTGTTGAATAATACCCCTACGAAGCATTATATTTCAAGGATGAGAAGAAAAGGGGTTACATTTGTTACTCTTCTTTTTTTTTTTACTTTTCAGCATGGAGTAAAACCGCAGATATGGTCTTTATAGGTTACAGATTTGAAGAGTATAATGTTAAGATGGTTAAAAGTTCCCTGAAAGAAAATTTGTGGTTTCCTAAAAAAAAGTAAGATAATTTGTGGATCAGTCAGTCTGAACAGAACACTAATCCGGGGAAGAAAAGATTCAACTTCCTGCAATTTTCTGTCATGCATGCTCAGCCTTTTATTTGTCGATCAGTACATAAACTGCGTAGTTTGAATATGTATAGTTATTTTTATTTAATCTCCTGACTTTGAAGTCACATTTTCGGATGCGTCACAACCACCCACCCCGGCCTTTTTCCCCCTTTGTTGCTCAGAACAATTTGCTTTGTTCGTCCAGCAGTTGAAAAGAAAGAAAAAGGAGAACGCAGAGTGCTGCAGTTTTCATTCCCAACCGTCGAGCAGCCAGCATCTTGCTATTCTGGCTATGTAAGAACGTATCCCACCTTTTTTTATTGTAAAAAAAATTATCTCCTCATCGGAAAAAAAAATCCTCCGGTAACATAAGCAATTAGTGTCCGGACCTAAGATGGAAGCTCTCACCGTACACTCTTCGTCAGATCCAACTTGAAATGTTCGATCTCAATTATCCGATTGGGCGTAACAAAAATTAGTGAGACGCAACAATTATTCAATAAACTTGCAACAAAATCCCTATCCGACGCAACAAGCACAAGCACAAATTCTTTGGAGCAACAAATAGACATCCATATTGCAACAAAAGTTTACTTTTGTGCAACAAAATCGAAAACACGATGGCAACAAACACCTTTTGCAGCAACATTTGAGAAGAGACGTTACGACAAAAATTTACTCTTGTGCAAAAAATTAACAACGCAATTGCAACAAATACATCTTGCAGCAACATTTGAGAAACCATATTACAACAAAATACAACAGTTCATATAACAATCGATAATCAATTCTACAACAATTCCAGAAAGTGTCTACAACAAAAGTATATCAGAGTGCAGAGGCTATGCCTATAGATTTGATGACTAAGATTGCGAGAGGGGGTGAAGACAGCTAGGTCTCATGACAACAGCCTCTGCCACCAACGGTGGTCTAGGGCTCTAGGCCTCGCCGAAGCAAAGCACAACGTGGGAGAGGAGCTTAAGCAGTGGCGGGAAGGCTCGTGTGATGTCCTGGCCGCTCTACCTCCTCTCTCCTAATTCAAAACTCTTCAAGTCCTCATGCGTGTCTAAAATGAGTGGATGCTTGGGTAGATTCAAGGTTGGAGAATTGAAAAATCATACATGCAATACTTGATTTTGATATTTGATTGGTGTGTTTGGGGAAGGAATGGGGTGGAAGTGAAGAGCCTGGGGATTGGTGTGTTCGGGTAGAAGAGCCTGCATTTTTTTTTCCGAGATGGATGTTTGGGAAGATTGAAGGATGAGGAATCCAAAAGCTATACATACAAGAATCGATTTTGTCGTTTGATGTATTTGGGAAAATTTGTTGGAGTTGAGAGCTTTGGTGGGAGGGAGAAAGAGCAGCAGAGGGAGACAGACGAGATAGAACATGTAGTTCTTCTTCATCTTTTTTTAACCGAATATGCGACTAGAGGGGGGGTGAATAGGAGCTCGATCCCATTTTTCGTTTAAAATGGATTCAACACAAATTTCACTTCAATAGCTATGAGAGCTATGAAGATCAATAATTAAGTACAGTGGAAGACTTGTATTGAATCTACTCCTAACCCCCAAGCTCAACAAACAAAAACCGAGAAAGTGCTGAAGAAATCAGGGCAATAGGTACTACCACAGTGTAACCAGTGGTACTACCTATTATAGGTACTACCGCAGCAGTAATCGAGAGGTACTACCAAGACCGAGGTACTACCGCAGGCAAATGAGAGGTACTACCTATAATCGGTACTACCGCAGTGTATTCAGAGGTACTACCACACTGAGGTACTACCGCAGGCAAATGAAAGGTACTACCGACATCCCGGAGTTCGTCCCGACAAATTGAAAAACCAAAACTAAAATTGACATACCTTTGATCCTTTGGCAATGAGACTTTGCAGATATGTTAGCAATATCCCTTGGACTCTACAAGCCAAATTTCAAGCCATCTCAAAAGGGAAACGAGATTTCCACCTAAACCCTAGAACTAAACAAATGAACAGAGCAAGCAAAAATCCAAATCGAGATTAAATGAGGTTGGCTCTTGGGAATCCTTGATCAAATGATCTTGAAGTACTCACCCATCATGGAGCAACCCATTTTGGCCAATCCCAGCAAGCAAGAACTCAAAATCAAAGAATCAAAAATCCAACATTGAGACAAACGAAGAACAGAGACAGAATGAAAGGGAAATGAGTTCAGATCTTCATTTCAAAACAAAAGAGTAGTCCCGATACCACGATTACATATAGAGGAATGATTACAAGACTCTCCACTTAATCCTCAACCTCAACCTCTCTCAATCCTTCAACCATACATGCTTGAGAAAGGATGAACACTATCTAGAACTCTCACATAGGGGACATGGAAGAAGACACCCAGGAACACACTCGCGCTTTCTACCCTCTCACCAACTAAAGACACAAAGGTAAAACCACCTCCAAAGCCTCTTTTGACTCACAAAACCCTAACTCTCTCACAAGTGCTCACATGGGCATGCAGCCCCTCAATCCTTTATATAGCCTTGGCTAACGGGTCTCCGCCCCGTTACGCCTGCTAAGTCCAACAGAACCCGCTCCCGCTTGTGCAGCCTTGCGAAATTCCCGTTTCGCCCCTCCTGCACCTTCTGGGAGGCTTCCGCGCTCCTTGCCTCGCACGCCTCGCAACCACCTCGAGTTCACGCTGCCTTCGACACATCCCGACCGCTCGACCTCGCCACCGCGCTTAGTCCGTCCACCGTGTCTCGCCACGACTCGCCGATGTCCCACACCACACGCATAAGAAACACATCAAATAGCACCGCCGATACATGAAAGCGTAAATAACATCACTTACCATGCCGAAGACCAAACCTGTCGAAATTATCAGAATATGCATCCTAATTCCATACGACCAAGTTTGACCAAGTCCGATCGAGCCCGACTGCGCCACGCAACGACTCGACTCCGAACCACTTAAACCAAACTCGACTTACCTAAACCAATATCAATTACTCATCATACACATGTGGTTACCTCCACATGGTTCATCAGATCAGAATGTGCAGATAGAAGTGAAGCACTACATTTGGACGTTAGACACCTATCAATTCCCAGTAACATAACATGACGCAACTTTATATTCTCCGGTCAGCTCTTTGCAAGAACTAAAGCGAAAGAAAGCCCTTTTGTTGAGGGCGTTGGAGGCAACTTAGGACCAACATACTTTGTAGATAGGAAACGCGTAGGCGTTGATCCTTCCTTTTGCCAGTCTTTTGCGCATGCTGCACACTGTAAGTAATTAATTAGTGGTAGTTCAGTCCATCTCCATTATGGAAGATCGTACGTACCATAGCTCAGGACTCAAGCCAAAGGTTGCACGGTGCCAAACTCGTCCTAGTCAAGTCAACTGATTATATCTCGGTAGGAAAAAAGGGCCTAACTATATACCAAATTGTTCTAGACCCAGTATGTGTTGAATACATGAGTATTTTTTGAATTACTTTAATCTAGAAATATACTAGATAAATTATAAAAATTACTCTAGCCATTTTCACAAAGTAGATAAACAAGAACACTATACGCATACGAATTTCTAGAAAGACAGAAACTAACATACCTATCTCAGTGTTCAAGGCAACAACAGATAATAAAACTAACCAAACAACAAGTGCGAGATAGCCATACCTAGATCCAGTAGAAGGAGCAACAGCAGGGGTCTTGGTGAGGTCGTCGTTCGTCATGGCATAGTGGACGTCGTGATAGTAGTCGTGTAGTTGATATAGACGTAGCAGAGAATCGGATGAAGAGGAAGCAGTGAGCAGTCGCGCGAACGCTCTCCAAAAACCTTATTCGTCCTCGCTCTTGTAAGCCTTCAAGGACTGGGGTTTCAGAGGCCTGCTCTCCCGGTGCGACCGTACATACGTCTCGCCGGGATGGAGATCGCCAGAGACAGCAACAAAAACAGTATGATTATGTCTTCGTCTTTCGCAAAGTGGAGAGGAAAAGAAAAAGGAAGCCAGTACTCTATTCTTCAGAAAATAAATAGCCAAAAAACAAAGAGGCCAGAGGCTTTTAATTCACCAAGAAATATTCACCATTGATTCGCCATTAACCAGTGTAACCATAGCCATTACTCACTAGTAACTGAATCGTTACTGCCAGCCGTTTGTTAATGCCATTTACTACGAGTCGGTGCGTTTCGATTTTTGAATAGATAAAGAAAACGCATCCACATCCGACATGCTTGTGCGCACCCGCACGGCTTGGCTCGGCGAGGCGTGGCGTGGTGAGGCGAGCGAAGCGAAGCCCGCGTGTATTGGCTCTCTCCAATTCCACAAGGGGGCTACCACGTTCCACCTTTTAAGATGGTGTAACTCCTCTTTAATCCTCCATATGGGATTAAACAGTTTTAGAACATGCACAAGGGTCTTTGAGATTTTTCAGGAATTAATTTGAATTAAAATTGGGCCTAGCCCGTATTAATTCCAACAATCCTCCACCAGATCCCAAGGGCACATGTCAAATGCCTTGATCCACAGTATTATTTTGATATACCAGTATTTCGATGGAGATCGGTTAAGGTTGAACATACACCTAGAACAGAAGCTACACTTATCCACAATTGCAAAATGGACTAAACCTTGAATTAGCAGTTTTGTGTGAATTAGTTTCACTTAAGTCCTTAACTGATACTAGGCTGCCAGACATCCCCACGGGTTGGAGCATATAAGTCATACTCTTGGCCTATTTATGAGCTTCCTAGAGATTATCCTATCTTATAGACTGCGACTAGCAGCCGGACTCATATAGGTGTGTTATTTCAAGACTGCTCTGTAGGACAACATCTTTGCTTAAGCAAGCCACATAATACATTAAAATAAAAATTAACCTGCAATACAGATTTAGGAGAGAATTGCATCTCCAATGGAGTGGGTCTATAAAGGTACTCTCCTTCTAGTTAACCAATAGCTTATTTCGTCAATCTTACTTAACGGTTTCTCCGATTACATAGGATGGGTTACCACTATAGTATAACTCAAATGGGTCTCAAATCCATCTCCCTCGATGCATTGTCTATCATATTCCGTGATAAACTCTTTGTGAAGGGATTTGTCAGATTCTTAGTTGTTTGGATATAATCCAAAGCTATTACTCCGGAGTTTCTCATTTTTCTGATAGACTTCAGTCTTCTCTTCACATGTCTTGATGCCTTCATATTATCCTTAGAACTGTTCACTTTGACGATCACGATCTGATTACCACAGTTCATCAGAATAGCCGGTACCTGTTTTTCAACCACCGATAAATCCATCAAGAGCTCACGAAGCCATTTGGCTTCAACACTGGCAGTATCTAATGCTGTGAGTTCTGCTTCCATTGTTGATCTCATTAAGATGGTCTGCTTACAAGACTTCCATGAAACAGCGTCACCTCTAAGTATGAAGATATATCCACTTGTGGCCTTAATCTCATCAGCATCAGATATCCAGTTTGAATCGATATATTCCTCCAGTACCCTGGGGTACCCGGTATAGTGAATGCCATAGCTCATAGTACCCTTTAGATAACGCATTACTCTCTCAAGAGCATGCCAATGATCATCTCCCGGATTGGAAACAAAACGGTTTAGTTTGCTCACAGCAAACGAGATGTCAGACCTGGTAGCGTTAGCTAAATACATGAGTGAACCAATTATCTGATAATATCTCAATTGGTATATGGCTATTCTCCGATTCTTTCTAAGCAACACGCTACGATCATAAGGTGTTGGAGAGGATTTGCAGTCGCTATAATCAAAATGACTCAAAACCTTTTCCACGTAATGGGATTGCAACAATGTAATCCCACCATCATCACCTCTCAACAGCTTCATGTTTAAGATAACATCAGCTACTCCTAGATCTTTCATCTCAAAATTCTGAGATAAGAAATCCTTGACCTCCTTAATCACATTAAGGTTGGTCCCAAAGATCAGTATGTCATCAACATACAAACATAGAATAACTCCCTCGCCCCCCACCATGGCGATAATACACATATCTATCAGCTTCATTCACAATAAAACCTGCATATGTTAAAGTTCTGTCGAACTTTTCATGCCACTATTTAGGTGTTTGTTTAAGACCATACAAATATTTCAACAATTTGAACACATTTCCTTCTTGACCTTCTACTACAAATCTATCTGGTTGTTCCATGTAAATTTCATCGTCCAACTCTCTATTTAGAAAAGCCGTCATAACGTCCATCTGATGAATGAGAAGACCGTGTGAGGCATCCAGATATAGTAGTACTCGAATAGTAGTCAATCTAGCCACAAGTGAATAAGTATCAAAGAAATCTTCATCTTCTTTTTGGGTATAACCCTTGGCCATAAGTTGTGCCTTGTATTTCTCGATAGTACCATCAGACCTAAGTTTTTTTGAACACCCACTTACATCCTACAGGTTTACAACCATAAGTACGCTCAGTGATATCTTAAGTTCCATTAGAGATAATGGAATCCATTTCACTACGGACTGCTTTCTTCCATTATTCCGCATCTGGAGAAGCATATGCTTTAGAAATGGTACTTGGAGTATCATCCACAAGGTACACAATGAAATCAGGACCAAAACATTTTGCAGTCCTTTGTCTTTTACTCTTCCTTAGAGTTTCATTATCTTCCTCCTCAGGAATTTGCTCAGGGGTTTGCTCAAAATATTCCATTGGAATGGTAGATTCAAGAGTTGTATCAGGCTCCTGACTCGATGAACTAGGTATATCTTTCATCGAAAAAATATCATCAAAGAATGTAGCATCTCTGGACTCCATAATTGTACCGACATGCACGTCAGGTACTTCAGATTTCACCATTAGAAATCTATATCCAACGCTATGGTGAGCATAGCCTAGAAAGACGCAATCCATGGTTTTTGTCCAAGCTTACGCTTTTTGAAAATTGACACATTGACTTTCGCCAAACAACCCCAAGTGCGCAAGTATGAAAGTGATTGTCTTTTCTTCTCCCATTGTTCATATGGGGTTATCTATTTATTATTTGTGGGCATCATGTTTAGGACATGGCATGAAGTCAATATAACCTCCCCCCGCCATGCTTTGGAAAGACCCACTGTGTCTAACATGGCGTTAACCAAATCAGTTAGAGTGTGGTTCTTTCTTTCAGCAATCCCGTTTGACTAGGGTGAATAGGGAGGTGTCCTCTTATGGATTATACCATGTTCCTCACAGAATAAATTGAATTCATTAGAAAAGTACTCGCCGTCACGATCAGACCTGACCCTTTTGATTTTCCTTTCATGTTGGTTCTTAGCTTCTGCCTTATAGATTTTAGAGTAGTAAAGAGCTTCATCTTTAGTTTTCAAAAGATACACATTGCAGAACCTAGTGAAGTCATCAATCAAAGTCATGAAATATCTCTTACCACCTTTTGTCAACACATCATTCATCTCACACAGATCTAAATGTATGAGTTCTAATGGTGCCAAGTTTCTTACCTCCGCGGTCTTATGAGGCTTACGAGGCTGCTTTGATTGCACACAAATTTGACACTTTGAACCTTTGGCAAGGATGAATTTCGGGATTAACTCTAAACTGGCTAACCTCGTCATGCAACCAAAATTTATGTGACAGTCGTGAATGCTAAATAGTAGTCTCATTACCACTGCAAACATGGTTCACAACATTATTACAAAAATCTGAAAGAGATAGGCGAACAAGCCTCTGCACACATAACCTTTATCAACAAATTGTCCATACTTGGACACTACAACTTTATTGGATTCAAATACCAGTCTAAAGCCATCTCTGCACAGAAGAGATTCGCTGACGAGATTCTTATTGATAGATGACACATGATGCACGTTCTTCAGTTGCACGATCTTCCTCGAAGTAAACTTCAGATCAACCGCACCAACACCATGAACAGTAGCATGTGAACCGTTCCCCATTAGAATGGCTGAATCCCGTGTGACCTGGTAAGAAGAGAACAACAAAATATCATCACACACATGTATATTAACACCAGTGTCTATCCACCAATCGATAGATTGACATACGAAAAGAACAGTAGGTAAATTACCATACCCTAATGTTCCCGTCTCAGTAGTACCAACAACAACAATTGCAGACTTGGAATTCTGCCCTTGCTGATTCTTCCCACCCTTGCGTTGGCTGCAATCGTTTGCCCAATGACCAGGTTCGCCACACACAAAGCAAAGGCCATCATTTGTCTTCTTCTTCTTCTTGAAGCTAGTTGTTTGTGCTGTCTTGTTTTTGCCTTTGAACTTTTGAGCTTGGTCATTATTCTTTTGCACCACATTGGCACTAGAATGTCCCTCATTACCTCTAGTATGTGTATCTTTTGCCCTCACCTTCTGTTCAACATCAAGAGACCAGTGAGATTTTCAACAGAAAACTCTTGTCTCTTGTGTTTCAAAGAAGTAGCAAAATTTCTCTAAGAAGGAGGAAGTTTAGCAATAATGCCTCCCGCGATAAACTTGTCTGGTAACACACATCTGAAGTGCTCAAGTTCTGTGGCCATGGATTGTATCTCATGAGCCTGCTCAACTACAGAACGACCATCAACCATTCTATAGTCATAGTATTACTCCATGAGGTACAATTCATTGCCTGCATCCGAAACTCCAAACTTGGCCTCGAGTGCATCCTACATCTCTTTCTCAATTTTAATTACCATGTATGCATCAACTAACTTCTCACCAAAAACGCTAACCACAACACCTTTAAAAAGGTTATCAGCAGCCTCGAACGCTTGCTCCTGTTCAGGAGTAAGTGTTCCTTCAGGCTTGTTCTTTGCCACATGAAAAACGTTCATGGCAGTTAGACAAAGCACCATCTTGGTGCGCCACCTCTTGTAATTCGCACCATATAACTCAGAGGGTTTGAGCGCTGCAGCAAAGCCAGTTGACGAAAAATATCTATAATAAGGTTTTTGATTGTTGAATATATGAGCATTTTTTGAATTACTTTAATCCAAAAATATACTAGATAAATCATGGAAATTACTCTAGCCATTTTCATAAAGTAGATAAGCAAGAACACTGTAGGCATACAAATTTGTAAAAAGACAGAAAATGACATACCTATCTTAGTGTTCAAGGCAACAACAAATAATAAAGCTAACCAAACAACAAGTGCGAGATAGCCATACACAGATCCAGTAGAAGGAGCAGCATGGGTCTTGGTGAGGTCGTCGTTTGTCTTAGCGTAGTGGACATCGTGGTAGTAGTCGTGTAGTTGATGTAGACGTAGCAGAGAATCGGATGAAGAGGAAGCAGCGAGCAGTCGCACAAACGCTCCCCAAAAACCTTATTCGTCTTCGCTCGTGTAAGCCTTCAAGGACGGGGGTTCCGGAGGCCTGCTCTCCCGGTGCGGCCGTACACATGCCTCGTCTTTCGCAAAGTGGAGAGGAAAAGAAAAAGGAAGCCAGTACTCTTCATAAAATAAATAGCCAAAAAGAAACGGTCACCATTGATTCGCCATCAACCTGTGTTAACCGCAGCCATTTACTACGATTCGGTGCGTTTCGATTTTCGAATAAATAAAGAAAAACGCGCGCACGTACACACCACGAGGCGTGGCATGGCGTGGCGAGCGAGCGAGCGCGTGTATTGGTTCTCTCCAATTCCACAAGGGGGCTACCACGTTTCACCTTTTAAAATAGTGTATCTTCTCTTTAATCTTTCATATGGGATTAAACAGTTTTAGTATATGCATATAGGCCTTTGAGATTTTTCAAAAATTAATTAGAATTAGAATTAGACCTAGCCCGTATTAATTCCAACAGGACGGAGTTTCATGCAAAGGGAGAGTCGAATTCGTACGAGGACGACTTGTTCCATATATAATGCTTCAACTGATCTAATACTGTAGTGGTAGTAATGTACTAAGTTGTGCTTTCTCTTGCTAATTAATCTTGGCCGTGCACTTGGACTTGAAAAGTTCCAAGTTCCATTTCAGTAAGATAGCAATATGAGGCGTTAAAAATGTCCTCCTTCAACTTCGGAAAATGGGGATTTTATTTTTTGTGTTGACCGCGGTGGTCAACGGCAGAGTCCGTCATCTTTTATATAGACGACTTGAATACTGAATAGTATTACTTCCTTGTCTCGGAGCACAGGCCAAAAGTCTTTGCCCTGCACATGGCCTCGGTGTGGACACCAACCGGGTACTAGTATCGAGAGATGGCCTACGACAGCAAAAGACGTCGCGGCGCGTCGTCACGCTTGACGTGACACCAACCCATATGTGGCGCGAGCGTGATCGGCGAGGCGATTCCAATTGCGGCCGTTGTATTCTGCATCGCAGCACGAGTATCCGTACACTGTACTGCATCTCTCGGCACAGCTAAGTGAGCTAGGCTAGCTAGCCCTGGTGCATGCTCTTTCGTGCTTCAACATCACGTGTATTGATCAACTCGACGATTTTAGAGTATTTTAGGATTTAGGTATGAGAAGAGGACACATGTGAAATAGGGAAATTTCCACCTCTCTCGATCCCCTTCTATACATGCCGAGGAGTATCCTTTACATTTTGCAATCAAGACCATGTAGGATTGCCTAATTACAACATCACACTGCGACACCCCTCAAGATGAGGCGAATACATCGTGTCTTGCTACAAAATACAAAAGAAAGACTTCTCCGACAGTCCTTTTGTGAAAACATCCGCTATCTGACTAGCCAAAGTTACATACGGCAGGCAAATTATCCCTCTATCAAGCTTCTCATTGATCAAATGGCGATCAATTTCGATACACTTGGCTTGATCATGCTGAAGTGGGTTATTGGCTATATCAATAGCTGTTTTTCGGTGTGACAAAACTCATCCAACAATTTCTTGACACCATCGAAGGGCAAGATACAGAGTTAGAGCTGGGTTGTGGATACAATTGTGTCTAGATAATGTGCGGCTGGTTGGGTACAAGACACCAGGGATTGTACATGTTAAGTATATAATTATGTCTAGAAAATAGGCACAACAGGTTGATGCCAAATGTGCGACATAGTGTAGTATAATGTAGCATATAGAGTTTTCTTTGCACAATTCCAAATTTGAAATTCTTGTTTTCAAAACAAAATTTACATTTGACATATTTGATTCCATATTCTATTAGCATAATTCATTTGGATACATCTCTCCTCCTACGTGAAAGAAATTATGGGAGATAGGCCAGCAAATTAACACGCTCTCAACCTTTTAAATAAACATAGTAATACTTATTTTTTTTCATTTTATTGATCTTAAAAAATCATTTTTGAAAAAACTAAACCATATTTGCATCTATATTTTTTTGCCCCACCACCACTGGTGGTGAAGAATATAGCATTTCCGGGGGGCACAGTTAGGCTTGCCGATGCTCCAAATTTTTCCTGCGTCTGCCACTACTACTCTAAACTTTGTATTCTATCGTGTGTTTTGCACGTTGCAATCATCTATTATCCACGTGCAGTCTTTCCCATTCATGTGTTTTCCTTACTAAAAAACACAATCATATATATATATATTGCCAAACCATTTAAACATGCCTTAAGAATGATGCCCGCGGAAGTGCGCGCCTTGCTAGTTATTATTGAGTTCTTGGGTCAATGAACGTGCTGATATTCCTCATCTTCCTAGTCGGAGACTCCGTGTCGTGCAACATCGTCGTCATGATTACTGATGATCATGGCAACAGGAAGTGGATTGTTTCTACGCATACGAGGAAGCAGGAACACACGTCTCAATAGCGGTGTTATTCGCGGGAAGGAGACATAGGAGATCCAGCTCGTCCCTCGACCGATCTTGGGCGTAGTAGCCGCTTCCTTCCTCGTCCAGGTGACCCGCTCTGGTGAGTAACGCGACGACGTCAAAACCCATGATAAGTAAGGAAAATCCGAGAGAGAACTTGTGGAAGCAGAACCAAAACTAGACCAGCCAGTAAGTACTAAGGAGTAAGGATGGCGTGAACCGTAGGAGTTGCCCTTCCTGCGTGTGGCTCTATGTAAACCTGTTTCCGCATCAATTAGGCCCACGTCTTGGTCTGCTTTTGGGCTCCCAGCCGTGCCCGTGCTCGGCTAGTTCCCACTGTTTTTTCTTATTGAAAAAAAAAAACGGTTCCCACTGGCCTTGACAAGCTATCTTATCTTATCTTAGCTAATAAAAGAAGAGATTTACTCCCCGCGCAGCGGAATGATCATCCTTCACGCCACCCCTCGCGCAGCGGGACGATCGTCTCTCCTCCCTCTCTCAAATCGTAATCTCAATCTCAATCTTGTCGCAATTTCCTCCCGATCTCTCCTTCCCCCGCAGCACCTTCCATCTATTCCACCACCCGCCGTCTGTTCCCTGGACCCCTCGCATCGGCCACCATCGCCGTCACCGCATGTGTCAGACCCCAAATTTGAAATTTGGAATCTTCTGTGTTCACATCACTAGTCCCTGGATCAGTAGCTAGTACACACAGTTACAACATTAGATATCAAACACATATTACAAAAACATAAAGCTATTGCATAATAATAAATAAAGCGTAAATATACCTTATGACGTTTGTCTTTCAGAATGACCGACCAGGCCGAATACCTTTCAAGAATCTACAGCGGAAGCAGAATACACCACGTGAAACCCTCACGATATACCCACATGCGATCGACTGGGGCCCGCGACCTAATTCTTGGCCTTCTTGATCTCCAGTCTTGACGAATGTTCATAAGTGCCCACATAACCTTCTTCTTTTATGCTTACTGACTAAAAGAATATATTAAGCGAGCATGAGTACACAACCGTACTCGCGAGCCAACATACAGAATGCAGTTGTTATATATGCAAGGCTAATCAAAGGGAGGTTCATGGTTCTTTTATTTGCACAAAGCTAAGTTTGAATTTGAATAGTTAGTAAACAATTCCTAAGATATAGCATTTTAACTAACACAAGTTTTGATAAACTGAGTTTTGTTGTAAAGTAATAGTGGAGGCTCCAACCTCCTATACCATTTGAGTGGCTCTATCCACCAAATGTTCACGTTCTTTCTCGAGTCACATTCCATACTTATCACTGGTTCTCAACCAGGCTATCTCAATTCTCAGGGCTCCCACCCAATACTTCCAATCACTGGGCGCCAACCCATTCTCTCATTCTACCCATAAATTATTTTATAAAAATAAAAGCTAATTCAAGTAAGTTCTCGGCACCGGTGGGCACGATTATCTAGATAGTTTTTCACATTCTGTAGAGCTCGTGCACTTTACCCATAAGAGAATCAACTTATAATGTCACTGACACACTTTCATAGGTGTGTGACTAAGATGATTGCCACAAGGCTTTTACAATGCCCCACCCCAACGCAACCCTACCCGCAAGGTATCACATCCTTAGGCCACGCCCCCGGGAGGTCTCCCACTAGCACCGTGTGATTTGGTAGCTCTCTTACCCTTAACCCACACCACACACCCACCAATGGTGAAGTTGCGAGAAAGCGAGCAAATTAGTTATCCAGGTCCTATCCATTATAGACTTGTGGTTACATTATTTTTTATATGAGAAGGTCGCTACAAGAACTCGATCCTTTATTGACTCGACGATACTTCCACATACACAGTCTGTCGTGCCCCCCAGCACCAGCCACACTTTTGTTTTAGAAAATACTGTTCTAGTCATATACCTGTCAGGCTCCAACCTCGACTGCCCAAATCCATTTTTAAGTTTGTGAATGATGTCGGGGCAATCTTTGCCCACATGTCAATGTATCTAAGCAAGGCTAAGCATGACACTTAGATACAAACTTATTAACTAGTATGTAAACCATTAGTTCTAGAGTGAACAACGATAGTGTTCAAGTTCAAGGATGGAAAGGTCATATTCAATTATCATTAAGGTATTAATTAGAGCTAGACCAACATAGTTGTATAAATCATAGCAATGCAATTTTATAAGTTAAAATAATATAATTGCATTTCAAAAGTAGATACAACATGATCAAAGTGTTGACTCGCCTTGCTCAATGTTTTGATAATCGTCTTGCTCAATGTTTTGATATTCTTGCTCTTGTTTTTGTTTTGTCTCGGACTGTTGCTCCGTCATAGCTTCATATTCTAACTACGCAGAATACGATAGAACCCAAGAACGTCTGAAAGCAACCAAATGAATTTCAATAAATCCAAAGACATTCAAACTAAATGAAAACACTTCAAAAGAAAGCAAACATATCTAACATCTTGAATGAATGAAGTAGTCTAGGTGAATCTAATCCTATTTAGTGGAGTTGATGAAGGAAGTACTGCAGAGGAAGTACATTCAAAGGAAGTTGATGAAGGAAATACTGCAGACGAAGCTGAAGTATATCCAGGGATATTTGGAATGAAGGGAGTACTTCAGACCAAAGGAGATAGATCCGAACTCTATTCGTTTGATCCAGTGGTGGGGTCTTTGGTTGACAGTTAGGCTTAGGGTTAGGCAACCGCTTGATCCGAAGTGAGGGCGAGAGGGATCGGGCTCTCGGGAAGTCCGCTGGTGCAAGGAGATAGGGCTCCAACGAGAGAGAATATTTATAGGAATATTCTGCATCGGTTATCGAGATGATAGAGATCACTAGGTTAGATAGGACTCTCTAATCCACTTTAGGATCACGAAGGGTTCTGCTACTGGGAACGGATGACGATGGATGATAGCCGGAGTCTATACGATGTTGATTGGTAGTTGGGTTGCTATCATCCCCTTGGGAACATATCATCGCTATCCATACACGGTGCCTAGCTGATCTAATGGTTTCTTTAGTTATCACCTCCTATGATAATCAGGTGAGACCTACGTGTAGGTGTGAGGATTCGCTCTGGGTAGACATAAGTCTCACCGATACATGGGACTTAGGACTTAGTTCACTTAATAGTTTTTATCGATTCATATTTATCAAGAAAGTTCCATGAGCCTTAAGTGGAACTTTCAAGCGTTGGCTAGGTATCAGCCTTACACTGGATCAGGCGTGTCTACAGGTTTGGGTTCATATTTAAGGTGATCTTTGGTTAGCTTCATTACTTACATGGCCTAGCATGCACTAGAGTAACCTATCACACTAGGTTGACCTTTGGCTCTGCCATTTGCTAACGACTACCTCTAGTTAGGTAGATAACTATCATACAAGGTCTATGGGTTGACTGGTGTTTGATCATCTGCGTAGGTATACGCCCAACCATGACCATACCAACTTAGGCTCTAACCACTTGAGTGAATCGCAATCGTTAGTTTACTTACTGCGCGATCTCTCATTTAGGGTTTGACTTAGGCCTTGTTTGGTAGAGCTCCGGATTCTCATTTTTCAGATTCTGCTCCTGATTCTTTGAGAATCCACTTCTCTGAGAATCTAGAGCTGTCTGTTAAAAGCGTTTGGCTGGTAGGTTGGCTCCCAAAACCATATGAGGGGGATTAGAGGCAAATAGACTATGTTACCCCTGGTTGTAATAATTCAATTGTATTTGTGTCTTTCTTCTATGTATTTGTACATAAATTATAGAATGATGGATTACAACTGTGTATAAGCAAATGTTATACTGTTGTCGCTGCGATAGATGAAGCTAGAGATATCGCATTCATATCGTAAAAGTGTTCAAATGATTATTAAATGATATTATGTACAAGTATTGAAATAATAAATGAGTCATAACAAAAGACCACAAAAATTCACAAGTAGTGTGTCCATTATCCTGAATGAGCAATTGCACTTGCAAGGTCATCACGGAAATTATCCATGGATGTAGCACTAGTTTGCGACGTTGACGCATCCGATGCATCATGAGAAATGACATATTTGGAATATCTTGATGGTATTGTGGGCACATAATTAGGATCCCGATCGAACCTACGAAAATGCATGTCCGGCGAAGCACGTTCACGTATGAAGTTGTGGATTCCCGTAGTTGCTGCAATAATAATCTTTTGCTTGGACATAGGAAAGCTCGGCATCTTAAGAAGAATTCTCTATTTCATCTTCCATACACCAAATGACCTCTCAATAACGTTGCGAACATCAGCAAAGATTGAAGGTAGTTAGTTAGCAACTTAGATAAGAACCTACATTTTTTTTTACTTTCATGGCAAAACTTGCTTCGTCCTCACAGAGTCACCCTGTTTTTTTTTTTCTTTATTTTTCTTCTAACAAGACTTGGCTGGAATCATTAGAACTTATTTCATATCTAAGAAAAGTCAGCAGACAAGGCAAGAAAGACAGACATATTTTAAAAATACTGGTTCCAACTAAAAACTTGATTATTGGCGCTTTTTTAGGAAAGCATCCCGCTTGTTTGAAGTGCTTGAGCTCATCAAGAGAGCTAGACAACATGAGATATTCCAGCTTGCCTAGTTTCACAAAGAAGAACTTAAGGAAGTTCGATGATTGTATCTCAGATTTGGGTTCACTTCTTCCGTAGTGCATACTGAATATCTCTAAGCAAAGAGTTACAAACCAAAGACACAGAGGCATCTCGTTATGTAGAAACTAGAGAAAGACCAAGTAGTTACTTCAAAAATTGTATTTCATACAGACGACCAAATAATTACTTCCAAGAAATTGTATTTCATACAGCTAGACGGAGTTACATGCAGAAAACCGTAAAACAAGGGAAAATTCGGACAACCTATTCCAGATGTCTTCATCGATCTCGATCGGAATGATATCTCCATCATCGAACCGGTCCTTCCTGGGAGGTGCTGGAGGGGCGTAGAGTCGTGATGGGCGTAGAGGTCTTGCCTAACATGATCATACAGCTAAATAAGAATCGCAGCAGAAGCATCATGTAGAGATTGTGCTAGAGGACTCACATTCCCATACGAGTGGTTGAACCTTTGCCTCTTTTTGTCTTTTTGTCCTCTCTTCCACAAAGACCGATCACACAAAAGAGAGTTTAAATTCTTCATCCCATAAATATGGTTGCAAATAGGTGCAGAATGGCGTGTATCCAGCTTCACTTCTCATATGCTCTAATTTATAATTACTTGTGTAGCATATTTTTTTTCCTTACTAGCTTCATCTTTGAGTGCCATAGATGCAACAAGTCACAAATGGTTCAGATTGATAGGGATTTTGCTATAGAAATATGCATGCTTGCTTGATAGTTAACATCCGTGTTGGGTAATTTAATTCGAACACTGTAAACCTCAAACCAGAGTTGATTCAGATGAGTCAATCCATACCTATGTGCATGTATTGGTGTAGAGGCAAAGGTTTATGAACAACTACTTTTTCTGTAATATAATGCTCAATCCCTTAAATGTTTTTCCTTGTTTCAAAGGATAACATCCCCCCTATCACCAACTCGACTAAAATACAAATCCCACTTCTGGATGGGGACAAATAAAGAGAGTCCATTTCAATCAATTCTTTCTTGAGCATTTTACACAAGAATCCCAAATCGCTCCGAAATAACTCGACGAATGAATTCCTATCCAATCAAAGTCATTCTTTTTTCACTGGGTGATAAAATATACCCCAAAGAAGTAGTAGCACTATGCTTCCAAATCAAAAGAAAAGGTAGCTTCACTTACCATCAAGAACTGGAGTGAGGGGCGCCGAGACGACGGTGGCGGCAAGGCTGGTGTGAAAGCGGGAGAAGGCGGTGGTGGCTAGGAGCGCGCACGAGGAGGAGAAGGAATAGGAGACGGTGCCGTGACGGTGGGAGGGGAGGGTGGTGGCGGTGGACACGGCCAAGGCTGGTGTATACAACCAATCACCTGGAAGGAGAGGAGGGATCCGCGCGGGGCACCGGGCCGGCAGCGGCTAGGGTTCCAGGTGGGGCTCCGGGCTGGCCGCGAGGTGCTCCAGGCGACGGTGAAGAGGTTCTTCCGGCCGGCGGCGACGGGCTCCAGGCGGGGCTCCGGGGCAAAGTGATGGGGACACGCGCGCCGAGGGAGGGGCTCCAGGCGGGGCTCCGGGCCGGCGGCGAGGAGCTCCGGAGAGGGAGGGATTCCAGGCAGGGCACTGGGCCAACGACGATGAGAGAGGGCGGCGGTGAGGGTTCATGCGAATCGGGAAGGGAGTGGGGCGACGGGAGGGGGACCGAAGGGGCGACGGGAGGGGAAAAAGTTGTTTTTATATGGAGTGGCAAAAGGTGAGTTAATAACTCTCAATTTGAGGGGTATTTTTGTTTTGTAAGGTTGGATTCTCACGAGAATCTGCGAGAAGGCTGCTTCTCGTTGCTAGTTCATTTTTGAGACAGCTCCTCGCGAGAAGCAGAATCTGGTAGTTTTGAGAATCAGGATGTTTGGTACAGATCCACGAGAATCGATTGAGAAGCTGGGAGTAGAATCTATACTAAACAGGGCCTTATTGGTTGCTGGGTTCGACTAACTGTGTTATTCTGACTAAACACTAACTGATGTTGATTACTCGTCTCCTGGAGTTGTGTTTTACTTGCCAATGGCTTGTACGTACTCCAATCATCCATTCGTCTGATTCACTAACTTGTTTAGTTAAAGGAAGTGTATGGCAACTGAAACCTACATCGACGATCCACCGTAATCCATGCTTAACACTAATCAATCCACTATCCACTACTAGCTGACAATCTACTACTCACTTGAGTTTAGTCCTCATAAACTAATCATTATTTACTTAGTTAACGAAGAACTCCTTGTGGTGGAATGTCATTACTAATCACCATTTAGCTAACCTGCAACTTGCTAACTCGCTGCTAGCCTAAATAAGTAGGCCTACTGTCGTACACTCAGTCACTAGAGGGAGCAGACACATAAGACCTGCAGAGGGACCCCACCTACCATTCACCCGAGAAAGACACAGACAGAGCGCACAATGTAGAGGAAAATAGAGGAGGGCGAAGGGCGGCTCGGGCAGCGCTGGTCGCCGACGGGTGGGAGGACGGCGGCGGCCACAGAGGGCAAAAATGGAACGCCCATGGCAAGACAAACTCATGGGTGGTGGTGACGCAGCAGGAGGCGACCGGTAGTGGAGAAGGAAATGGGGCGGCGGTGCCTGGGTGGAAGAGGGGAGGCGTTAGGGGAAGCATGAGCAAGAGATATGTGAAGGGGACTCACCCATGTGGTTGGTCAGGGGAGAGGAGGACCGAGGCGGGCTGTTAAGGTGAGTCGGCGGCGACATGGGTGGTCCACCGTGGTATAATCAATGTATTGCTTGAGATTGACAAAGGTATATGTACATGCAAACATTTTGAAAAAGAGTTAATGGCATACAACTACACGATGTATACATAATGGAGAGTGATTAACTTATTATACTCACGATTCCTTCCATGTAAGCTCATACTTCAATTACGTTACTCAAGTTACATTTTTCTTCGAGCTTCTATTGCCATTTTCTAATGTTTATGATATCTTAAAAATCTAAATAGCTACAAGATACGTAAATATATTCTGAAGCAACAAAGTTATATTATTTATCACTACAAACTTTAAAACAAATCTAGCCGCGCAAATACGTGGGTCACCCTTCTAGTTGCTTTATAAATGTTAACAGCTTCCTATTAATCCACTACCAATACCGCTGCTTCTTTCTAATGAAAAAACTGTTTGTTCGAGAATTTGCTCGATTTAGTCTTTGAGATCATATAAGCACGGTAATACATATCTCCGTTAGGCCATAAGTATGATGGCCCATACAATGTGGGGTGCCTCAATCGGCACTAAGAGCTGCCACATCATACATGCACTAACTTTATCTTTTCCTCTCCAGTGTTCAGTATCTTTCTTTTATTTCAACATGGGTCCCACCACAGATTAAAAAATAAAATCCTCTCTCTCCTCTCCCCACAATTTGTTTGTCGTCGGCTCCTCCTTTTTCACGCCGACTTTCGCCTCCCTCCTCCCTTCACGCATGCCACGTCCTTCCTATCTCCACGCCCACCTCCTCCTTCCTCAGTCTGCGCTCGCCTCCCCATTCAGCGCTGACCTCCCCCCGCTCCTCCCTCTGCACTGGCCATCCCCGCCTCCCCCTCCGCACCGGCCGCCCTCACCCTCTCCTCCGCTGCTTCGTCAAGATCGATTTGTTGACAGTGGCAGGCATGGCGATGGAGGTCGGCATATCTGGAGGCGGCGGCAGGCATGGTTTCCTCAAGCTCGACTCGCGGCGACATGCATGGCTTACTCCAGCTTGATCCAACGACGCGTGGTTGATGCGGCAGCCATGGAGCGGATGTTTTGCATCTGGAGATGGCGATCGCATGGTGATGCCGAGCGACTGCGGCAGCCTCAGCGAGGCCCCCTCCCAGCGTGAGCAAGACGACAACCACACTTTTTTTGGCTTGGTATCGGTATCAGGCTTGATAGCGGTGTCAGATTTTGCTTTAGTGTGTGGTAGTGTTACCAGGAGGAGAGAGAAGACCTTAGAACCGACTGAAAACCCACATTGGAGATGTTCTTAGTAAACAAGTAGTAGTATATATGTAGGGATGGGCAATTGTTAGCTACCGCATAGAATTTTTTTCCTTATGGCTTTTACGTATACTTGTGCAGCCTAGTGACATATCACAAAATTATCTTTCTAAAAAAAATCACAAGATTACTTTAATTGAGATCATGAATTTAAATATCTAAATTTATAGCGCCCCCTTTTCTTCCTCCTCCCTCGAGTCAACCCCGCCGGACCCCCTCCCCGCGTGCTCCCTGACGCTGCCGCCGCCTGCGCCACGCCTACTCCCACTGCCACCGCTGCGCGCGCCTCCTCCTTCCTCCAGTCGGGTCACGCCATGGACTCCCGCGCGCGTGCACGCCACCTCCTGACGCCCTCTGCCACCTCTGCACCGCCTCGTGACCGCCTACTCCCTGCCTCCGCCTACCTCCCTCCTTGTCACCTCCTAGCACCGAGAGCTCCCATCCCCTTTTTCTTCTTTCTCGCTCACGCCCGCCGGGCCCCTCACCCTCGCATACCCTACCACCGCCTACGCCACGCCTTTTTCTGCTCTGTCCTCTCACTCGCCTCGTCCCACCCACCGCGCGCACGCCCGCCCGAGCCCCCCCTCCGCGCACGCCACCGAGGTGCCATCATCACTTGCGCGCACGCCCGAGCTCCCCCCGGACGGCTCCCTCCCTTCCCCGTTGCCCTTAAAAGGACCCCGGTGCCCGTGGATCCTCCCAGCCCCCCTGTGGGCCGCGCCCCGTGCGCACACTGTTTCGGCCCGAGCCGTGGGCTGGGCCGAAAGGCCGTCATGGGCCACTGCCGTTTTTTTTTTTTTGTTTTCCTGTTTCTTTTCTTTTTCTATTTTAATTCAAAAGAGATGCTTTAAAAATTCACATCTCCCTCATTTCAACTCCAAAAATTGTGTCTTAAATTTCTAAAAGTTTGTAAATTCAAGATCTTTCTAGTGGCATAGGTCTTGTTTAAATTGAATTTCATTTGCTATTTTTTTTGTATTTATTTGCTCTTGTTGCTTGTTGTTTATTTTTTTGGTACTTCGCCCGCGTAGAGTTTGAAGACGCCGGAGACCTTCAAGTTGATCAAGAACAAGACTACCCAGACTCTCTTCCCTACAATCAAGACGAGTTAATACTTTGATCATATTGAGCCTACATTTTATGTAAATTATGTTCTTTTAAAAATAGCAAATTGCATGCTTTAATTCCTTAATCAAATGTATGTTAAAGCTTAAAAATAGTTTGGACAGTCATTGGTGGTCCATGACTAAGTTAAATGTGGTAAATTGATTTTTACTCCTCAAAATCCTAAATTGCTACTACCCTATCTGGGTGGATGGACAGGTGGATGGTATAACAATGGGTGCTAATGTAGCCCAAGGAATGTTATTTTGTGGATGGTATGTGAAAGAAACGCCCAGATAATCCTAAGAACTTAATATATTGTCACAACCTCCCGTGTAAAACAAGTACAACCACAAGTCTGCGACAGACTGTGACTTGGTTTAGTAAATTTATCAAATCCTGAAAGTCATCTCACTGGTGGAGTAATGGCACGCGCAAGCTTGCGGTACATCCAGCTTGACGGGGACACCAATACAAGGTGAAGTTGCCAACGTCGTGGGTAGTTCAACTATGCCAGGCGCTGCGAGTACAACATCCCTTGCAAACGTATGGGTGTAACCTCATATGGGTGAGACGATGGAAAGAACGAGATATTTAGAAAGGTTGTTGTGATAAACTCTCGACTACACGACTAAGGAATCGTGTAGGGCAACGAGTTAATTGTCTCTTGTGGGTAAAGTGTACAATCTCTGCAGAGTTATAAACTGTTTAAACAGCCGTGCCTACGATCAAAGGCGGACATGGGAACTTAACTTAAGTTAGTTTTATTTCAAAAACTTTGTGGGTGGTATGAAAAATGTGGTGGGCTCTCCTAGCCCTGAGATTGGATTTTCCTGAGTTTTCAAACTCAGTGCGGGTAATAATAGGGTTAGCCCCAATCAAAATAAGCATCATGTTGAGTTTCCGATGGAGGGAACCTCTGCTGATACAAATATTGCACAATTACTCTCTTTAACAAAATGAAATTTGTTAAAATGCTAAGTAGTAGGAATTTATAATTATGATAATTGAAAACATTGCTTTAGCAAATAAAAGAACCCGAGTCATCCTTGTTAAACCTTGCATATATATTATTGCATTGTGTATTGGCTCGCGAGTACAGAAATTGTGCTCATTCTCGCTCTCCCCCAAACCCTTCAGATAATGTGGATGAAGGAGACTACGCGTACTATGAGGATCCAGATGTCAACGAGCAAGGAAATGATGAAGAATAGTCCAGTTCTGTAGTCTAGGTCTTGTCACAGTCTAGCGGACTCGTTGGTACTTGCGTACAACCGATATTATCCAGATCCTTGGTTAATATCAGTCGTACATAGGTTGCCCCAGTCGCTTGCCTGTGAAGAGATGAGCTCTACCCCCTTTTGATTCCGCTGTAGTTTATATTGCTTTTATGTAATGTAATCAATTTGGATTGATCGGCCCTTTTGTAAAACTCGATCCAACGTGGTCTATGTCACTCTGATGGTTGTAATAAATTTGGTACTTTAGTTCACGCCATGTATGAATGATTCAGCAATATACCTGTGAGTGCTATCTACTGATTTAGGGAATAGCATAGTGTGTTCACAGAAGATTCGGAATTAGAAAATCCGGGTCCGACAAAATTATCCTTGTTTCTCCTGCTCATTTTTTTTTTCTCTTCACAGTTTTTTTAAATAGGAAATTCTATTTACAGTTTCCCCGCTGTTTTGCGTGCAAACTGTCCCAGCGATGGAAGAGTCCAAAACAAAAACTTGCAGTGCATGCAAAGTGCGGGACGGTAACGCGTCCTTCCTCCTCCGCGTCATCTCCCACTAATTTTGGTTTGGTGCATGCACTCGTCACTCGTGTGCCGCGCGTCATAGCATAGGCTGATAGGCCTGACCTGACCACATACATATTTTCGATAGATCACGTAAATTAAATGAATGGCCTGGCCTGGCCTGCCTGTTGGATTCGAACCCTCCAAACTCGATCCAGAGGCAAAAGGAGCAGGAGCAGGCTGAAAAGAAGGAACTGATCGCTGATGATCAGACGCGCGCTCGGAAACAAAACGGCGATCAACCAATCCATTCGTCATTCCGTCTCATAGTGTCATACTAGTACTTTGCAACCGTTGCACCACCTGTTGCCTCTCCGTTTCCTTACCCCCCAAAAAAAGAACAAGGAGCAAATTGTAAAGCAACACGCATGTACAACATCCTGCTTTGTTGTGGCTGTGACCAGAAACTTCTCAAAACCAGACGCCGGAGCACAACCAACAAGCACTCTTGGGAGTTGCATGGATTGCCATTCTGCCAGCAATCTCCATCCCTGATCCTCTTCTTCTCGTACTCGTGCTCGGTTAGTTGCTTGGTTTGCTTGCGGGGGGCCGGCCGTCGTGGGCGACTCTGAGAGGCCGGCGGAAATGGCGGAGCAGGCGGCGCCGTGGAGGCTCAATGTCAGCGACTTCCAGATGCCGGAGCGCCCCAAGGACCCGCCCTTCGTCACCAGGGTCTTCCAGCGTGGCCATGGTATGTACTCCGATCATCTTCCTTGCCGCGTTTGCCCGCTCTTGTTGTTGCACGTGGTTCTGATCTCATTCATCTAAAACAATAGAACCATGTGATACAGTATTATCCTATTCTATTCAACTACATCCCATCAACCAAACACTCTAAGTAAACTAGTGATAAAACTAACTTCCATCCCATTAATTGGTAGATTGAACGTAGAATCGAAATTTCTGGGACTGATGTGAAATTTCCTGGCCTTCGTTAAAAAAAAAAAGCAAATTAATTAATCCCCGGACAGCTGCATTTCTGCTTAAGCTGTAACAACTTTTCTTGTTCTTTTGAAGGCGTTTGGGCGGAGCTAGGAATGGGTCAGGTCTTGGGCTGGCCCAATTACTTTTGTCCCAAAATCAATTTTTCCTGTTTTTTCAAATAATTTTGTATGTCATTTTGACCCTAAGCTTTCGGCCATTGCCCCAATGCCCGAGTTCTAGCTCTGCTCCGGGTTTTAACTGATGAAGTCGGGTCTTGTTACAATGACAAGGCCAAGGGCATTTCTTATGGTTTTTTTTTTCTCTAGCTTGATGATCACAATGACTACGATATGTGCGTCGTTCCTTAGAGAAATCAGAATGCATGACCAAATCAAAACTTGCCGGGAACGTTAGTACGCAACATGCAATTTTCAGGCCTTCATTCCACGTGTGCGACATGCAGAGTTGCATGCTCACAACTGGCCACCATCTCCAAAAGATGTTTCCAAGCACGCCTTGCGATCTTAGCCTTGGCTGTGATCATCAAATGGGAGCCACTAGTAGCCGTGATTTTGTAACCATGCCATGGCGCGATGCCGTAACGTTGGGATAAACTAATTCTTGATTGTTTTGGTCTTAATTCGTATCACTGTCAACATCACACTAGCTTATATATGTATCAATGAATTGGCATTCCCAATGAATTTTATATCTACTGGTCCTTTTTGTATGCTAGAGGTAGTTTTCGTTTAATTAGTAAACGGAAGATATGCAAATATATATAGTACCATTCAGGTCAAAAAGGGAATATCACAGATACCATTTGCCAAGGAGAATGATAATATATAGCTATCTGAATGGGAAAAGGAAAAGTGCGCCGGCAATATATTAGAAAAGCCAGATGAATGACGCAATGCAAGAGAAGATAATGTAAAAATGATACCCTAATTACTCCAGTAAACAGGATGTACGCAACTGCTTTTGGCAAATTATCTCTGTCGTTTTCTGTGTCGAAAGTTCGAGGAAGTTTCCGCACAGCTTCTTCAGTTCATTATATATATTCGAGTCAAACCAGTTATCTAGTTAGCGAAATGTGGTGACAATGCTCACCTTGAAGCTGTGCTTCCATTATGCATGATATCTATGATTCCTGCGAAAAAAATGACTACTTGCATCATACCATCTTCTCTTTCGGTAAAGATTAACGGTAAATTAAAGCTGTGAAAATGGCATCAGCTGTCTTTAGACTTTAGCTGGCCATTCTTCAGACGACTAAGGCTTTGTGTAGAGGGTTCAGAGCATGTTATCAAAGATAGTGAAGCGGGCGTCTAAGGGCCTGTTTAAAAATGCAGGAATCAGGAAAGTGGTCCGTGTTGAGAGCGAGGCCTGTGGAGTAGGGCTTCTACTTCTTACCCCAAAATATTGCACCCTGTTGTCTGGAGATTAAATTTCTATACTTGTTTTGAGCTGGAGCTAAAACTCCTTAAACAATGCCTTTCTCTCTCCTAAAATGAAGAGGAGCGTTTATCTTTAGTAAAAGGGACTGTAGCATCTGTTTGGTCTAGTTTTAGCTTTACCTTCCTTGAGCTAGAAGCTAAAGCTGGGATAAATGACCAGCTTCCTTTTCCACCTAGATTTTTGAGATGTGCTAAGCTCACTTAAAGAAAGTAGTAAGACCATGTTTGAGACACATGAATTTTATTGGTTTTTTTCATAGATAACAGAGTTCGATATTTCTCACCTTCTAAACAGAGCCGTTACAAACTGAGCCTATGTTATGCAAGGAAAGGTACTTCTATGGCTTCTCAGTCTCTCTCCCCACGCCACCTCTCTACCTCTCCCAAGTCCCAACCCGCGAGCCCGCATCCCATGTAAGCTAAGATTGTCACGAAGCGTCATGTCCAACTTACACCATAATCTAGGCTTTTTTTGGGAGGATTCTCCACCGTAAGTCCAAAAAAGTTAGCTGTCTTATTAAGAATTTAAACGGCAGATAATTTTCATCTTTCAGAGGGAGCTTAACCTTTCGGTGGCTTTACACCTAAAACTGAGACCTTCAAACACGGCGGTCTAAAAAAAAGAGACCTTCTTACAGGACTAAAAACGAACACAAGACTGTGGTGTAACCTCTTGTTGTAAATTTATTTATTTTATTTTATTTCTCTAAATCTCTTCCTTGTCAGCTTAGTTCCTAGTTAGTTAGTTAGCTAGCTAGCTCTCTCTTACTGTCTCAGTTTTCTTTCTTCTTCTTCTTTTTTCTTTCTTCTTCTTCTTGACAACCATTCTAATACAATGGTCATAAGTTAGAGAATTATCTACCTTTTAGGTCAAAAAAAAAAGAGACCTTTAAACAGGGCCTAAGCCGACTGAGCTTTCTCAGAAGCTTTTCCACGAGGCCGCTCAGACAAGTCATGGTCGGACTTACTTGTACCTGCCAGCCACGGATCCTCGTCTCGTGCCGTCACGGTGGAGCTGTGCTTTCGGATGGCACGGCACATTCGTGATTCGCGGTGGCCGCTTGCGCTGGTTTAGCCTGATCCACTAGTTGGGCTTGGGTAGGCCGTGTGTCTGTTGCTCTACTCCCGGCAGCGTCTCGTCTCTATCCATTGCTGTTTCCTTGTTTCCACGGCAGCGTGCGTTGCTAATGACGCGTCTGTGCGCGCCATTCAAATTCCTCCTCGCAGTAGGACGCGCGTTAAGTAATTAGTGCTGTTATCTTTTCTCTCGACTACCGAGAGATTTTCTTATCTATATACTGCACTTGTTATAATATGGCTCTACCCAAATAAGTGCTGTAGAGTTTTTTCTCCCTCGATTTATTATTTAAGTGACATCAATGTTATTCGTCACTATCATTACTTTTGTCGACGGCTGATGATATGGCCACGTATATTTCTTAATTTCAAATTGTTTTCTCTTGCCGTTGCCTGTTGCAACGGAGTCCATGTACAACACGAGTAGTTTTTATTTCTTTCCCTTTTATCCCTCTTTGTGAGTCCTAAAACAATACACTCAACAATTCTGAGACGATCCTCACCGTTATAATTAGAAATATTGTGGGTCTATCAATGGACGAACTATGAAAGCGACAGAGAGAGAGCAGAAGCAGGTCGGTGCAAATCAACCACTCCATCGCGGCTCAGCATGAAACACGTCGGTAGGAGTAGCTGGCTACAAGTAATCAAGCAGGCAAACAACGTTTAGAGGGAAACTTTACTGGTGCTCGTAATACATTCTGGGCTGGGGGAATCGCCACCCTACCTTAATTGCCAGTTAGCTACCACGCGCTGGGAATCCAAATAAAACCGAACCGAACCGAACCGAACCGAACCGAGCCAAACCAAAACCAGTTCCGTAATCTCGTCCTCAATCGCGCCAGCTCTAGCACGATGAAATCTCCAAGGAAGGAGCCACTGGAGTCGGTGCCGTGGAGGCTGCGCGTCGGCAGCGGCGAATTCCGCGTCCCGGAGCGGCTCCACCGGCAGCCACCTCTCCTCTCCAGGATCTTCCATGGTGCGCTCTCTTCTTTGGCCTCCTTTCCTCTAATTTGTCAATTTCCTTGTCCTTTGCCAATTACTCGTGTGACTTAGTGATAGCGACTAGCGAGCACTACTAGTAGCATGCAATTCGCTGGTAGCTTTGCCCCTTGTGCTCAGTTCGTGTACACAAGGGGCCGGGGAAATTTATCCTTAGTACTCATGGTTCTTTCCATGGGTTGGAAGCTTCTAGGACGGGCTTTTGTTTTGTTATGGCGTTTGCTTTACTAGTGCAAGAAGACAATTGAACTGCCATCTTGCTACAGTTCAAGAGCCACTGCAAATCAAAGAGCGGTTCTGGTTTGAGGAGTTCTTTGGCTAATATAGCGCGTTTACGCATGCTAAAATGCGCAGGAGCAGATGTAGCTCCCTCTCCATGCCAAACACAAAAAAATGCACAGTGTCCGTGCGGGCCGGAGTTACCGGCGGAGCGACACGCTCGCCACGTCCGTGCGCCAGAGGCACGGTGGCGGCGCGTCCTTGCGACCGGGGAGCGGAGCCGCCTTACGTCTGTGCGCCCCGCCACGCGTCCGTGTGCCACGCGCCGC
Organism: Ampelocalamus luodianensis; assembly: GCA_036346255.1. Lineage (NCBI taxonomy): Eukaryota > Viridiplantae > Streptophyta > Magnoliopsida > Poales > Poaceae > Ampelocalamus > Ampelocalamus luodianensis. Next base: position 2,358,115 of record CM070617.1, on the reverse strand, counting down.
ACTTGCGCCCCACACCACGCCCCTGAGCGCCTCACGTCCGTGCCCCTGGCGCATGGCCTCGGCTCGTCCGTTCCCTGGGCGCACGGACTCGGTGCCACCGTGCCTCAGGCGCACGGACGCAACGACGTGTCGCTCCGCTGGCGACTGTCCTTCTAGCACACGGACGATGTGCCTTTTTTGCATTTGGCGCGGAGAGGTAGCTACATTTGTTATTGTGAGTGTCAACAGTGTCATATCTCTATCTCTACTAATAAAAGAAGGGAAAAGCTAAAAACGCTATAGCGTTGGAAGCCGATCCAATGCTATAGCAATCTACCATTGGATCTGAATAAGTTACGTAGCTTGACGACGACTGGCTAACCAAAGCGCGATTAGTTTATTGTTTACCAAGCCTTCAGACTAGCTCTCGTCAGGTGTAAAAAGAAGAAGAAAAAACAGCTCCCGTCTCTAGGCTATGGCTATGTGGATGTATGCTTTCTTCTCTCCTAGGACCTTTCCCAACCACTTTCCCTTCTCCCCATGTAGCATCACAGATCAGCCACCACCATTCAAAATCCCGATGACTCGTCACATTCACACATGTAGCTTCTCCACATGTTACTAGATGATAACTAAAAAAAAGCTTAGGACGCGGCTTCGAGTTGAGGCAGGCGGCGGGACGTCTTGGCGTCTTGTGGCCAAGCGGAGGAGTTGTAGAGAGGAGCTGAGGCCACTGTTGAAAACTTGATTTATATAAAAAAAAGATGAAACTTAATGAGACTTTGGATGAAACTTGATGAAACATGATATCATTGTTGAAAACTTGTCCTATACAAAAAGATGAAACTTCATGATACTTGATGATGAAACTTGATGAAACACGATGTCACTATTGATGTCACGAACCTTGGTTCATAATGGAGGAAACACCGTCAAGAAGAAGGCCGGACGGCGTTGGCTTGATGGGATGAGAGACTAGACTATAGACTAGGATGATAGAACCTTGGGAGAGAGACTAGATTAATTTATCTTTCTTCGTTGATCATAATGGATACATGTTATCTCTTTTATAGAGACGATCCGATTTAACCCTAAAAAATAATCTCTATTTCTAAGAAAACTTATCTCTATTAGATAGAATACATCTCTAAATAAGTAAACCCAACTAACAAGGAAACTAACTATTCTTATCTCTATTTCCAACGACTAATGCACCCGCGGGCCCGGCACGAACAGCGCGGTGCTACAGTAACACACATATTGTTCACACACGTGAACAGTACCCGACCCATGACATTACTCCCCTCCTTTCGCGATAGCTCGTCCTCGAGTTGTGGTGGCGGCTATGGCTGAAGCCCGGGTGACCCTATGTTGACGAGAGGTTACAATGGCGACATGACTCCTTGAAGATCATTGCCTCCACGCGCGGTTGCGGCAAACTCATCGATTGCTACGGCAGGCATGACAACAACCCTGGCAGCGCCACAGTGGCCGCGACAGGCTTCGGCGACGCTATGGCAGGATGCAGTAGCGGTGTGGCAAGTTCCGACAACGTCACTGTGGTTGCTGGAAACACCGCCATCTCTTGTTGCGCCTTCTTCTCCTTCTGATCCACAATAATCTTCTCTAAAGTAGCATGCATGTCGAGAAAGATGGCCGCAATCTTCTTGTCGTTGTCGTTGTCGTTGGTACTCATGGCTATCTTGTTGGCGTTAGCCTTTATCATAGTCAACGACTCGGCGGTAGGTCTGATGGTCTGATCTGTCTCCATAACCATGGTAACACAAGTTGTGAGAAGGGATCGACTGATCTGATACCAAATGTCACAAACCTTGGTTCATAACGGAGTAAACACCGCCAGAAGAAGGCCGGGCGGCGTCGGCTTGATGGGATGAGAGACTAGACTATAGACTAGGATGATGGAACCTTAGGAGAAGAGATTAGATTAATTCATTTTTCTTTGTTGATCATAATGGATACAAGTTATCCCTTTTATAGGGACGACCCGACTTAACCCATAAAAACAATCTCTATTTCTAAGAAAACTTATCTCTATTAAATGGAATACATCTCTAAATAAGTAAACCCAACTAACAAGGAAACTAACTATTCTTATCTCTATTTCCAACGACTAATGCACCCGCGGGCCTGGCAAGAACAGTGCGGTGCTACAGTACACGCATATTGTTCACGCACGTGAACAGTACCCGGCCCATGACAATAGAAAACTTGTCTTTATACAAAAAAGATGAAACTTCATGAAACACATATATTTCATGAAACTATATGAAACTTGATGAAACATGATGTCACTGTTGAACACTTGTCCTAGACAAAAAAATAAAATTTTATGAAACTTCATGAGACTTAGGACGAAACTTCATGAAACTGTATGAAACTTGCTCTACAAAATAAGAAGAAACAATGATACTTGATGAAACTTAATGAAACATGTTCCAAAATAACTTAATGAAACTTGATGAGACGATGTCACTATTGAAAACTTGTCCTATACAAACTATATGAAACTGAGTGAAACTTGTTCTACAAAATATGGAGAAACAACAATAGTTGATAAAAATTAATGAAACATGTCCCAAAATAACTTGATGAGACACGATATCCCTGTTGAAAACAGTTCCTATACAAACTATATGAACCTTAATAAAACTATATGAAACTAGGTAAAACTTGCTCTACAAAATATAGAGAAACAATAATACTTGATGAAACTTAATGGAACATGTCCCAAAATAACTTGATGAAACTACATGAAACTTGATGAGACACGATGTTTCTATTGAAAACTTGTCTTATACAAAAAGATAAAACTCTATGAGAATTGGGATAAAACTTCATGAAACACATGTATCTCATGAAACTGTATGAAACTTGATAAAATACGATGTCACCCTAGAAAACTTGTCCAAGACAAAAAAAAAAAGATGAAACTTTATGAAACTTCATGAGATTTGGGATGAAACTTTATGAAACTTGCTCTATAAAATATGGAGAAATAAATAATACTTGATGAAACTTAATGAAACATGTTCTAAAATAACTTAATGACACTATATGAAATTTAATGAGACACAATGTCAATGTTGAAAACTTGTCTTATATAAAAAGATAAAGTTTTTATGAAACTTCATGAGACTTGGGATGGAACTTAATTAAATTAAATAAAACTAGGTGAAACTTGCTCTAAAAAAATATGGAGAAACAATGATACTTGATGAAACTTAATGAAACATGTCCAAAAAAATAACTGAAGGGGGAAGCTAGGGCGAAGCGTGCTCAAAACTTGCATTGAAACTTAAGCGTGCTTGAGCATGGTAGGCGCCCAAGTCGTTGCGGTGGTTGTTAGAGCAGGAAGGAGAGTAGCAAGTTGCTAGGAGAGGAGCACAGACACGACAGAAGTTTCAACGATGCAATGATGTTGGAGGTGCGTAGGGAGAACAGAGGTGGTGTCTGCTGCAGTCGCTTTTTGGGGGGCAAGGGTCAGGGGAGGCTTCAATGGTGTGCGCCGTACGTAACGGGGAATCGGGAGGCACGCGGGAGGAAGACACTGGTGGATCATCGTTGGATTGAAATAGATTGTAGGGCCCCGCACTATCCTGTTGAATCGATATTGGACGGTACAGCGTCGTATAGCTGTGTCCATAAAAGAAAGAGTTTACCCCTGCACAACCACAGGGATGATCGTTGCTCCATGCCCGTCCCTGGAACCGCCTCGCCACCTCCTCATCCTGGCAACCGTCTTCCCATCACGAGCGAACAAGCATCTAACCCCATCCCTATCGGTTGCCATCTTCATTGACATTTCACCTCCCCTGCTCCCTCACACCCGATTTGCAGGCTCCCAGCCTCCCATCCTGATTCCCCGCCATGCTACATGGTTCCCCACCATCGCCGCCCAAATCGCTGTGTCGTTAGTCGATTTCACCTCAGGCGACCACCGTGGCAGCGGGATCAGCGATGGCGATGAGGCAAAGGTCAATTCTGAACTCACAACGTCGAGCGGACGACGATAGGGCCTCCAGATTCGAGTGGCTAGCGACGCTGTGGCGGATCTCCCATTCTCATCTCCTCTTATTGTATCCCCGTCTTCCTTCAATCTCACCACGCAGAGGGAGGTGTTGCGCATTGATCAGAGCTGTCCAGTGAAGCGCGGCGTTGGACGAGTCCATCCTAGATTCTTCATGAAGCTCAGGCAAAGCTGACGAACCCACGGGCAATGCACAAGCAAATGGTCGATTGTTTCCGGTTCCTGGTCGCACAGTTTGCAATCCGTGTGTGCGGAGATCCCTCAACGCTGGAGCCTATCTGCTGTCCAATTGTCTACTAGTCATTAACTCATTACCATGGTTGAGCCAATTGCATTGGCGGTATCCAATAGAATCTTTACATACGGTTAATGATAGAATTTGCTCAATCATCAAGTCAACGTTACCATTCAATCGATCAACTATTTTTAATTATCTGTATTGTAGTGTGCCATTTCTTCCAGCAACTCGGTTCCTTGTCAATTGTCAAATAATTTCAGGGAAACAAAGAAAAATTGCAAAGTACTACAAGAAGCAAGAAAATCTTCTTAAGGATTTCAGCGAGATGGAGACCATGAATGAGCATGGTTGCTTAGATCAGAATGCTCCTACTGAGGTACAAATCCATTATAGAGAAACACACCTTTACACTGTGTAATGTGCAATTATGGAATTTGTAACTAGAAACTCAATGTTGTTTTTGTTAACAAATACTGATATGAACTATTATATCCTTGTTGTCTTCTTAGGAAGAGTTAAAGCAATTGGCAAAGAGAGAAAGACAGGCTATCAACCTGTCAAATATAATCAACCTGATCCTTTTCATTGGAAAAGTCGTTGCTTCAGTTGAAAGTTTATCAATGGCAGTAATAGCTTCGACGTTGGACTCCTTTCTGGATCTTTTGTCAGGTTTCATACTCTGGTTTACAGCATATGCTATGAAAAAACCCAACAAGTATAGCTATCCGATTGGAAAGAGACGCATGCAGCCAGTGGTAATGACTTTGTTCATTAACCTGTGTCCACCCTCTCTTAAAAAGAAAAAAAAAACTGTGTCCACTTGGGTTAGTTTTGCATTATGAATTTAAGATTATCCCCGTGTTTGTTTCAAATCACGAAAAATCCTACACAGTTTTGAATATTTTTTTGGCACAGTTTTCAGAATCTTGCTCTTGTGTGTTGATAGATTTGTAGTCATTACACCTTTGTCTTACACAACTGTGTTTCAGCCTGAAATGGCAAACTGATTTCCGCAATATTTGAGATCATTCAGAGTATCTACTTGTGTTCCATGACTATATACATGATAATTGAACAACCTGGAAATTTCAGGGCATAATAGTTTTTGCATCAGTAATGGGCACAGTTGGTTTCCAAGTACTGATTGAATCAGGGCGCCAGCTTATTACACAGGTACACGATCTGTGGATTGTATTTATCACAATAAGTTGATGACATATCTCTATGAAGCCATCTTGCCTCTTTCTAATTTAACTGCTCACATTACCTTCATGTAATGGCATGACAGGAGCACCGAGAATTTGACTACACGAAAGAGCTTTGGATGATAGGCAGCATGTCCTCGGTTTCAGTTGTGAAGTTTTTCCTCATGTTGTACTGTCGGACATTCAATAATGAGATCATCAGAGCATACGCACAGGATCATTTCTTCGACGTTATCACGAACTCAGTTGGCCTGGTCAGTGCGATACTCGCAGTCAGGTACGAATGGTGGATGGATCCAGTTGGTGCTATATTGGTGAGTACAATGCAGTCACTGCCTGCCTTGATCATATCCATTACAATCGGCCGGAGATGTCAGAAACTTTGAATTGTGATTGCAGATTGCTCTGTACACAATCACTACCTGGGCAAGGACGGTCCTGGAGAACGTGGGGACGCTGATCAGCAAGTCTGCCCCGGTCGAGTACCTGACGAAGCTGACATACCTGATATGGAACCATGACGAGCAGATCCGGTACATCGACACGGTCAGGGCCTATACCTTTGGAACGCACTACTTTGTGGAGGTGGACATCGTCCTGCCGGGCGACATGCAGCTGAGCCAGGCGCACGACATCGGGGAGTCGCTGCAGGAGAAGATGGAGCAACTCCCTGAAGTCGAGCGTGCCTTCGTTCATGTGGACTTCGAGTTCACGCACCGTCCGGAACACAAGGCCGAGGTGTGATCGAAGTCTGTACAGAGAAATAAAGAAGAAGGTGCATGCATGTTGCATCTGCTATGCTTTTTAGTTCTGTTTTTTTTTCTCTAGTTGAGTGAACATGCATTCTGGCAGGCTAGTTTGCTGGAAATGGCTTAGCTATGACTTATGAGAATTGAGAAGTATATACATGTTGAAGTTTCTGTGGTCTTGTCCTTTGTTGGGAGTTTGGCATCGTCGCTTTTCGCCGTGCTCTTGTTTCTTTCACCGACGACATGCGTGTATCTTGCACTCCAGAGTCCAGACATACCAACTCAATCTTCGGTCCTACCGGGCTAGAACATACTTGTGAAATACTAGAGATACAACGCCAACCATGCACCCCCACAACCCAGTGCCCAGGAAGGAACAAGTGCCTGCGACAGGTTGAGCGTTTTATTGGGGGTGCTGCAACTGGGTGTTATGTGGGAGCTGCGACATGACAAAATGAAAGCCTCTGCAGCCGGAAGGAAAAGAAAGGACATTGCACTAGGATCCAAACAACCACCCAAGTGTTCTTTCTCATCGATCAGATAAAGAACCAAGGAATGCAATCGGTATTGCAAATTATTGGATGCACAACCTGGTGTTGTGTAGCAGGGCCAGCATGCAGCAAAGTAGCTGTTGAAAAATGGCAGTTTGGACTTTGGCGAGAAGCATCTGGCGGCACTAGAAATAATTGCGCGATGATTGCCATTTCACTTGTTAACGACTATACTATGTACCTAAACGTTAAGTGGGGTATTTGTTTGCTATTGTTAACGACTGTACTATCTTTTATACTAATTGGTGCCTCTCTTACTGACCTGCATGTTAATATTTAGCTAAAAAAACTAGAAATTCCTATATTGATCAGAAAAAGGTAAAAAATTCCACAATAATCAAAGAAAAAGAAAACATCTCAGTCGTCGACCTTTTATGAAGAAGCATGATCTATGGCTAAGATTAAATTGTACACTTAGTCCATGTTGATAAATAGAGTTTGAATCGGTGTCCGAGTACATAGCAATGAATCATCAGTCCATGTCCGTTTCAGCAAAGAAGGATATTCTCTCTCCCAAATTTAGCATGTCCCTGTGTGTAGATCTCTCTCCAGAACACGGTTTGCAGAATAAATTCTGAAATAAAATTGGAAACAAATGAAGTGTTTAATTTAAGAACTAGAAATGGAAAAAAATGATGACAAGCATCGTGCGAATTCAAAGTAAACATTTAAAGAAATTATTACCACTAGCGTTGTCCGTGCAGATGCACGGGTTGATGATTATTGTACCTAAATGATTGTACAATTTGTTTCCTTACGTCCTCTCCGGAGAAAAAAAAATACACAAGAAGATGTTGAACGATACGAGCTATATGCTCTAGCCTCTAGGCCAACGTTTTCCACGCTAGAAAGAACACCTTGGCATCCATGGAGCACATCCGGCGAGTGTTCTAGGGCGGTAATCTTGCATGGTACAATGGAATTTTGTGAGGACGATTGAGGTAGCAATGATTCGTAAGTGATGTTACGATGCGTCAGAGAATTCATACACAGTGGAAAACTTTAAAGAAATGGCCCAACGATAACAACATGACAATTGATCCGACAAAAAGGTTACATGACACGCAGACTAACGAACCAAGGACGGTACACGTCGACTAGTCGCTCAACCGTTGGACCACTACTTGCTGCCAAATCGTCCAACGGTTGAGCGACGGAGGTAGGAATGATTGGTAAGTAGTAAGGTACGCGCCGCCTTCAATCTTCCCTCAGTCCCTCTCCCTCCCGAGTCCCGCCACCTCCCTCCCTCTCCCTCCTGTCCACCGCCCTCCCTCAACTCCTCCAGCCGCTTCCCTCCCTCTCCGGCACTCCCTACCCATGTGCCGCCGGCCACCTCCCTCCCTCCAGCCGTCGCCTCCTTCCACGGCTCCCCCTCCAAGATCTAGCGGTGGATATCCATGGAGAGTTGGCGATCATGGAGGCGAAGGTGGCCATGGCGACAACTTGTGGAGATTCGACATTGGTGGGCTTCCTCCACCAAGATCCGGCGACGGGTGGTGGAGATCCAGTGGCGGCCGGCTTCCTTCATAAAGATCTGGCGATGGATGTGGCCTTGTTGTTGTCCCTCCCTCTCCCTTCGTCTTCTTGGGCGACTAGCGCTCAAGGCCGGGCCTGGGTTGGAACGACACGAAGGTAGCTCGTCATGCCTTGGGCCGTGCCTACCGGCACGATACGACACGGTGAGGTGGTCGTGCCCGCCCGACATGGCCCAAAGCACGGTGTACCCATGTCGTCACAGCACAGCCCGACTCCCAGATCTAGTCTTACATGGACTAGCTAGTACTAGTACTTGTTTAATTAATCTTTGGTAGTAATACGGAGGAGTGACAGGACCATCATGCACTTGGTCGATCACTGCTTTAGAATGTATTGTATTGATCAATCGCTGGTGTACGGCCCCACCTAAGGCGGGATGCAAATCCTTTGACATTAAGAAGTAACGTCACGGTGAACAATGCTATGATATTGTTTTGTAGCCGTTGGACTGAAAAACAATGGGTGAGATTGAGATCTGGTACTGTAGCAAAACACAACAACATTGGTGATGTTTGTGAACACTGTAGAAACACTGTAGCAGCCGCTCTCATCCGTTGCTTTTCGACCCGACGGCTCAAATCTTACAAATATCATGACACTGTTTATCTGTGACATTCCTATTACAATGTCAGATGATGCAAACCCCTCAGGCGGGGGTAGAGATGGCAATTGTGCCCAATTACCCGCGTGTCTGCGGGTAAATACCCTAATGGAGGCGGGTATAGGCGTCTTTTTTTGCCCACGGGCATACAAACGGGCACAATTCCTTACCCATCGGGCAAACGGGTGTGGGTATGGGTAAGCTCCACCCGTGTCCGCTTCGCCCAATTACCCGCCACCTACACTGACAGGTGGGACCGTAGGACACCCTCACTGAGTCACTGTGTAAAACCCTAATCACTCGTCGCTCAGTCAAGTCCCAGCCGCCAGAAGCCCTCCCACTTCCCAGTTGCTCCCGGCCAACCGCGCCCCCCAACCGCTCCTCCAGATCTTCCTCCTGGCCAACCGCGCCCCCAACCCCTCCTCCAGATCTTCCTCCTCTAGTAAATCTCCTCCTGGTCAGCTCGGTGGCCTCCTCCCGCCCGGCCTCCTCAACGCCGGCTCGAGTGCTCGACTCCCTCGTCCCGCCCCTAACTCGCGACGTAGGCATCTTGTCCAGCTAGGAAGTTGAAGGATCGAAGCTTTCTATGCATAAATGGAAACAAAGCATTCAACACAAGCAATCGAGAGAGCTGGCATTTCTCTCCCATTTTCCCCAAATTGATTTGGGGAGCAGCACCAGCAGAAGGACATATAGGACCCCCTTCCCCCATATGTGTAGCCTCTGTCTCTTCTTGCCTTGTGGCCTGTTCTTTGAGCCAGTTGATGCGTGAGAGGTAGCCATGGCGGTGTCTGCCATCTTCCGCTCCGGAGAAGAGGAGGAAGTGGATGTGCGGCAACAAGAAGGTTGGTGCTTGCGATTCTGCGCCGCTGCAATTTTTCTTCTTGGTTCATCCGGTTCATATCTTGATGCCCAAATCTGATGGCGATTTGCTCATTGCAACATGCAACAGGCAATCGACAGGTACCTTGGTGAGGCGCGAGTAGCTCTCGCGGTGGTGGCACAAGACACCGACGGCAGGGACGACGCGGTGGCGACAACGCTTGCTCTGGTGGGCGCAGCGCTGGAGATGCGCATGGAGGCAACACTAGAGCTACGGGTGCGTGCTCTCCTCGTGCTCACCATTTTAGCCCCTACTGTGTAAAATGATAAATCCCCCCTGTTTATTTCTAGGTGAAGCCGGGAGTGGAGATGCATAGAGTAGCAGGTCTAATGTAGTAGATATTGTAGCAGATCAGCAATATCGTTTATGTGTTGCCGGGATATTGTAGATTAGATATTGTAGCCGGGAGTGGAGATGCATTGTTTATCTGTGACGAACATACACGCGGGCGATGGGTACCTACGGGCGGCAGTGCATTGTTCGCGGGTAAACGGGCATGTCCGCGGGCGACGGGTATGGGCGAGGTTCTTTGCCCATCGTCCTTCGCCGGCATGTCCGTGGGAGAAAATCGGGGTCGCGGGCATATGTATGGGCGAGCACTACCCGTACCCGCCGCGCCCGATTGCCATCCCTAGGGGGTGCGACCGGCCGACCGACGATGGACTGCGCAAAAAAGACAGCATTCAGCATGCAGAGTGGAACGGTGTCGTGATCTCTATCGCATCCGTCTTCGCTACACTTGCCAGCTTTCTCGTGCACGTGATCGCATCACACACAGCGAGTTGAATGCATGTGGAATATGGGTGCGTGGCCACTGTACCATGCAAGATTACCGCCCTAGAACACTCGCCGGATGTGCTCCAGGGATGCCAAGGTGTTCTTTCTAGCGTGAAAAACGCTGGCCCAGAGCATATGGGTCGGATAGTTCGAACATCTTCTCGTGTATTTTTTTTCTCCGGAGAGGACGTACCAAAACAAATTGTATAGTCGTTTAGGTACACTGGTCATCAATCCGTGCATCTGCAAAGGTTAGTTGATTTTTTAGTGGTAATAATTTATGTAAATGTTTAATTTAAATTCGTATAATGCTTGTCATCAATTTTTTCATTTCTAGTTCTTAAATTAAAAATTATATTTCTTTCCTATTTTATTTTATAATTTATTATGCAAACCATGTTCCGAGAGAGATCTACACACAAGGGATCAGGGGCGGATTTGCTGTCCCTCCAGCTTGGGCAGTTGCCCGGGCTTGCTGGCGACGCGTCATGATAGCTCCAGTGAAATTTCACGACGACCACGACCGAAAATGACATCCTGCTCAAGCTTAGGTACTTAACTTGCAGTTTGCTTGGGCTTTGAAAAATTCCCGCTCTGCCACTGCAGAGGGCACGTTAAATTTGGGAGAGAGTGTCCTTCTTTGTTAAAACAGGCATGGTCTGATGATTCATTGCTATGTACTCGGACACCGATCCAAACTCTTTTATAAACATGGACTAAGTGTACAATTTAATCTTAGCCATAGATCATGCTTTTCGACGACTGAGATGGCCAAGCTCGCATTGCCAACCCCGATATCTGATCTTTCGCGCGTGACGCGTGGGCCTCGATCTCCAGCAGTAGAAATTCGAGGCGGTGCCTGCGCTGCGCGTGCACACCGCGCCGGGCCTGAACGTTACCGCCTGACTGCGTGCGTAGGAGGAGTCGCGGATTTCGGCCCGCGACCCAATCAAATCACGCATCACGCCCGCGCGATAGAGCGCGCTGCAATGGACTTCACCGCTTGAACGATAGCAATATACATATGGGCTCGGCCTGGGGTACGTAAAACACAGCTAAAAATTCATTTGAATTGCACATATCGACTATATTCTGTGGGAAAACCTGACTATAGTCTATACATGTATGGTAGATCTGAATATCTGAAACATCAGGCAATAAAGCATGCAATTTGCTATTTTAAAAGAATATAATTTGCATAAAATGTAGGCTCAATATGATCAAAGTATTGACTCGCTTTGGTTGTAGGGAAGAGTCCAGTAGTCTTGTCCTTGATCGACGTGGAGGTCTCCTGCTGCCTCCAAATCTACGCGCTGGCACCTAAAAATAAACGACAAGCAACAAGAGCAATAAATACACAAGAATACTCAAATGAACTCCAATGGAACAAGACCTATGCCATTAGCAAGATCTTGATTTTAGAAATTTTTAGAAATTTATTTCACAATTTTGGAGTTGAAATGAGGAGATATTAATATTTAAAGACTCACTTTAAAATAAAATAGAAAACAAAAGAAAACACAAAAAAAGAAAACCAAACGCCCGTAGCCACTGGCCCGCCCATTCTGTTGGAAAACGCCGCATGCAAGCGCCCACGGCACGCTGCCCAGCGCACAGATAAGGCGCCCAGCAGGAGGCAGAGAAGGGAGGGTGGGAGCGCGCGGCGCGGGAGGAGAAAGGGGTGGCGGCGCGCTGGGAAGGGGGAAGCGGCGGCGGAGGGGGAAGAGGAGGCGGCGCTGCGGCGACGGAACCGAGGGGGCCCGGAGCTCACGGCGATGGCAACGGGAAGGACGGCGGCGACGACGACTACGGAGGTGCGGCTAGGGGCGCGGGCACGGAGGCGTAGAGGAAGCGGAGGTCGTTAGGCTTTGAAGCCGCGGGGAAAGCGAGGAGAAGGGGGTCCGCGAGCTACACGAATGATTGCGCGGGGTAGCGTGGCGCGGGAAGGGAGGAGGGGGTCCGGTCCGCGAAAGCTGACGGAGGAGGACGAAGGGGCCCCGGCGAGGGTTGACCCGGGAAGGGGGAAAGGGCTTCACAAAACCTACCCACTTTAAACGGAATCTCGACCGAGATTCGAGCCGCTCCGGAACAGGACGGAAATCCAAATTAAGTTGATCTTCGCTCCTGTGTGGCTTTTTGGTGAGTGATGGCTCCACTGAACCTTACAAAGACGGATGACTTGACGCCTTGTCCGCTTCGACGACGCCGAGGATCTTGATCGGATGCTCGATAAGTCAAATCCTTATCGCGCGATGGCTTCGACGGGAGTCCGCTCTTCGGTATTCTCGAGACATTTCTTTAGTTGAGAGATGTGGAACACGCTGTGGACGCCCGACAAACTTTCGTAGCTCTAGCCGATAGGCAACTTCTCCACGCTAGCGTGATCGAACGGGCCTATGTATCTTGTGCGAGCTTGCCTTTAACTTTGAATCTTCGTTCCACTAAGTGGCGACACCTGAGATACACAACATCTCCAACTTCGAAGGTTAAGTCTCTTCGACGGTTGTCGCAGATAACTCTTCTGCTCAGACCGAGTCGCTTGAAGGCGATCTCTCGATTAGTCGAACCTTCTTCACTTTGCTTGAGAGTATCCGTCCAAAGATATATCCTTCACATGATTCTCACCAATGCGAGGAGTTCTCGCATTTTCTTCCATATAGTGCTTCAATGGGACATTTTCAAACTTGACTGATAACTATTATTGTATGCAAACTCGGCATACGGTAGACATTTTTCCCAATCTACGTAAACTCCAAAGCACAAGCTCAAGCATGTCTTCTAGGATTTGATTTGTTCTTTCCGTCACCATCGGTCTCATGATGATAGGTCTCCAAGGGCATCATGCAACTAGCCTGTAAATGCGAGGTAAATTGAGAACCTCGATCGAGACTATTCTCTTGGGTACCCGTAAACACACGATACGAGCCATGTATAACTCGGCTAACTTGTCTCCTTGTAAGTTGTCTTCACAGGGATGAAGTGGGCGACTTTAGTCAATCACAACTATAACCCATACCGAGTCACATCCGACTTAGTTCGAGGTAGACCGGTAATGAAATCCATTCCGATTTCTTCCCATTTCCACCGAGGATCTGTAAGGGTTGTAGCAATCCGGCCGGTCTTTGATGTTCACCTTGATTCACGACATACATCACAACAAGCTACATACTCGGCGATATCTCTTTTCATTCGTGGCCACCAATACAAAATCTTCATGTCTTGGTACATCTTGGTGCCGCTGCGTGCAGGTGTGTTGCGAATCTGAGCTTCCTTTAAAATCGATCTTTGAGTTCCTTCCGTGGGGAACAAAGAGACGCTTCCCATACCATAGGATTCCTCGATCTTCTCGACATCTTAGGGCCTTTCCTTTGCCATGAGATGCTTGAATCTGACTCAGATGTCCTTCTTGAGCGGCCTTGATCTGCTTCTTCTAGAGTTGGATGGGCCTCTACAAAGGGCTAGTGTGCCTTGCTCTATTAACTCAAGGTTGAGGGCTTCAAATTCTTGCAGAGCTCAAAGTTGATGTTCTTGAATCATGACATTATCGCAGTGAGGATTTACGGCTTAATGCATCAAGAACTACATTAGCCTTTCCAGATGATAATGGACATCCAAGTTGTAATCCTTTATTAATTCCAACCATCTTCTTTGTCGAAGGTTGAGGTCCGATTGGGTGAAATGTACTTGAGACTCTTGTGTCTGTGTAGATATTACAATGATTTCCAATCAAGTAATGTCGCCAAATTTTTAAGGCATGCACTCATCACGCTAACTCCAAATCATGGGTTGGATAATTGTCTTCGTGAGTACGGAGTTGTCCGGAAGCATAAGCTACAACTTTTCCTCCTTGCATGAGCACACAACCAAGACCTTGGCGCGATGCATCACAATAGACTTCAAGTCTTGATGGATATCTCGCAGATTAATACCGCGTGTTAACTTCTTCTTCAATTCTTGGAAACTCTTTTCACAAGCTTCGTCCAATCATACTTCTTTTCCTTTTTAGCGCATGGGTCATTGGTTTGGAAAGCTTAGAGAATCCTTCAATGAAGCGTCGAGTATCCGCCGCCGAAAACTACGCACTTCCGTCACCGATGGGTTGTTTCCATTCCATTACAAATGCTACTTTGGATGGATCAATCGCGATTCCTCCAATGGAATTAACTTAAAAACTAGTGCTATGATAAGAAGCAAGCAAAGAAACTTCAAATACAGCTGGCCTCCCCGTAGTATGATGACGTACGTATAGCTCAGCTGTGGTTCTTTTCTTTTTTGAAGGACACATAGCTCCTTGTAATCAAGTACCGATGGTGATGACTGATGGAGAACCGTAATTACGTTCTTAGGCTAACTACTCGTCAAACTAGCTATTGTGTGCATGAGAAATTTCCGAGACAAACATTAACTAGAGATATATATATATATACAACGATTATTGGATTCCAAAGCTAGTTCTCTTGATCCGTCGATTTGGACCAAACAGCCTTCTCAAGTCCAATGGTTTGCGATCATAGATCGTACTATATTGAATACAGCACTGAACCTATGTTCTCTGCTGCGCGTCGAACATATATATAGCCCAAGTCCAACTCTATGTGCCCATGTGGGATGCGTGTACAAATACAGCACTGAATTCTGATTTAGTGTATCTCTAGGTCTCTATTCAAGTTAAATCGATCTACTCTAGCACAAAGACCTCTTGTACATTCACGGGTTGGCCTTCTGCTGCTGTTTGAAGACGATCAAATTAACCCTAGCTAACTTTTCCATTTTTATTGTGCAAATTGCCCTCCCCTTCCACGTACTTTTGCCAATATACATTGAACCTCCCCCTGTGGGGGCACCGCACCAAGAAAAGTCTCTCTCTCTCTCTCGTATCCACTGTACATTCTACACACACATTAAGGTGGACAAAGTACAACTAGATACGGTACATGTGCTGCATAGGGATATAGTTAGAACTTCCGAGTTCCAACTTGTGCGAACCCTTCACTTAATTTGGAGAAGGAAAAATTTCTAGTATGCGATGCCCCCCTCCTAAGCGGTAAATCAACGCGCAATGAGTAACTCGACATCTCGGAGAAAGAGGATACTAACTACTCCATCCGTTCAAAAATATACGACGTTTTAGAGTGTGTTTGGTTGGTGATATGAGATCGGATGGGATGGTATGGTACATGTAGGATAGGATCGTTCTGTATGTGATGGTACAACCAGTCTGTTTGATTGGTTGTATATAATGATACAGGATTTTATTTGATTGGTTGCATAAGATGGTTCTAGATGGTTCAAGATGTTGTTTGGTTTGGTAGATGAAGTTAGATATGATAACCCTCTCACTAAGGTGGTGGGTTCACCTCCCACAATTGTGAGAATTGAGTTTAGAAATTGATTTGAATTTAAATTCAAGTTTGAAAATAGTTTTGCACACAATTAACTTATATATTTTTTGCCAATCCGAATTTGAGGTAAGAAAACCATTTTAACTTTTGAAATTGCAAGGCAAAGTGTAACATCCCCAATTTAATTAATGGTAATTAGTGTGCATCTCATTAACATGCACAGTGTTTTTGAAACATTTGCATCAGCTATTGCACTTGGAAATCTTAATCAAAGATTGAAACCCTAACTCAAATTTAAAACTCCAAAAGAAAACAGAAATAAAAACCTTTTATCCTCATATGAAAATAATTTATTCAAATACTATAATAATTATCATGAATAAATATAAGTTTTTTCAAATTTTTGGAACTTAATTCAACCCTCAGAAAATTCAAACACATCTCAATGACCTATCCTAGGTTTGAATTTAAACTAAGTAAATAATCTTGAAAAGTGGGTTTTAAGATTTTATTTGAGTACTAGGTCATCCCAACAAATCCTCTCAATTATTTCAGAATTTTATTTATATTTTTAAAGCCTTGTCAAATCTGCTGGTAGTTGGTCAAAGTGGAAATTAAACTTGAGCTCAAGCACTGTTTGTTCGACCGCACCTTGACTCGAGTCCGACCGGACCTTTGGGTTTGAGCCGACCAACTCACGCGCGGGCTGTTCGATCTCCATCGGACCGTCCGGATCGGTTGGGCCGTTCGGGACCGTTCGAACGACCAACGCGATTCGACCGTTAAATATTGATCGAAAGGCCCGTTTTGATTCGACCGTTCGGACTGTCCGAACTCACGCGCGATCTGGATCTTCAAATCTCAATCGTGTGGTCCTAATGCCCCAGTCCGAATGGCACCAACTGAGCTCGACACGGCACTTGGTCCAACCGCACCCACTTGCACCGCTCTCCTTCGGGCTCCAGGCCTTCGTCTCCACACGCGTGCGACCGCTCAGAGCTCGCTGAGAATGTGGCAATGATGCTCTGAGCACCCCCGTCAATGGTGTTCCTCCACCACCCGCGATTGCCTCACCATGCGGCGCATTTTTGCTCTTGGGAGCTACCTGTGAAAGTGCCTGTAGCGACCGGGCCGTGCCAATCGTCCTCGGCTCCGACAAGAGCACCACTGAGGTCACCTGTCACCGTTCCAACCCACCCGATGATCCCCTTCCTCTTCTATTCGTGTCAGCATGCGTCCTAGAGCTTGGGCATTATTTCCCCTCTATTAATTCCACTGTTCTTTTGCAGAATCGTGTCGGCGACAGTGTCTTTCTCGACCATGGCCAAAGTCGTCGCCTGCACCACCGCACCATCCCCGGCAAGCCCCGCGGCGAATCCTTACTTCTGGAGCATCTCCTCGGCTCCCTCTTCCTTCTCCAAGTCCCGGTTGAAGCTCTACTTCAACCAATCGTCGCCGCCACGAGGACCCCCACCACGCCGCCGCTGCCTCTCGCCGCCAAACCACCCCGGTCACTCCCCACCATCAACAAGTACTCGATGAGTTTCCTAGAGGTCCCCTGAGCATTTTCCACTAATTTGTGTTGAAGCTCATCGCCTTACTTGGAGCCATCACCGTGCATGCGCCATTGCCGCCGTACCCGGGTGCCACCATCGGCGTAGCTTGCTCCCGTGAGTTGCGGACGAGACCGACGCGAGCGAACGAGATTGGGATGGCGTTTTGGCCGATTTTTTGGTATGAGTTGGTGCAACATCTTGAAGGAATATTCTCAAAATTTGAACGAGGCCGTCCGGAATGGTTTGGTTTTATTCAACCAATCAAACGCGTGAATGACCTCATTTCTCATACCGAACCATCCCGTTCAACCCGATACATCTAACCAAACGCACCCTTAGAAAACGTGCAGTCAAACTTCTCTAACTTTGAGTAATGATATATGAAACACTATTTAGATTGATCATGAGAGAATAGTATCGTTAAATTTGTCATGATAAATATTTTCATAATATAATAATTTTGGCAACTTTTACTAACATAATCATATGAGAAGTAATGGTCAAAGTTGTATATTAGAGACCGTACCGATGTCGAAAACGTCATACATTCTTGAACAGAGGGAGTATATATATATGGTACGGTACTCTTGGGAGTACGTACTCTCACTTCTCATATACCACTTAAATCGTTTGATGATATCTCTTTATCTATTTGAGCATACTCCAATAATAATTATAAGATACTTCAAAGTGAGTTCCATAAAAAATTTCACGAAAGTCCATTTTTTTATAGCAAAATTTGTGTATATACTTCTTTTATATATGAAAAAAGGTATATAACAAAAATAAAAAGCTTCAATGGAATTTTTTTCCAATCAAGTCACATTGGACTATATTATAATTGGTATTTAAGTATACTGAAAGTGATAAAGAAGTATAATATATTTGTTTAAATGATATATTAGAAGTGGGAGTACATACTCCTAGGAGTACGAAACAGATGTCCTATATACATAAATAAATAAATAAATAAATAAACATGGTGCAGTATTTTATGATGTTCACTTGCCAAACTCATCAGTCATCAGATATAAATGAAAACTCAATCGTCATTTGATAATTTCACAGGAAAAATCTCTTTTTTTGTGAGTCAGAGATTCATTTGATTAACTAACCTAGTCTTGCGCAATTGCATTACGTACCCTTCCATGATATCATATGAGCTCAAAATTAAGGGGTTATCAAAGTTCATGTATATAAACCATGCATATATACTCTAAAAAAACCATGCATAGATCACTTCGATCGTATATGATAACAACATGCATGAGACAAACCTTTGAGATGCTATATATCGATCGGTCACATAATCACACATCATATATACATCAAAACTCTATACTTATGATATACGTCCCTGAAACATCTCATAGTAATCAAAGGGCAGAAAAGAGAGTGGGATAAGATAAGATAAAAATACCAAAAAAAGGCACGGACGATCGTTACATTTTTTTTGACGTAAAACGATCGTTACATCAGTGTTTCCAAAACTGGAAAACATGAAAAACAGTTCTACGTACAAATTAACATCTAAAAAGGCTTCCTCCCTGCAGTCAAATGGCCACTATATCCAGTGATGTCATTATATTTATCGAGCTATCGAAGCTGAGATCGCCAAGCCGAGCTCCACTGGCTCGCCTTTGTCAACCAGGCCGTCGTTGGCCGGCTCGGTCTTGTGCAACCCGCGGCAGTAGACCTAACGTGAGGTCGAGACCGACCTCGCGCATCTCGGTTGTTCTAGGCTCCGGCGCCTCGGACTGGCTGTCATGAGAGCCTTCCACGGTGTCCACCGAGGCGTTGCTATGTTCGCTCTCCGGCACGGCGTGATGGCTCCCAGACCCGTGACTCAGTTCGTGGGTGTGTTCGCGGCGCACCCAGTTGCGCGGCTGTGCCTGTCTTACGTCGACAACCATGGCGGCCGACGGCTGGGTGAAGACCAGCTCGAGCGCAGACTCGGACCCTGACGATCTGTGGGCACCGGGCCTCTTGAACTGCGCGCGCGACCTGTTGCCCAGCCGTTGGAGGTCAGCTGCGATGCCTCCGTGGTCGCCCCTCTCGGCGACGTGGCGGATGTCGCAAGTCCGAAGCGGCGGCACGGCGGTGGAGGCGGCCGGCGGCTGCGCGATGGGCATGCCGCGGAGGACAGACTCGACCGCGGACTGGCACAGCTGCCAGTTCCCAGACCAGAGCAGCCCTACCGATCCGTACACCGGGTTGAGCATGCGGCCGCAGGCCTCGTACAGCAACGACCGGAATATTGCTGCAGATATATTCGCGCACGAACGTCGTCAGAGCCGTCATATACAGTACGCATGCTGCAGGGGGGACGACCGAGAAGGGTGCGTGCATACCAGGGCGGACGTGGTCGGGGCCGGCGGTGATGAGGTTGAGGAGACCGGCGCGGCCGTAGAACTTGGCGAGGAAGACGGTGGCGTTGGCCTGCGCGTCGGTGCAGCGGATCCACCGCAGACACGGCCTGATAGCGCAGTCGTCGCTGCACCCTTTGCGCAGCACGCGACATCCGTTGCAGCTCATCCGCATCCTAGCAGAGAGAGGAAGAGAGAATGGTGGTGTGTGACGGGAGAAATGGAGGTGAGGGGTGTATATAAAGCACATCGGGAGGTGGAGCCGTGGGTTCTCGGGAGGCTGCACACCGGAATGGGAGTGGAAAGCTGGTTTTGGGTATTGGAATAGGTGGGCCCAGCTGCTGCAAAGTTACCCAATTGCCACCAATGTATCGGGAGAACCTCAGAGCATCTATAATAGTCTATATTATTTGTTATGGAAAGATTATCACATCAGTATTTTGGTGATATAGGAGATAGAAGAGGAGCTTATTTCTGGATAAAGAAACAAAAAGTTATTGATACCAAGACACAAGAAACAACAAAATAGCTATCAGAGACTTGCTTGTTACTTAAAAATCTGTTTTGTGTATATCAATTAAAATAGAAATAAAGTCTTAGATACAAACTCAAGAAATCATTCATTGGAAGACTTATTTTTTTTTATTAGATTGATTGTTTCTTTTTATTAGATTGAGTACTCGTATATAGAACATGACAAATAGAGAAAAAGAAGACAAATGGCGAACCAATCTCATATCGGCATTTTTTGTTTGCCAGATTAGACCATATCGAAATCATCCGA